>CM031235.1:556568812-556893026 GCA_018340775.1 Taxus wallichiana var. yunnanensis
AAGTCATAGGAAGCACATTTATGCTCTTATAACATTAAGAACTCAATTTAAAGATGAAGTGAAAAGTGCAATGGAATCTGATTTATACTTTCAACAAGTAAAAACAATGCTTGCTACAGATCCAAAAGATGAAAGGTATAAAGGTTTTCATTTCGATAATGAAGGAATCTTATGTTATGAAAATAGAGTATACATACCTTTTCTTAATGATTTGAGAAAGAAATTGTTAGCTTAATTTCATAATTAACCTTTTTTTGGGCATCCAGGTATTACTAAAATGCTTACTAATATAGAACAACAATATTTCTGGAAAGGAATGAAAAAGGACGTTGTTAATTTTGTGACTCATTATCTTGAATGTCAGTGGGTGAAGGCAGAACATATGCACCCATCTAGTTTATTATATCCCCATAGCATACCGTAGTATAAATGGAAAGTAATAAGTATGGATTTTGTATAAGGGCTGCCTATGTCAAGAAATAAACATGATGTTATTTTGGTAGTTGTTGATAAAATAACAAAAGTAGCTCATTTTATTGCTGGAAATCTAAAGGATGATTCTCCTGTGTTAGCTAAAATATTTGTACACGAAATTTTCAGATTACATGGAGTACCTGAATTGATAATATCAGATAGGGATCCTAGAATGACGTCAAGATTTTGGCAAACACTTAATGCAGCTCTTGGAACTAAACTAAACTTCAGTTCTATGTATCATCCGGAAATGGATGGATAGACTGAAAGAGTAAATCAAGTGTTAGAAGATATGTTATGGATGTATTGTATGGACCAACAGTATAAATGGGAAGAGTATCTCCCATTAGTTGAATTTGCATACAACAATACATATCACTCTTCTCTTAAGATGGCACCTTTTGAGGCACTTTATGGAAGAAAATGTAGAACCCCTGTTAGTTGGGACAACATTGAGGATAGAGAGGTAATTGGGCCTAAAATCCTTACGAAATGGAACAGCAAGTTAAAATGATTCGTGAACGCTTGAAAGAAGCAGCAGATAGGCAGAAGAGTTATGCTGATTTAAAGTAGATTGATCCAAAATTTGAGCTTGGTGAAAAGGTTTTTCTTCGTGTTAAACCAAGAAATAGTTCTATAACTTTTGGCAAGGCCCCAAGTTTTCACCTCGTTTTGTGTGACCTTTTGAAATTGATGAAGTAATCAATCCAGCTTATCGATTAGCATTACCACCTACTTTGTCATGAATGTATGATGTTTTCCATATTTATTTTCTTAAGAAATACGTTTCAGATTTGTCACATGTGTTAAATTGGAATTCATTGTAGGTCCAAAACCCAGGAATAATCATGGTTAAACTCACTCGAGTGCTAGAAACTCACCGGTTGCATTTGAGAAATCATGAAATACAACAATGTAAGGTCTAGTGGGACCAGTTTAACGAAGAAAGTGCAACTTGGGAAAATCTAGAAGATATGAGAACAACTTTTCCCTTTCTTTTGAATAGAACTAAATCTGTTGAATGATAAAAAAATTGTGATTTTATCTTTTACATGACATTAAGTAAGCTAGTTTTGGGGCAAACATTTATTCAGGTTGAATAAATAGTAACATAATACTGATTTTTGGAAGCTATATAAAGTTTGAAATAGTTGATTTGATAAGTAAGTGAAAGAATTGACTGACCATAAGATAAATAAAAGTTGTAATCATCGAGATGATGATTCTTTTAGAGTGAAGCATGTAACACCCTAAACTATTGTTACTTTCTCCTTTGCATTCAAGTGTTGATATGTGATTTTCCCATATGAGGATATGTTCTTTTGGTTTTGAAGTCATGCTTGATTTGGTTATGTCTTTTCTGCTCTTAAGATCTTTGATTGAACTAGAATATGCTTGGATTATTTTTCTTTCATCCCTCACATATGAGTGCAATCTGATTTCTGGGAGATTGTAGACTTATCTACCTCTATGACTCATCCTTGGATCAGTTGCATTGATCCAAGGAATGTTTTAATTATATTCGGGATGAATAATTATGTATTGACATTTCGTGAATTATTAAGTCTGACTGAACTTAGAATGTACAAGTTCTTTTAAACCTCCTTCATATAAAAATATGTCCGTAGAGGAAAGTTTTGTTGGATCCCGGAAATTAATCCTGATAGATCATTGTAATCGAATCTGGTTTCAGTCATTTTAGCATCGGAAGAACCTGGACTTTAAACTAGGTAAGATATGTGAGCTTCCCATCTAAAGCTATATTACTTGATGCAAATCTAGAATCTAATTTGGAACGTTGTATTTTGTTTGAATTCTAAATGTTGATTTATCCTATCTAGTGGACCTAAACTAGAATCAGTAAGGTTATTAGTTTTAAACCTAAACTATAACCTATTGTTGCAAGGTTAGTTAATCTAACCTAGTCCTAAACTATGTACTTGATGTTCCTAAGGGTTATCTAAACCTAATACTAAGGTGGGTGACTAATGTTATATCCTATGGCATAAGATTAAATCTACCTATGATCTAACCTAAGTCACTAACCTATCCTAAACTAATGCTATGGAAAGGAACCTAAGGGGTCGCAAGTTTTGGGTGGTGATTTCAATGGAATTTAAGGAAAGGATAAGGATGAGGGGACATGGAGTACTGCTAAGGTTAGCGGAGGTTAATTTGGTAAGTGGGGAGCTTACGTGGTAGCATCTCTAAAATGGAAACTCTTGTTTATTGTGAATGTGGAACTCACCAACTTTGGCGGGTGGTGGAAATGGAAAACAGGTGGGAGAAATAAATTTAATGCAATTAATTTGCATGGGTTCTCGAGCTTAGATTGCTTTGGGAGGCATGTGAATGGACTTTTTCTTGGTTTTTTGTTTTCATGCATTCTATTTTTTTGCTCTGCATGAGCACTGGTTTTTCGAACCAGTAGTTCACTCTTCATTGCATGGAAATTTTGAAAGTTTCTAATCTACTTCTGTGTCATGGGGAATATAAAAGGCATGGAGGAAGTAATATTTTGTTGTTTAATCTTTCATGGAAGGGAAGAGAAAGGGTGAGCTCGTCCAGAGGTCTTCTTCGACTTTTAAGCGACACTATCAGGCATGATAGGCCCTAACTGTTAAAATCTTGCTTTCCTTTAAATGTTTTCATTAGAACAACTCTGTTCTGATGATATATGTGCATTTTTGACTTGGCTTAAAAAAAATGATTTGTGGGTTTTTATGTTAACTTGGATTCTAGGTTGAACATGGAAATTTTGGTTCTGTAGGAAACTTGTTTTCATTGTTTTCTTGTTCCCTTGTTGGGGATTAAGTTGGAGTTCTTTACCCGGTTAGAACTGTTGCATTACTTCTCTTCATTGTGTATTTGTAACTAGAAACCTATACCAGACTTCGTAGGGTTTTCTAGGTGATGAAATTTGTTAAATGCATTTGATTTCTTAAGATCCTTATTGATGTTAGCAATCTGGGTGTATTCGTTGCTCTGGTTTTTGTGAACTGTCGTGTTTTCATACCCATTTGGGTAAACAACTATGACTGCTGTAAGCTCTTGTCTGGCTGAATTTCTAGATTAAAAGCTTGTTCCTTGAAAGGAAACATTTTTAAAGGTTATGTGTTTTAATGCTATGTCAATCTCTTATTGCTTGGACTATGAATGAAGTAATAGATTGTTGCTTCGCCAAGAAACTCTAACTGTAATAAGTTCATGTTCAAGGAAACTGGTAAATAAATTCATGGATGAGTTGTTGGTATACTCTGTAAAAACTTGACTATCCCAAGTTTTTTGAATTATTAAATGTTTGAATCCGTATCTCTTCATGTGAAGGGGTTTGTTTACTTCTTAAACCCACAGGTTCTGTGAGTTATATAGTTTATGATTAGTTTGTTATTTTAAGGTAACCATGAATGTTGAATAAGAGTTATACTGAAAGATCAGTCGTGGAATGGAATTCGTGTTCTTCTTGTGAATTTTTGGTCGATCTGGTAGAATAGTAAAAAGATATTGTGTTTATCAATTCTGGGTTTTAAATATACTTAGAAATCGACATTAGAATTGAAATGGGTTGAAGCTTATGGCAGACCTATTTTTAATTGACTGCTATTATATATTCTTTATAATGGTAAGAATAGTTCGACCTTAGGTGTTTTAGAAAATAAGATTTGAATACATTTTTAAATACTAAATATTCAATCTTGTTTAGTGTTTTATAAAGAAATGGCATCGGATGATGAATCGACCCAGCTAGATTAGTAGTGGATTACTATGTAATCAAGGGAAAACATTATGTTAACCTAACTTGATTTTGATCCCGAATGGTTTGAGCATATGAAGGAAAGTAGTCATGTTTCCTTTAGATAAGGTTTGCATCAAGTTTGATAGATTGTAATGTTTTATGTCAAAAGTTGATATTGGTTTCATTGGATGTATAGAGGTAGACCCTGTAGGGATCTAATGGTAATTCTATATGGTGGCTCTACTTGAACCGCACTGTTGAATGTACTCAAGTGCTAGAAACATATTCTTCTTCCTTGATTAGGTTTATTAAATGGTTATTATTTCTTGGAAATTGGATTTAGTTCTAAAAACTTGGATTACAACAGTGTTTGGTAATCTCTGTTTTATTTTTGAGTTAAAAAGGAAGGCTTGAAAGGGGTCTGTAAAAGAAAGAAAGTTATATTGATCTCTTCTTGTATGTAATATACTTTTCTTGAAATTAATTGAGGAAATCCATCGGTAAAAAGTTATAGAATGGCAGATTATTACATTAAAGATGAAAGAAATATTAGGATTGGGGATCCTAATCTGGGAGACTCCTTTCATTTTACAGCAGGTTAGAATATTGATATAAACTTACTGTTTGTTTTTTTATTGTAAAGTAATTCAATATTTATTACTTTACATACTTGTCATGATTGAAAATCAATTATAATAAGATGAAGGATAGATTGGCAGTTGAACTTGCAAGTGATAGCAATCCATTCCTTCCTTTTAAATTACTTTTGTATGAACCTATTGGATTTAATATTTCAAGTGGTTTAGTGTTACTTAAAGGTGATCAAATCATGATTTACATTGTTTCAGCTTTTTTGGATGATTAGGTGCATATAAAACAAGATGTTCCTTCTTACTTTCTTGCATGAAATGAGATGATTCATCAGAAATAGATTAAGTCAAAATTATGCCTGTAACTTAAGTTATGATATGAAGTTGTATTATAATTGGTAGGAAGAAATCTTAGGGTGTATTATGATCTTGGATAGTGAAGGTAATTGTTGGTTTCAATTATGCTTTAAATTTAGGACAAGTAGAATAGAATATTCATTTTTGTCCTTTTGGTTTCAATAGTGTACTAAGACTCTTATATTGACTTCACTTTAAGTTGAAGGTATGAAGTAATTGATGTCATTATAACAGGGTTGTTTAATGGAAACAATTAGTGGAATGCAATTGTTTTAAGGATTAGTGCTTATCATGCTCAGTTCATTGAACTGACCCGTGTTAGCAATTTTTGTAGATGGTCTTCGTAAGTGGTAAAGGCGAGAAAATTCTGATATGATGCATTGGCTATTCTAAATTGGTTCTTATGAAGAATTCTGATTTGATTTCCAAATTGTATTATGAAAGAAAGTTACCTCTTTTGTTTGAAGGCTATTGTCTTAAAGTATGCCGAAGTGCATAAGTTGTAATTGTATGGGTTTGGAAATGAATGAATGAATGAATGAAATAGTGAGATATTACCTATGTGGTTTGTGTAACTTATTTTATTGGGATGATCTTCTTATTATCTATATGAATGAGTGAGCATTCTTATTGTTCTATACAATGGAATCTTGATGAATTTCTTAAGTAAGCCATAGCTAATTATATGGCTGAATACTACATTCTTGATTAGTGATTCTTTATGACTTATGATTGTGATTAAAATTGTAAATAAGATCACTACTTTTTTTAGGGAACATCGAGAGTGGGTTATGTCCTAAAATGTAACTAGAAGAGGAAGAGGATTTTCCCCTCTTGTAATGCATTAATTATAAAAGTAATATATGGTTATAAATCGCTAAGACTTAATGGTATTAAGTCTGATATGTTTCAGCCTATAAGGTTGTTACATTTCCTTTGTTGGATTAGTTAATTTATTAATGAAGAAACTTAGATGGTTGTTGTCCTATTTTTTTGGATAAAAGGTTGTTAGGTCCTAACCGACAACCAGAAGCAATCTAGAGTTAATTAAGACCCTTTTGTAAGTTTAACCCTATTTATATTAAGCTAAGTAAAAGTGTTGGACTCAGGGTTAGGGAAGGCTACCTAATTATGTAGGTCCTGTAACCCAAATATAACTTAACGTAAGTAAAATTCTTGGAGGTATGTACATCTTTCCGAGGCTGTTCCATAGGATGTTGACACACGTCAACTACAAGGTTGTACCTTTGAGAAGATTAGGATCTTCTCGAGGATACAACAATGTAGATGACATGTGGCAACACCCTTCTACATTGATCATTAAGATTTACACACCTAGAACTTGATTAAGATTTCTCTCCAGGACCGGTTAGGGCCATAATCAGGTTATGAGGAAGCCCTTTGAGACTCGGGGTACCTTGACACACGGGGTTAACTTTGGTTGACCCATTATGTCAATTTACCCTTAGTCTTTAAGAGCCTCTTCATAACATGAACTATGATGTTAATCCAAATTAGAGTGAAACCTTGGATCAAGGGGGACTAACAGAAGTCAATATAAGACGTTCTTTATAACAATAGAGTGGGGTGAAGGACATATTCTAGATTGATGAGTATGTATCAAGGAATAAGTAATACGAACAATATGTTATAAATCTTTTGCCAAAGTATCGCAAGCTACTGATTGCATTGTCTTTGTCACCTAGTCTAAGGATCATGATGCCGATGAATAAGTGGTACAATTATTCAGATAGGTTCCTTGGGCAAATCACTTAGAACCCGAAATAGGGTAAGAGAACCATGAACATGAAGTATTCAAAGAAAAAACTTTAAGCTCAAAGTTACAAATGAATATATTGGTAGTTCACCGAGTCATGGAATGAATAGATTGGTGGTACACCGAGTCATTACAACTTATACATATGGTTATCTCATTATAAGAATGATTGTTATGATATGTGTGTTCTAAATTATGTATTTAGGATAGAGAACATTAATCGTGTAAAAAAAAATTCCTTGTTCTAAAGTATTAAAATGGGAATGTTACAAAAGGAGCAAAATTGTAAAAACACAAGAAACAAACTACAACTAAAAACAACTTAGCAAATTAATCTATAGTTCACTTCTTAGATATTTTAACACTCAAGGACTACAAAGAACCAAAGAGTGCCATGGTTGTAATGTGAGAGGGGTCAGTTTTATCCAACTGGGAAAAGATAAGGTCTCGCACCGATTCCTCTTCCTAAATAGTCAGGAATATCAATGAGCATACAAATACTCTTAACATTTTGTTCCATGAAGTTGTATATAGATTTGAGATTAGAAATGGTGTAATCATGTCTGTCCTTGGAATTCCCATCCTATTATCAAGAGAATTAAGTTTTTATAAATTTCATTAATCTTCCCTTCACCAAATTCAGATTCTTCTTTAAGCTTCCTTTTTCCATTTTTCTTTGATAACAGTTTCATTTCTCTTTTAAAATGTCCATCTCTTTTTCCATCTTGTCAATATTTTGCTGAAGATCCTCCTTCTTCTCCTTAGTAGAGCCACTACTCCCGTGTTGCTATTGTGAAGGTCTTGGATAGTTTCAATGTCCTTACTACTATGCTTGAGAACTTTAATAGAGGGAAAGGGTGTTAAGGGATATAATGGGTTCTTGGTTTGGGTTTTTCTATGGCCAAGAGGGATGGTGGGGATAATATCAGGGAATAGGATTAGACGAGGCGGGGTTAGTGGGATGGTAGGGTATTGCATGAGGTAATGATGGTGGAGAAGGAAAATGATTTCTTGATGGTTCTGCACCTCTAAGATGTAAAGTTACAAATATTTGAGGATGTAATAGGGAAACAAATACATAGGTTTCTCCTCAAATGATTCAAAAACTAAGTACTTGAGAGGAACCGTAATGTACCTGTAAGATGGAAAAGTGACAAGAGAGCATGGGAATCTACAAGTAACTCTTCCTCACACCTGACCTCCCGAGGTCGTGCTGAGACAACCGGTGGGGATGGAATATATGTGGGGCATAGACAAACTAGTTAGGCAATCTTATGTCTTTGATGTTCACTAATGGAATCTGTGAATCTAAGGAAAAGAAGGCCCTCCTAACTTGAACTAGCGTGATAGATCATTCAGCGAGGATGACTTCTCGAAGGCTCCAATCAATATCAAGCTTTGGCATGATCCGATCTATAGGTTGTGGGATACGTGGAAGATAACCAGTGGGTGATTTGTAGATATCTCCCTGCAGGTCATGAAAAATGGATAATGGATATACGGAAAATTCAATGGGTGATTCTCTAGTCTAGTCTAGAAATCCTTAGCCTAATTAGCTGTTATATCTAGTGAGGATAATTGTGTGATAATGATTGGTGGAAATGGATATGATCTGAATACTAATGTGCGTAAATCAAACATCAAAGTCCGATCGACTCAGGGTTCGTTGGGTTGTGGGACCTGTGGGTGGATCACAACCGTAGGTTCATGTCCATTGCGGGCCTCCTATGGTCATGTGTAGAATCAATCCCTAATCCATAATATCCAGAGTAGTCATATGCCTTTTCAGCCTCTATGTTTAGAACCACAAGTTGTGCAATCTTCTCGAGTACCTTACAGGTATTCTCGGCAACTTGAATTCTTAAGCTAGTGTCTATGTTAATGAGAATGTCTCTTGTCTCTGGGTCATGGGGACCAAAGGATCACAACCGAATGTTTTCTCTTTTCAAGCCCTTCTACACCATGTGGATATCTATTTAGGGAAATATGTAGTTTTGTTGGTTTGACCAAAATGTATGTGCTTTGTTGTCTTCTATATTTAATCTTCTTAATCGTGAGCTAATTTCTTGTAGGTCTCATTATTGTTCTAAGACCTAAATTATGAGATTTTGGTCTATGTCAGTTATTGCTGCAACAAGATTGGGTTGAGGCACGATTGGCTCGAATACGTATTCTCTGGGCTCCCTAGGTCCCGTGATTTTCATACAAAAGAAATAATATAAATCTAACTAAAGCAAAGTAAACTAATTATGTAAAGTATATCCACAACATAAACCTAAATTCTCTATTTTGTATTTTTGACATAATATTTAAACGAATTAAGACAAAAACTATTTAATAGAATTGAAAGAGCAATTATTTAATATCTAGAAAATAACAACTAAGCTAATAACAAAATCTAAAACAAACAAAGTAGCCGAGTATAGCTACCTAGCCTGTGTAGTTGTGAATCTATTCTAATAACCAAATAACTGATCTAATCTATTTGAAAGACCTCCGATCCTACCTCAGAAGTGAGGAATGAATCATAGTTTCTCAGAAACTATCAATCCCCACAGCTTCCCCGGCAATATTGAAAGTGAGATTAACTGAAATGAAATGATTCACTACTCTATTTGATATGTTTTAACTAGAACTTTGATAGCTTGAACTTGGATTTTATAGAACAGTGGTGAATCCGATTGTGTGTGGCTTTGTCCCCTCAGTGTGGTCTCCTTGTTCCTTCGTGCTCATGTGAATCTAGAAAATCATGTAATGCTAGTGTCAACAAAAGTAGGTATTGGAACAATGGCAGCTTTGGATGCAAACTAAATACAATGCGAGTAGGAGAGGGATAGTGCAAGAGAACAGAGCTTGGCTTATGCAATTCCTAGTGGGATTTATTATGAGTCATACAACACAAAACATCCAGAACCTGAAACTATCCTTCTTGACGAACAAAACCTGCAACTCTAATGGCTTCAGATTGAAAATGAAACTATCCTATCTCAATTGATTGTATGAAACAATAGTAATAACACTAGAACAAGAAGATCATGTGGCTTCTAAACAACAAAATAATACTAACTATGCATGCAACAAATGAAAACTATTGAATTCCTAAACAAGAACTGAAAGACTAAACTATTAAAATGAGAGGATGAGAGGCAATTTTGAGGGGCCATTTACTTGTAATCAAACCAGATATTTATAGAATTCCCATTCACCCAAAGGTAACTCCAACTAGGACTCTTTTACTATAAACAATGGAGCAAGACTATTCCAGGGAACCAAAATCATAAATACAAGCAAAAATGGATGAGAAATCTGGTAAAATTTGAAAATTTACGTGAGTCACGTTAAAAGAAGTGTAATGCTAGAAATCGCATGAAGAACCACCACCTAGGCAAGGTGGTGGTTTCATCACTAAAGACCAAAATGTAAAGGAAAAGAGGGGAAAGAGAAAAACAAAGCACATGGAGGGTAAGTGGGGTATGCAAGATGTTAACACACACTTGGAGAGATTTTCTGGATCCCGAACACCTTGCGAGGAGACCTGTATCATCATTGGGGCATGTGTAACATCATTCCAGTGGTACTGTACCTATAATTTTGGGTACGTACATATTGCCCCCTGAGAAGCATTTTAGCCATGAAGAGGCACAAAATGGTGGGTCCTAGTATGGTGGTCCCGAAATGGGAAATTAGAAACTATACTTGATACATCCATGTGTTGAAATGACGCCATCCAAAATTCTCGCTACCTGCAAGATGAAAAGAAGACTCAAGTGCAGATAGATAAAATAAGCGAAAATAAATACTAAAATAATATGAAGTGAGGACTTACCATTTGCGTGGGGATAAGAACTTACCTCCGTCGGCGCTCCAAACCTGCGAAAAGGGGCATTCAAAATGAGTCAAAATGCTATATATATAAAAATAGGCCCATTTTCCTATTCATTTGTGCGTGTCGATTTGATTGATTTTGAGCTTTGGGACCCATGGTGACGGTTTTTGACAAGAGTATAGTCGAAACGTTCATGACGAGATAGTGATCATGCCTTTCATGAGTGGAACATCGACCCACGAGATCTTAGGTTAGTTCTTCTCGATTTACCGTTTTTATACCTAAAATGTAAAAATGATGAAATCTTCACCATGGGGGTGAATTTTGAAATTTTTATTTTTAAATGTGTCCTTAGGGGGGGATGCCTAATGGGTAGGCTCTCATTTTAGTCAAAATGGTCTTTTTTTTTGTGTTTTTGAGTGTTTTTAGGGCACGTGACCCGTTTGAAAATGCAGGACATGACCGCCACCCTGAGTAGGGTCGGCGGTTATAGGACCACCACCCTTCAAAGCGGTGGTTACGGAACCACCGCCCTACTCAGGGTGGTGGTCCTTTACAGAACACTAAAATAACCTTGTTTTGAACCCATTCTTGCATTTTTAGTATTCTTATATGTTCTAATGATTTTTCCCAATGTGATTTTGGTACTAACTTACTCTTTTTTTGTGTGTTTTTGTGTGTTTTGTAGAAGAAGGAAGAGTACATCAGATGGAGCCGAGAGAGAGAGAGAGTGTGTGATTGGATTCTAGCACTCGTTGGATGCAATTTCTCAGTGCCGAGTAGGATACTCTTCAGAGGGCCGGCATATTATGTATATCACGGGTTCCTCATGTCACACCTTCTAGTCACATATTGTGTGACCTGTTTTCGTATTGGGATGCCAATCAGAACACTTTCCGATTTCCAGAAGTTAGGGGTGAGTGGAATATCACCTTGGAGGATGTCTACCATATCTTGGGAGTCCCGATCATCAGGAGACGACTTACACTTGAGACAAAGGGGGTCGCGGGCTCGAGATAGCCTGGGTGGGCTACATATATGGGAGACACAGTTATCTCCACTGGTTCGAAGAAGGGGGTGAGGGTCCGCTCCATTCCTAGCTTTCCTATCCCCTTGATTTTTCATGCCATTATGGGGATCCTTGCCTCAAGATTGATCAGGGACAAGGGAGGGGACACCTTACTCTATTGCTGGTCCCCTATTATTACACAGATTGAGGCATATGGCCGGATTTATGCTTGGGGAGACGATATACTTGGGACCACCTACCATGATCTATACAGGGTGGTCTGCTTATAGGGAGAGTCCTTAAGCCATCTAACCCTGGTTATGAGCTCGATCTATGAGCACATCATCCCCATGGGAGATTCGTAGAGGTGGCGTGATCCTGTGAGCCGTGAGGGTATTCGGATGGATAGATATGTCAAGTGCTTAGAGCACCCCACCACCCAGTGCCTCCCGACCACTGATGATATGGAGGCCACACCTTATTAGGCTATGGTAGGGTTGTGGGAGGAGACCCTCACTTTGATTTCCTGCTCTACTACAAGGTAGCTTGTGGACAAGATGGGGAAGGTAGAGACACACCCTTTTGGTATGCTTCCCCAAAGTGGTTCCAAGTGTTTAGATTAATTTGGGAGGCTAGGGGAGGTCCTAGAGGCCGAGGTTGGACTGTTGTTACTCCTAGTGTCCCTATTGTAGCTAGGCGGGTGGTACGTGCCTGAGAGAGAGTTGGTGCTCCTCAGGCACCTTTACTTCAGATTGCTGCCGGTCCTACCCATAGCGATGATGACCCTATTGATATAGACTCTGAGTTTGAGGAGTTCATAGGGGGAGAGACAGAGGAGGAGACCGAGGACATGGAGGTCAGTGAGTTAGGTGGAGAGGAGGATAGCGATCCCGAGTGGCATGACACTCGGAGATCCTATAGGCCGAGAGGGCAGAGCAGAGTGTGGAGAGGGTGACTCTAGTCTCAGAGGAGTTTCCCTCTCAGGACCTAGGTGGGGAGGATGAGTCCATAGTAGGATGCTATGTTGCCCTAGACACAAGAGGAGGACATCAGTCAGTGGTGGCATCTGTGGTAGGCACTGATCCTAGGGATCCCTCTTGAGGCCCGGAGATCTAAGTGAGTTGTCACTCTTCTTTTAATATTTGTTCTTAGCTAGGATTGCCTTAGTTGCTATCTCTCCTTTTGTTCATTTTTGTTTCTATCTTTTGATTATTTCTAATTTTGTCTTCTCCTTTGCTTGTAGAGACTGCTAATGAGTGGCGAGACTTGATTCACCGGGTATGTACTAATACCCTGATGCTCCCCATGGAGAAGACTCGCGCTGAGTTGTCGGTGGATGCGGGGGAGCCTTCGAGCATGGCAATAGGCATAGTGATGTCTTTGCCCCTGTCTGGCATGTGGCCAAGATGGTGACTTCCCTCCGTACCGAGTTAGCTGGGTATAGGACTATAGAGCACCTGATGAGGAGCTTCTCTCATAGCGAGGCCACTACTACTATTTGGGATCATGAGCCTTCAGTGCAATCAGAGTGCCACTATAGCCGAAGCCCTAGACGTGGTCGTATACCTTCAGAGGGATCTCATAGGGGTTGAGAGGACACTTGGCTCTTTTTGTAGTGACTTTTGTTATATTGTTTATACAATTATTTTGTATTTTCTGGGCTCATTGAGCATTTTGACCATGCCTAGTGCATGATGGCATTGTACATAAAACTTGATTATATATATATACTTCTTTTTTTGACCAGACTCTTGGTGTCTAGGATTTTGTGATTCATTTCCACATGTATATTAGATGCTTATTAGAATTCTTGTTTTTATATGCTTTTCAGAATGTATGCAATGGAGAACAAATGATACAAATGCTTTCTTCCTTTTTGTATTTCATGATGCTGATGTATGATAATGTAGACACAATGTGATCTTGAACTTTAGTTTCTATAAGCAATTTTCAGTACTTCATATTTGTTTTGACAAAATGTGATGATAAATTGATATGATGAGCAGATGAACTTGTCCTACTTATAACTCCATGCAACTTGTAAGATGCGAGGGCTCACCACCAAGAGCTAGAAAGGGCACAAGCTATGAGGAGTGTTGAAATGATAATGATGGGAGATAGACAATTAATTGGTGGAACCAAATTAAAATGCTACAAACCTACCCTTCTCAAGTGACTCGATAGTTTAGAATGCGACTTGCTTTGTAGTTTATCTAGAATTAGATCCATAGATGGCCACTTGGTTGATAAAATCTATTTTTTCAGGGTTTTGAACTCTCTTGGAATTTTGGACATCTGATTCATTTGTTTTTGACTCAAGATTTCAAAGGTTTATTTGAACTATTTGCTTATGACCTTCAATGTTACCATCAAGAGGACCCCTACACCTTACCCCATGCTACTAGTAAGAAGCATGGGCTTATCACCATGGACAAGGTATAGGCAAGTAAGGGCATTCCCATCCTTTCCCAACCCTACGTCACTAGTAAGAGACACAAGTTCATCACCGAAGGTTGGTAGGGCAAGGAAATGTGTAAAAGTAAATTTTTTGTTTGATCTACATTTGACTTATTTATTTGAGCAAAATGTCAATATGTTCTTATTTCCAAAGAGATCTATATATAGGATAGATGTGACACCATGAAGCTTCTAGAATAGACCATAGGCAAGACACCTATCCTAGGAAGAAACAAAAGTGAGAACAAGCATGCAAGCCTTGGTATGGCTACCGTTAAGACTTTGTCATATCTAGCTTTAATTGATGACATGATTCTGAAATAGTTGATGATGTTATGAAAATGAAGAAGTATGATTTGAATGCTTCTGCCAATATCATCAGAAGTTTGTAATGAATTTCTTAAGAATAAGTCCCTTGATCACCAAATTTTATGAAACGAGTGAACAAAATGAACCTATCTAAATGAAGATGCAATGTAGATATAATTATACAAATAGTGCCGACGCTTCATGCGTAAAACCGTTTAAGGTGCAAGGAATTGACAGTTTCATTGAATTCCTCACCTTCTAGTGTACATAAGAGATACGCACCATTTCGTAGTCTTTCATGACTCGGTATGGGCCCAACCATTTGGGCCGGAATTTCCTTCCTTCACCGGTCTTCTTATCGATCCATTGTCTAGTCTTAAAACTAGATCTCCTTCATATATTTCTCATTCATAGACCTTTTTGTTATACTGCCGGCACATCCGGTTAGCATAGACTCTATACCGTTGTTTAGCATTTAACCTGGCCTCATCTAGGCTTTCTAGTTGGGAGAGGCATGCCTCTCTATAAGCTTCCTCATCCAGAATCCCTTATAGTGAGATGCGGAGACTGGGTATTTCAACCTCAAGTGGGAGAACTACTTCTACTCCGAATACCAATGAGAAAGGAGTTGCTCTTGTTGGTGTTCTTATTGAGGTTTGGTGGGCCCACAAGGCTGGATATAACTTTAAATGCCAATCTCGTTTGTTTTCTTTTACCATTTTGAGTAGAATAACTTTCAATGTCTTGTTTGTTGCTTCAGCCTGCCCATTGGCTTGAGGGTAATACAGGGAGGCCATATGATGGTTTATTTTAAATTTACTGCATAGCTCATGGACCTCGTCATTCTTAAAGGACATGCCATTGTTAGAGATAATGATTTTGGGGACACTGTACCTGTAAATGATCTGGTTCAAAATGAACTTGGTGATCACGGTACTGGTATAGTGGTAAGAGGCATAGCCTCTATCCATTTGGTAAAATATTCAATGGCCATGATTATGAAGTTATGGCTATCCATTGATGAGGGAGAGAATTTCCCTATCAAATCTAGGCCCCATGTAGAAAAGGGCCATGGAGTCGTGATTGGTTGTAGAGCTTGTGCCGGCATGTGAATCTCGTGGGAAAATTCTTGGCATTTATGGAATCTGCATACAAACTCTATTGTGTCGTATTCAAGAGGGCCAAAAATAGCCCATTCGATGTATTTTGTGAGTGGTGGCATGACCACCAAGTGGCCTCCACATATCCCACTATGAGATTTGTAGAGAATCTTCTTGGATTATTCTATGTCAACACACCTTAGAAGAATTCCATCGAAAGCCTTATGATAGAGCACTTGTTCTATAATAACATATTTAGCTACGATAATGCATAACCGCCTTCTTTGTTGTGGTGTAGCACCCTCTGGATACGTATGGTTCATGATAAAATTGATAATATCAGTATACCAAGGACATTCAGAGATGGGAGGTCTAGTTTCAATGTAATATATGCATTCATCAGGAAAGTCCAGATCTACTAGATCGCCTCTATCTAATGGGTTGTCGGCTAACCAATCTGTAATGATTTGTCCCTTAATGGACTTTTGGTTTATAAAATTTAATTCGAATTCACCCATTAAGGTTATAAAGCATCCAACCTTTTTAGACAAAGACCCTTGCGTGAGGAAAGTTCGTAAATGGTTTGTTTTTACAATGACCCTTGTTTCTTGATTTAGCATGTAATGTCTTAAGCGTTTGGTTGCAAAGACTATGGCAAGGCATTCTCATTCTGCTTGCGTATAACATGTTTCATAATCGAGCAATGTTTGGCTAATAAAATAGACCACATGTTCTCATTTATCATCATCTTCTTGAGCCAACATGCAGCTAGCTAGCGAGACATCCGTAGTCCGTGAATATAATATCAAAGGATGATCTGGTCTAGGTGGTATTAATGTGGGAGGAGACAATAAGAAGAATTTAACTGCTTCAAAGGCCTCATGGCATTCCTTTGTCCAAATAATGCAGCAATCCTTTTTCAACAAATTGTTGATCGGATGTACAACAAAACTTAAGTCTGAATGAATCTCTGGATTACACCGAGCTTTCCAAGAAATGATCTAATGCCAGAGTCATCTAATGGTGGGATCATCTCAAGAATAGCCTAGATTTTGGCTGGGTCTACATTGATCCCTCATGATGATATAATGTAACCTAGGAGTTTCCCTCCTGTCACACCAAATACGCATTTTTCTGGGTTTAGTGTGACTCGTATTCGATCAAACATGAAAGAATGATGCGAGAGAAATTCCAGTGATTACAACACTTCTGGCCTTGTCCAATGAGTCATCTACATAGGATTCCATGATTTTATGAATAAGATCGTGAAATATGTATGTCATTTCCCGTTGGTATGTAGCGCCAGCGTTTGAGACCGAATGGCATAACAACATAGCAATAAGTTCCCCAAGGAGTTATAAACGTGGTTTTGGCTTGGTCTTGTTCAGATATTCTTATTTGATTGTATCCCGAGAACCCATCCATTAGAGACAAAATCTCAAATCCAGTTGTTGTATCAACGATGATGTCAATGGATGGTAATTGGAATTCATCCTTGGGGCATGCCTTGTTAATGTCTCAGAAATCTATGCAGATGTGTATCTTCCCATTCTTTTTTAGAACGGGGACGATATTAGATACCCACTAAGATTAATCAACTGGTTTGATGAACCCTACCTGGAGAAGCTTCATTACCTATTCCTTCACCATGAGAGCTACCTTGGGTTTCATTGGTCTTTATTTTTGTTTAATTGGCTTTGCATTTGATTTGGTGACGAGGTTATGTACCGCGATGTGTGGTGTAATCCCCATAATTTATTTATAAGTAAATATAAAAATCCTTTTGATGTTCTTTGAGGATTCGAGTGTGTACTTCTATTTCTTATGGAGTTAATGAAGATCCTAGTTTCAAGATATTTGGTTCTTCCTCTATTCCGATGTTTATATCAATCGCTTCTTCGATTAAAAAGTGTTACCTTCTTCAAACTCGTGGGGCTGGAGGTAGTTCTAGATCTTCTCCATTCTCTACTACGTATATGTCAATTTCATTTTGTAGGGGAAGCTCTACTATGGGATTTCCAAAGTAAGAAGATGAATGTGGGATTAAGGAAAAATTTACCATGCGATGGGTGAGATGTAACTCGCATAGGTGTTTAGGTAATCAAGAGTGGTCAGTATCACTGTCAACGTGACCTAAAATAGTAGATGTGTTCTCACTATGTGTGTTAGAAGAGGGTTTATTGATATTTCTTTACTAATGGTTCAAGATTTAAGGGATACCATGAAACAAGTGTCTTCCAAATCACTGCTTGGAGTGAAACGTGAAGCTAAGGTTGCTATCAAATCACGAGAAGGTTTTGTTCTCGTATGATTGCTTCAATTGATATGAAGTTAAATCCTTCACTCAAATATATTACTATTGTTTTGTAGAGATATAAATGTTTAGCTCTAGTCTCATACACCTCGTAGACTTGGTTTTCTACAAATTGAGAGTCTCCTAATACTCTGATGTCGTTAAGAGTAAGCCTTTTAGCTATGATGAGACCAAGGAGGAGGGCTTCGTACTCAGCGCCATTGTTTTTACATTCGAAATTTAATTTAAAGGCAAATGGTAGGATCTTTCCCTCGGGAGAAGTAAAGATCACACCTGCCCCAGCCCCATAACGACATCTAGCTCCATCAAAGTGGAGAGTCCAATGTTTATTTGGGAAGATGGATGTTGGGACATTCATTACGTCTATTTCTTTTGCTTCGGTTACTTCTACCATGCAGAGTTCTTCTCATTGGAAGAGAACCAACTCCTAGGGTACATCCCATACCTGTGGAATCAAATGGTAGGAAAATTGGTAGATCTTGTTCTAGAACTCAAATTTTTTTGCAATAGTTCCTAATGATACTGTTTCTACAACGTTAGCTTCATCCTTGAGGGCTAGGATGCTCTTGACTAGGTTCGTAATCTCTAGTTTTGTTGTAGGTATTAATTTTTCTTCTGGTTTTGAGTTGGTTGGTTTGTTAAGTTGGTTTGTTGGGAGTTCAAACTCAGAGTGAATGCCTGGCCTTTTCTTCAGGTCTGCTAGGTGTATATCGAATGGTTTTGGATCACCTTTTGCTACAAATATCTTTCCTAAGTGCAAGAATCTTATTTCTTGAAATAATGTAGAAGGGATTGCCTTCATTCGGTGTATCCATGGTCGGTGAGGATCATATTATAGTTAGTTTCTTGATCTATAATATAAAACTCAGTGAGGATTGTTTTGGGTCCAAAGGTGACTAGTAATATTATAGTTCCAATCGAAGTGGCTTTAAGGCTATCATATCCTTAGTGTATTCCGAGTCGTGGAACAATTTGTCTCTCCAAACCCTAGCTTTTGAAGGAAAGAGAAGGGAACTATGTTAACAGATGCCCCATCATCAACCATTACACGTTTAACGTAATTGTTATAAACCCACAATTGTAGATGTAAGGCTGGATCACCTCTACGTGCAATCTCAACATCTGTTGGCATTTTTCTTATGTCGAATATAAACTTGGTATCCCTATCCGGCTGCCCTAGAGGGTGGATATCAAAGTCTATATGGTTTACCTGTGTTTCAGGGGGAGGAGTGATATTAATTAAATGACCTAAACCTAATGATTCTAAAAGAGTAGCCCTATGGGTGGGAGAGTTCTTCAGCAAGTCCAAAAAGGAGATGTGAGAAAAGGTATTTGTTAAGTCATTAATTAAATCATAGGCACCTACGGGTTTTACTAGTGTTTGTTGAATGTTATCTGGCTCTAGTGGGTAACTTGGATTTGGCTGAGAGGAATACTCTCATGTCCTTGTTATGGCTTCCACGTGTAGCTCAGTGTCTAATTCCACTAAACCGACTATCTTGGTTCATGGTTGACTTCCTAATTGTGGTGCGATAGGTGGATTTAGTGAAGTTGAGGCTTCATGATCATTGTTTCCTATCATTACACTCTTGTTCATCCCATTTGGATTTAATTTTTATTGTGATTTGGGAGCGGATCATTGAAGATCTTGAGGGGTGCATTTTGAGGGGAGACCGCCCCTATGAAAGTATTTGGCACAGGTGATGTAGGATCTACTAAGAACATATCTATGAAAAGTTGTCTTTGTTCTTCTGGAAAACGTTGCATGAATTTATTGTAGTCACGGCAAGTCCTAGTGTCATGGATTTGAATTTTTGAAAACCACAATACGAGTTGGGATTGTAATTCCTAGGTTGTTGGTTTGGCATGTGTTGTGGTCCAAAACTTTGATTAAACCGTTGACTATTAAGATTAAATTTTTGTGTTTGTTGCCTTTGGTTTTGATATCTAGTTGAGTTTTGACTTGGACCCTGTGTCTGGATCTGCCGTTGTTATTGTTTTTGTTGTGGATGATTAAAATCCACCGCATTGATTGTTGGGGTAAAATTGTTGTTTCGTTGATTTTTAACCAACAGTGGAGTATTTACAACATTTACCTTTTTTGCTTGGTCAGTTACTCCATCTGTTGTGACCCCGCGGTTCTTGTTAAGGATTTTAGGTCCTTGATTGGTGTTTTTGGTAGTAGGATAAGTCATAGTATTTTTGTTGGGGATGATTAACCTCCCATTTATTCCATATGCCTTGACCGCTACCTATTACAGCTTGATCTATTCGGAGGGCCCTCTCAAGCACTTCATCGTAAGTTCTTAGTGGGAACTTCTGGACTTCTTCCTTTATCTCTCTGCTAAGAGAATGAAGGAATAAATTACATAGTTCCATCTAATCCATGTTTGGAGTGCTTGCTGAAGAATAGAGGACTGTATGCCATCTTTGGATGAAATGAGCAATAGATTCATTGTATTCTTGTTTAATTTACAAGAATTCCCTGATTCATGTTCTCAACAATTTGTTCATGTCGAATGCCTTGATGAACTCTTAAATGAGTTGTTTAAATGAATGGATGGAGGCTTCAGGTATTTTGTAATACCAATCGAGGGAAATGTCCTCTAAATTTTTGGGGAATATTTTAGCAACAACCCCATCCCAAGGGAGCAGTTCTCGAATGGCTATGACATAGGCCTTAATATGTGCATTCAAGTCTCCTTCTCCTTTGTATTTGGGTAGATCGGGGAGAGGTCTTGGAAGCATGATGCTTTGTATAGTGAAGTCTAAGGGCTCTTTCAAATATTCTGAATAAGTTCCTATCGCATAGGTTTCACCATCGATGACACTTGTTGAGGGGGTGGAGGTGGAATGGGTTGTTGATATTGTGTAGCATATGTATTTACCTTTGGTTGAGTGAACATGTTGGGAGAAGAGAACATATCTCCCTATGGTGACTTGGAATATATGTTTAAGTATGGAGGAGCATTGATTAAAAATGGATTGTTTTGTACTAAACCAGGAGGTATTATATTTTCCACTGGAGTGGCGTTAGAGAACACAGTTCTAGTTGGAGTTTGTTGTGAATATTGAGGAGGCATGCCCAACGTGCCTGTTCCTGTGAGGAGGTCTATTTGGCTAGGATGATGTAGAGGATTGGAATTTCTTGCCTGTGTGAATTGCAAATTTTGACTTGCTTGAGCAAGTTCCAACCCTCTAACTTTCTCAACTAAGGCTGAGATGACCTCGTTTGGTGAAGATATAGTATTTTTCCTTAGTGGTGTTTTTTGAGGTTGTATAGGCATATGGTACCCAACTATAAATTGATCGGTGCCCTACCAAGTTTCATCAAGGGAATTTCCTATAGGTGGAGGAATGGAGGTGTTTTCTTGAAAAGAGACCTCGGGTTGTGTTTGCAAACCTCCTATAGGTGGGTACATACTTTGAGAGCATTGTTCACTCCTATCATAACACGCTAAATGTTCATCATCTAAAAATAGATATGGATCTAATTGTCTACTAGTTTGCATTCTAAGCAACACCTGAGGAGATGAACTAGATTCTCCAGTGAGCGTCATGTTATTCGAGCCTGAAGGCTTTGGTTGTTGCATTTGAGTGAGTTGATCCAAATCCTCAATTTGGAATGAAGAACTATATCTAGTCCTTTAAGGAGGAGTTTGTGTTGAAAATCGGTTGATTGAATAGTTGTCACCCCATGTTGAGAGTGAGGGTGATGGTTTTCTATTCAGTTGATCATAGTATGCTTCAAGACCTAAGAGAGGTTTGCCATATGCATCAAATCCCGACATATTTTGGGGGTACATGAATACCCATAGAGTAATGGGAAGAAGCGAAGATGGATCACAACCAAATGTTTTCTCTTTTTAAATCCCTTCTACAATCATGTGGATATCTATTTAGGGAAATCTGTAGTTTGGATAGTTTGACCAAAATGTATGCACTATCATCTTCTATGTTTAATATTCTTAACTGTGAGCTAATTTCTTGTAGGTCTGTTGTTGTTCGGAAGACCTAAATTTTAATATTTTGGTCTATGTCAGTTATTGCTGCAACAAGATTGGGTTGAGGCACGATTGGCTCGAATACGTATTCTCTAGGCTCCCTAGGTCCCGTGATTGTCATACAAAAGAAACAATATAAATCTAACTAAAGAAAAGTAAACTAATTATGTAAAGTATATCCACAACATATACCTAAATTCTCTATTTTGTATTTTTGACAGAATATTTAACAGAATTAAGACAACAACTATTTAATAGAATTGAAAGAGCAATTATTTAATATCTAGAAAATAACAACTAAGCTAATAACAAAATCTAAAACAAACAAAGTAGCTGAGTATAGCTACCTTCCTGTGCAGTTGTGAATCTATTCTGAATAACCAAATAACTGATCTAATATATTTGAAAGACCTTCGATCCTACCTCAGAAGTGAGGAATGAATCATAGTTTCTCAAAAGCTATTAATCCCCATAGCTTCCTTGGCAATATTAAAAGTGAGATTAACTGAAACGAAACGATTCACTACTCTATTTGATATGTTTTAACTAGAAATTTGATAGCTTGAACCTAGATTTTACAGATAGTGGTGAATCTGATTGTGTGTGGCTTTGTCCCTCGGTGTGGTCTCCTCGCTTCCTTCGTGCTCATGCGAATCCGAAAAGCATGTAATGCTAGTGTCAACAAGTAGGTATTGAAAGAATGACATTTTGGATGCAAACTGGCGAATACAATGTGAGTATGAGAGGGATAACACAAGAGAATATAACTTGGCTTATGCAATTCCTAGCGGGATTTATTGTGAGTCATACAACACAAATCATCTAGAACCTGAAACTATCCTTCTTGACGAACAAAACCTGTAACTCTAATGGCTTCAGACTAAAAATGAAACTATCCTATCTCAATTGATTGTATGAAATAGTAATAACACTAGAACAAGAAGATCATGTGGCTTCTAAATAGCAAAATAAGACTAACTATGCATGCAACAAATGAAAACTATTGAATTCCTAAACAAGAACTAAAAGACTAAACTACTGAAATGAGAGGATGAGAGGCAATTTTGAGGGGCCATTTTCTTGTAATCAAACTAGATATTTATAGAATTCCCATTCACCCAAAGGTAACTCCAACTAGGACTCTTTTACTATAAACAATGGAGAAACACTATTCCAAGGAACCAAAATCATAAATACAAGAAAAAACGGATGAGAAAGCTGGTAAAAGTTGAAAAATTATGCGAGTCATGTTAAAAGAAGTATGCTGGAAAATGCGTGAAGGACCGTCGCCCGGCCTGGGTGGCGGTCACGAGACCACCACCTAGGCAGGGCGGCGGTTTCATCACTGAAGACCAAAATGCAAAGGAAAAGAGGGGGAAAGAGCAAAACAAAGCACGCAAAGGGTAAGTGGGGTATGCGGGATGTTAACACACACTTGGAGAGATTTTTGGATCCCGAACACCTTGCGAGGATTTCTGTATCATCATTGGGGCATGTGTAACATTGTTTTGGTGGTACTATACCCTAAAATTTTTGGTACAAGACTACCTTCCAAATCGATGTATTGGACCATCATTTTGGCTAGCTCATTAAAAGGTGCTAGAATGGAATTTAATTTGATGCATGTTGTGAAAAAATCAAGTTATTCAACCTCTTCAAGGAATTTAGGGGCCTCCATGTTCTTTTCAATTCTCTTGCGAAAAATCTATTTCCTTCCAAACTCAGACCAGTAACCTCTATTATGAGTTATTCTATGATCTTAATGACATATTCACCATATTTCACCATCATTTTTTCCATCTTGTGGAAAAATACAAGGAAATATTCTGATCATGCCCTTGTATCCTCTCAATGAGGTTAAAAACCTTGCCCAAATGCAAAAATTCTATAAAATTGCATTCTCCTTCCCGGAAGGGTCACGAGTGGGTTCAATTTGACAAGGTGCTCCACCCAATGTAAGTCTTCTACTACTGAATTTCTTTTGTTGATTTAGAATTTCAATCTTTGTGTCCCAATACCACTTATTAACCACCCCTTTACATACCCGAAATCGTGTGAGGGCCTATGCCAATTGATGCTAGTACATTTCCTACGTGGGAAAGTTATCATTCCCAAAAAAGTGGAGTAAAACTCATTTAAAATTTAATATGTCAAGTATACTTTCATACTTGTCATTGATAATGGAATTTTCTACCGTGATAGGGAGATTGTCATCATTAAACCAAGTGTTCATATTATTGCTAATCGCATGATTAGCTTGTGTATCCACAACTCTATTACCTTCCCTATAGGTATGAACACTTTTACACTTAGTGAAGGATTTGTAAATACTTATAGATTCGTGAATGGAATCCTTTATTGTCTAGCTATGGGGGTTAATTTGATTTAAAAGTTTCACAATATTCATTGAATCCCCTTCAATGATAATGTTCGAAATATTGCTATGCTTTTCCAACCCGATACCCTAAAATGTTGATAAAGCTTCAAAATAATGATTTGTTTGTTGTCCCATTCTGCCAGAAAAATAAGGAACTAAACAACTTCTGTGATCTCTTATTATTCTTCCTCCTCTAGCAGCTCCCAGGTTTCCTTAGAAGATTTATTAAAATTGAGCTTCTAACATGAGTTAGGAGGTGGGATCCAATGAAATAATGACTTGTCAATACTTGTATGACGTTTCCTCTGAAGACTTCCAATGTTAATATTCCAAGTAGATATAATATTTTCTTCATCCTTAGGATATTGCTTATTTTTAGGAGGTATGAATATCTCTATATTATCCTTAACAACAGTAAAAATTTATTGAAAAATATTTTTACAAAATTTCATGTTATCTTTGAATATAATCCCATTCCTAGATTTCCAAAGTCTCCATATGGCATGAGGTAGGACCAGCTCTAAAGTCTTTAAACTATGCAGTGTTTATATGGGGGATCCCATTGCTCCCAGGTCTACAAGAAACTATTAGGAAAAGTCCAACACATATTAAAACTTGAGAATATGAGACTCCAAAGATTTGAAGAAAATTCACAATGTAACAAAAAGTGTTTAATATCCTCAGCCTCCTTTTTGCACATACAACACATATTTGGCATGATAAACCCCTTTTTTATTAAATTATCATTAGTAAGAATCTTTCCTTTTAGAACAAGCCAAAAAAAGAAGTTAACTTTTGGGGTTATCTCGGGCATCCAGTTATATTCCAATTGAAATCACATTGAACATTCTCAAAAACAAAATTGTAACCTGATTTGATAGTATAATCACCATCAAAATAGTTAACCCATATAAGCTCATTTTTTGAATTATATTGATTTAAAGGCATGAGGAAAGTTTCTCTTAAAGAGAAGAGACAACAGGTTCCATATTTAATAGGTCCACTTTAGATGTTTCTAGGTTCTCATATTCCCTCAATATTAATATAGTCTTTCACTTTAGTGCCATATTTCTTAGCTAAGGTGTCCTTGATGGAACCAATCTGTCACTCAAGCTGAAATTAGCCCATATGTCCCGCCAAAACTGGATTTCATTGTCATTTCCCACTTTCCATCTACAACATTTTGTAAGAAATTTTCTAATTTAGAGATTTTTTTCCCAAAAATAGAACCATTGGGAAGTGATCTTCAAAGAGAAATGTATTCACATTGTTTTGAGCTAAATACTTAAATCTAATTAACTTAGTCCAGGTTGCTATTCCTTTAAAATTCTCCAACCAATTTTGGTAATTAGAGAAAATTCATATTTCTAATGTCCTTGATACCTAGGCCTCCAATTTTCTTAAGTATGCAAACCCGATACTAAGAAACCAAGTTATATCTAAATATTTCCTTAGTGCCATGCCAAAGAATTTTTTTTAGATCCTTTTAATTATATCAATGACAACCGTAGGAATGATAAACATAGAGATTATATATATGGGCAAGTTCTCGTAAATTTCTTTTGATTAACAAACATTTTTAGCACTAGAGAGAACACTACCTTTCCACCTAGTCAATGTTTTCTCAAATCTATCTAGCAATGCATTCTAAATAGTCATAGAAACTTTATTGTTCACAAGGGGCAATCTTAGGTAAGTAGAAGGAAAGGAACTGATTTTACAACCCAAAATAAGAGAAATTATTTTTTGTCTTTCTAAAGGGGTATTGAAGAAATAAACCGAGATCTTATCAAAATTAACTTGTTGACCAGAAGCAGCCTCATAAAATTTGAGAATGGTATTGATAGATTTAGCCTCAAGAATGGATGCCATTAGTAAAAAAATTGTGTCATCAACAAATTACTGATGTGAGGATGTCTGATTTGTAGAAGTGGGTCTGAATCCTTTTAATAAACCTGTATTAACCACCTTAGTGATATATCTAATAAGAGGGTTAACCATGACTATGAAGAGAAGAGGGGATATTGGATCAACTTGTCTTATGCCCTTCTTCTGCTAGAAAAGAAACCCACTAGAACACCATTTAGTACAACCGAGAATCTAGTCATGGATATACAAGCATAAATGATCTTTCTAAATTTATTATAGAACCCAAATTTAGACAAGACCTTATCCAAAAAATGCCAAGAAACTTTATCAAAATCCTTATTCATATCCAATTTGATTTCCATACCTTCTTTTTACTTTTATCCATGGAATGAATGGTTTCATGAACCATGATCACCCCATCTTGTATTATTCTCCCTTTAATGAAACCACTTTGTTGTTTTGAGATAAAATCGTAGAAACAAAGGTTGGATTATAGTAGCAAGAATCTTAGTAAAGATTCTCAGAACAAAATTTACTAAACATCATCGAGAATGTTTCTCATTGTATCAGATTTATTAAGGTTCTAAGCAAGGAGGAAAACCCGACTAAGAATTTTTGGTGTGAAAATCAAAGTGGAACATTTAGTTGTTGTTTTTGAGCATCTAGAGGAGTTTTTGGACATGATTTTTAGTCCTTATTTCACATATCAATGTTTGAATGAAAGAAATGGAAAGCTAAAGAAGAGACTTTGAAAGGAGAAAAAGAGATGGAAGTATAATTATCAAGGGGTGGTTCCTCCTTCAAAATTGACATTAGAGATACATAATAGGGCCACATTGACATGAATGACTTTTGGGAAAGATTCAAGAGACATGCTAACACACCATGGATGTAATGTATATATGATAGTGGATTTCACCTTGTTGTAGCCTTCCCTATATATGGATAGTTTTTAAAATTCATACTTGCGGTAGCTAGTCACTATGATAGTGACATTAGGAAAGAAAAATCAAGATGGAGAAATAGTGATCCACCGACACCGAGTAATTTGAATAATTACTTAAGCTTATAGATCTCAACGAGTATGTATATACCAAACTTGAAATAGATCATTAGGCTTGGAATGACAATGCACCATCTCTCGCATTAAGCATGTAAATGTGATTTACTTTAAAAATTAAATTTTTTAGCAAGTAAAATATTGAAGAACTCGCTTAGGAGTGATATCATCCCGAGAAATTAATGAAATCATAACACTACTAAGTAGAGTAGTTGGTATTCTTGAGGGCAAGGAATTTCAAGAATGGACGTACTAGTTTATCACCATTATGAGAAAGAATAAACAATTTTTTAGATGGGGAGAATTCATATGTGATGCTCTGCATAAGCAAATGAGAGAAGTGCACCCAAATGGTAAATTTTATATGATGTCATATGCTACATACATAATATTTGGAATGAGAATATAACCCGCATTAAAGACACATGGAATGAGGATTTTATACCTTTTTTGTTATTTGTATCCTCAGTGTCTTTGCAATAGAGTCTCAAACATTTCCAAAGGGTGAATTATGATTTTTTTATACCACATCATATGAATATTGGATAAGGACCTTTCCAAGGTTCATTGTATTGATGCGACTATGATGTTGTATCATATTAGGGGATGTATATTTCTTCAATTCCAAACTTTTACCTAAATCCAAGTGGGAGGATTTTAGGGTTATACGTACTCATTTTCGAGATATAAAAGTGACAAATGGGTCTTGGTGGAGTTGTCCAAGGATCTATTTGATTTCCATAAATTGTAATGTAGCAAACATAAGGCAAGAATTCATTTCCCAATTTCAATTGGCTGATATACTTTCCCATTATTAATCAAGGTGAATAATATCACCACCAAGATGCAAGAAGGAATCACAAATATTTTCATTCAAGATTTATTTTTGATTATAGGGGAGTGCTGAAAAGCCTTGGGATCTATAATTTCATGTACCTGAAATTGAGGATTTATGAATTGATTGTAGATATGAATTAGCCATAATAAGGAAAGACTATAGCTTATTGACTCTAGAGGAAGTTTTAGTACATTATTGTAGATATTATAGAAGACACATTAGATGACAGGGAGGTCTTAGACCATATGTATGAGAAAATGAAAGTAGAAAATTTGGGTTTTCCCCCAATCGGTTGGTCAATCAAAGAAGTAACATATATCAATGAATGAGTAGATTATATTATGATTCGGACCAGCCATTAACTTTACTCATTAAATATACAACCTAAAAGTGGATACTTTCGAAAGATAACTTGACAACTATTTTGTCAAAATTTGGTCCCTCGTAAGAACCTAAGTATAAAGGTGAGGCACTTGTAAAGAAAGTTAGGATAAAAAAATTTAGCAACAGAGGAAAACCTTCACCTTCTTACATTCCTTCCACTACCATTATGAACATGGATTCTCCTTCTCCCTGGAATGTTCTTAAATCTCCAACTATCACCATGGTTATGTAGTCTCTTCCCATTTTCTCCCTTCTCATCACTCACGTAATTCCTCTTGTGACCTCGCATCCTCTTTCTTCACCTCCACCATCCACCACTTTGTAGTGTAAGTTTTAATTATCCCCACAATCACTATTTGTGCATCATCTTTTCCAATCTCCTCTTATTCCATTTTCTCCATTCCTACCTTATAGACACATGTTTTCTCCTCCCTTTCCACACCTTCTTCATGGGTTAGTATGTACTTGCATTCCCCTATCGCAACTCTCTCTTATCCATATTTTGTTCCTTCTATTTTATGACCCTTCCCTCAATTCCTACTCTTTCCTCTTATATTCCCATTTTTATTTTCTTCACCCATCCTCCCTTGGTTTTGAATTTTTCCACCACTTCCAATGTAACTCTTATGAGCATGTCCATTTAGTAGTAGTTTTCTCCCTCTTAATTTCCATATTTCCTTGTGAGCCAAACCCCAAAAAGAGGAAGATAACAATGCTCCCTAAGGATTTTGATTTGAGTACGTTGTATCTAACTCCCTAATGTATAGAAAATAATCCCAAATTTTTTTCTCGCATCACCATTAATAGATCATGAGAAAGGTTTGCTGATATTTCCATGCCTACTACTAACAAGAGTAAGGAAGACATCACTTTTTAAGACTATCAGATAACTAAGGTGGCACTAGGGAAAGCTACTATATAGGGGGTGGAATAATATCTTCAGGTAGCCTTGGACAATCTATTCATACAACTAAAAATACCAAGGCTACCAAACATGGACTCAAGGAAAAGTTTGAGTAGTTGACAAGATTACTTCTTAAGATTACTCTAACAACTCTACTCTCTTCTCTCACTCCAACTAGTATTGATTCATCCTCTGTATCAATGGATGGGAATATTGGGATACAAGGTCGAGCCGTTAATATATGGATTCATAGGCTCCTTGACCATGGAAATAAAATTGTTGAGGATGTTATTGAGGTCCACAATGAAATTAAAAGAGAAGAATTGAAAATTTAAAATATAAATGATGAGCTTGATGAAGAATGAAATAATTGGAAACTCACTATAGAGGCCTTAAATAAGCTTTAAAAGGTGTATATTGATACCCTTATGTAAGGAGTAACTAGAGAGATGGGAAATCATTTTGAATTTTACAAGGCCAAGAATTCTGAATTTTTTTGCAAGAGGTGAGAGAGAAGCTATAAAAGGACATAAAAGAAGGAATTGATGCCACTAATGGAATTGGTGATGCATTTTCCAAGATACATTTCCAAGTCCAAGATGAAGATGTAAACATGTTATGTGTAATTGAAATATTTATTGAGTTCAAGGATTTGGTAAATAAATATTCCAAAGTAGAACAAGATTTTTATTTACAATCAATTGATAAAATAATTTTATATGAAAATGTTTTGAAAAATTTGGAAAAAATCCTCAAGATACTTTAGAAGCTCCCAAGAAAATTGATCAATGTAATTGAAATATGTGATGTATTGAGCTGATATTCATGTGGGACATATGATGAATAAGTATAAGAGATGATTCATAAGTTCCACACATATCGTGACAAGGAATTTGATCAAGAAGAAGATAAAGAGAAGTCCAGTTGAAGTTAGTTGTGTTTTTCCATTTTTACATCGAACATGTAATGTTGTTTTGGATGTTTTGACATCATTTGGATTAGCATGTTGACTTAGTCATTTTTCACAAGAACTAGTCAAAAGGATTTAATATGTATTAAGTAATAATAATAGTTTATGATGTAGTAACCTCCCTTCTCTCTCTCTCTCTCTCTCTCTCTCTCTCTCTCTCTCTCTCTCTTCCTTTTCTCTATAAATGTAAAATGCCAAACGCATTCGAGATAGAAGTAATTCTAGAGTAAATAAGAAAATATTTGTATTTTATATTTTATTGTCAAAAAGGAATAAAGAGACACATCTCAAACTTTTGTTAAATTTTTATTGATGTAAATATTGTTTTTCTTAAGTTTCATGCATTAAATTTCCTTGTTTTGATTTCAATTCATTTCTATTCAATACGAACCCAATTTATTGTTATTATTTTTATTCTTTTGTAGGTAAATTTAGATTTTAATTTACCAAGTACAAATAACATGTATTCATATCCATTCTTTTCTCCTATCATTCTTCAAAATATTTTCCTTCACTTTCACATTCCATTCCGAAATAAATAAACAATTCTACAGGATGAGATCCCACCCCCAAAATTTAGATTAGTGTGAATATTGTAAATATTATTTTTATTATTAGAATAAAAATAAATAATATGCCTCCCATTATTTGAGGAGGGGTTTAGTCCAACATGTTGTGGGTGAACCTTATATTTTGTCTCTAAAAACATATCCAACCAATAAACTAGTAGTAAAAGTGGGAAGACTATCATCCTTTGGTTGAGTTTACTTACATCAACTCATATCATTTCATGCTAAAATGGCTCCTTTTAAATCCTTGTATGGAAGAAAACGTTGGAATCTAGTCAGTTAAAACAACATGAAGGATAAAGAAGTTATTATACCTAATATTATCTTGGAAATGGAAGAACAGGTTAAGATTATAAGGCAACATCTTAAGGAAGTTACAAAATGATATAAGAGTTATGTAAATAAAAATATGTATGATAGGAAACTTTTAGTTGGGGATAACGTATTTTTGTGGGCTAAACCAAAGAATATCTCAATAAAATTTGATAAATAACTGAATTTGGAACCCTTATATGTAGGACCTTTTGATGTCCTAGAATTAATCAAATCTATTTCTTATAGATTAACTTTACCATCTTCCTTATTTCGGTTTGTTGGTGAGAAAATTTGTCTTGTGGACAAATTGGTGGGTTTCAAGCCAACGCTATGGGAATCTAAGTCCCTCTACTTGAATGGTGCAGCTTCTATAGGTGCATGCATAAAATATGGATTTTAATGGTGGCCTTTCGACCAGAGATCCAACAGGGGCACTCCACTAACCTTGTGGCAAAGCTAGCAATGTCTCACTAGAGAAGAAACTTTGTCTTGGAAAGGGGAAGGGGAGTGGAAATGGAGGTAGGAGAAAACTAATGTTGTGAGTAGAATATCAGATGCCCACACACATTAATTAGAAATTTCATTTACATGCATTTATAGTTAGAAGAAAAATAAATGCACAGGAGAAACTACAAGTCCGAATGAAATTCATTGGTCACAAGGTACCAATCAATCCCTCAATCAAAAAGGTGAAAATTCCTTCTTTTATTATTAAAGCTAAAGTAGAATTTGTACAGATCTTTTAGAATAGAGGAAATTCTAAGGAGAAGGAAAATAGAAGAAGTATGGAATTTTTTTCTTTTTCGTGTACAAAGCACTCGGTCTTTTTGAAATCAATCGACAGCCCTTTGGAATGGCTCCAAGGAGCCATTATATCTCATGCCAAAATGGTTACAACTTTACAAATCATTTACACCTCTTCAAATTCCTCCATTGTGAAGAAAACGCTCATGGCGGGTTAAAAACCATATCTTACAATGCGAACGTTACATTTGATTTGCCAGTTTGAATACAGACCGTTTGATTTTCTCTTATAACTTTGAAATCAGGCCATCCACGTGGTAGGAAGAGATTGAAGCGGGCATGGGGAAAGACCTTTGCATTTTACAATTTTTTTAGAGATTTGGCAATTTGGAACAAATTAGCCCGTGCCCCTAACTTCACTTTTTAACTTAGGCACGTGGCACATTTTCATTGGAAATGGGGTCGCGGCCCTTTATCAACATTTTAACCTTTTTTGGAAAAAGGCTCAAAAACTCAAATTCCTCCCCGTTCCGCTCTCCCACTTTGAATTTTCAATGATGGGCTTCACCTTTGACTTTTCCCTACGGGATTCAACTTTGACTTTTACCTTTATAGCCTGATCGAGGTTGTGGGTCATTTTTTAACTTTTCACCTTTTTTACAAAGAGGCTCAAAAATACAAACTTGTCTCGCTAACCCACTTCTCCGATTTGACTAGGACATGTTGCACATTCTCCCGGTTGGAACGGGGTCATGGTTCTTTTCTCAACATTTTAAAATTTTTTGGAAAAAGGCTCAAAAAATCAAATTCCTCTGTTGGCTCACTGCTCCGATTTGGCTTTCAACACATGGCATCCTCTGATTGGTTGCAAGATTCGGGAAAGTGGTGAACCTTTATCCTTTTTAACCTTTTTTAGAAAAAAGGCTAAATTTTTTGAAGTTATTTGTTGTCCCGCCCTCATGCTTTTGAATTTTTTGGCCGATTCATATTTTTGGGTCCCAAGTGTCCTAATTGAACTTGTGCAGCCTGGGACAAAAACTTCCACTTTTCCGCAATCGAAAATTTCAGCTTTTTGGGGCCATGGGCAAATTTACCATTTTTTCCAAAAGTGACCAAAAGTGTTAAGTTCACCAAAAATCCCGTTCCTCCCCATCTAATAGGATCTGACCATGTACCTGCATTCATTGGGGCCAAAATTTGATAGGGAAAAGACACCCGTCATCTTGACTATGGAAAATACATGGAGGAAGAGAACTTCATCATTTTGAGTCCAATTTTCTAATTTCCTTTGCAAACCAGAGGCATGGAGGCAAAAAAATGATTTAAAGACCCAGGCCATAGAACAAGTGAACAATTTTGATAAAAATGGAGGTTACAAAGAGGATATTACGTGCACAGACAGGGAAATGGATGATTTCTAAAAATGAGCAAAATAGAGGTTTAAATAGCTCTAGGGAACAACTTTTGCTAATTTATTGAATCTATAACTTGGCTTAAACACCAACGAAGGGCATGAGCTCAAAAATTCAAATTTGGCTATGAAAATGCAGAGCAGTTTTCAGGAGACAACAACTAGCTCTAGCTTGGGGACATGGCATGAACTAGGCATGGCTAGGGCATGACATGAGGATCTAGAATCTCAAGTTTCAAAACATATTACGTTGACCAGTGCCTTATCCATTAGGCCTTGTAGAGTCATGTACAATTATAAGAGAGAATAGAAGGAGGGAACACACAAACAAAAAAACACAAAACCAAACCAAAACCACACAATAGAAAAGGGAAAAAATGCACCTATGGTACAAAGGCCTTCACTGATGGTACAATTTCAAGTATTTCCCACTTCGAGGCAACTCCAATGGAGTTCCATATAAGTATGAGAGGAGAAACATTCTCACCACAAGCTCCATGAATTTGGAATGGGCCTAGCCACAATGAATCAAACTTTCCATGGCTGCCCTTTGGTTCTCTTCTCTTGTCCCATAGCAGACAAAATCTCCAACTTTAAAATTCCTTACTTTGGTCTTCTTGTCGAAAATTTTCTTCACTTTCAACTAATGCTCTTTAATTCTATCCATCACTTGGCGTCTTCTTTCTTCCATCTTTTCAGGAAGAGGATCCCCTTTTCAATGGAGTCTTTGTATTTACCATCTTCTATTTCTTGTGAAAAAATTGAGAGTTGGCATCTCAATTGTGAGGGGAATCTTTACCTCAACTCCATACAACATTTGGAAAGGTGACATACCTATTTCCTTCTTAGGATTGATCTTATCGGCCCACAATGCATCATATAACTTCTTGTGCAGGTTCCTTTTGATTCTCATCTACCACTTACGAACAATGGTCACAATCTTCTTGTTTCTTGACTCACTTGTCCATTTCCCTATGGGTAGTAGTCGAAAGTGTGGGATAGGGAGATTCAAATCCATAAAAAATATGTGAGCTCCTTAGAAGATAAATAGGTGGCATTGTCTACAAAATTTTTTTGTGGTATTCCAAAATGAACAATGATATTCTCCTTGATGAAGTTGTGATTGTTTCAGAGTTGGCTTGCTTGGTTGGGATGGCTTCCACCCATTTAGTGAAGTAATTAGTTGTAGTGAGTACATAGGTATGCCCTACACTAGAATGCGGATTTAGAACACCAATAAAATCTATCCCCATTGCTGAAATAGCTCTTTAATCACCATAGGCCTAAGTGGCAATGCAACTAGTTGTGGCTTTCCAACAAATTGTTGGCATGCTTTGCAATTGGAAATCAAATCCCGAGTGTCTCGAGAAGATGGAGGGCCAATAATTTCTCCCTCTGAGGATCTTATGTGCAAGTGACCATTGTTGAGAAATGTCCACCACAATCTTGATCATGATATTCCCTGAGCAACTTTTCTTTCTGCTCCTTATCTACACACCTGAGGAAATAGCCATCTAGGCCTCTCTTGTAAAGTGCATGATTCCAGATCACAAACTTGGATGCCTTTATCTTGATTTTCCTTGTTTTTTTGTAATCAAGATGAGGAGGACATTCTCCATAAGTGAGATAGTAAGAAATGTCAACATACCACTCATCAGTAGTGGTGACAAAGAGCGCCTGTGGACTGTCTCCTGAATAGGTTGAGAAAACACCATATTTTTCTCCCTGTTGAGCTTTGAGAGTTTCATCTTCAGCAATCAGCTTTCAAAACCATTTCCTCTTACTAGATTATAGGGTCTAATCTCCAATTCATACTCTTGGGTATTTGCAAGCCAAATTCCTCTCTTAGCCCCAAGATCTTGTTGAGTCAAAATGGACTTGATTGCACTTTAAGGGACCATCACCACTGTATGGGAATTGAGAATGTAGAATCTGAAACTTTTAACAGCTTTGACCACTATGTAGGCATGTTTCTCTAATTGGATGTACTTTAGCTCATGATTTTTCAAAGGACAGCTCATGAAAGCAATGGGTGCTTCCAAACCTTCATCATTTTTCTGAATAAGGACAACAGAGAGTGTATGTTCTAATGTATAGCAATACATGATGAACTCCTTGTTGAAATCTGGATATACAAGAGTTGGATCTTTGACAATGGATTTCTTGATCTTCTCAAATATTATTTTTCCTTCCTTATTCCACTTGAAAATTGCTTGAGGCTTCATCATGGAAGTTATATGCTTAGTCAGTTCAGAAAAATCAGGCACAAAATGACAAAGGAAGTTTACCTTTCCAAAGAATGAATGAAATCCCTTCTTTCTGGTTGGTAAGGCTAGTGTTTGGATAGCTCTGACCCTCTCAAGATTAATGTGTGCTCCATTTTTGTTCACAATGTGTCCCAACAACTTACCTTCTGTGACTCCAAAAATGCACTTATTTGGATTTAGAGAAATGCCATGTTTCCTACACCTTGTAAGGACTTTCTCCAAATGACTGATATGATCTCCCCTCCTCTTTGAAAAAACCATGAGGTCATCAAGGTAAATGACAATGCAATGTTTCAATTTTTGAAGGCCAAGTCCATTTCTCTCTGGAAAGTGGCTCTAGCATTGATCAAGCCAAAAGGCATTCTGTTGTAGGCAAAAGTGCCCCAAGGTGTTGTGAAGGATGTTTTGTTGTAATCCTCTTCTGCCACCTTGATTTGGTTGTACCTTGAGAATCCATCAAGAAAAGAGAGCATTTCAGATCCAATGACTACTTGCAAAATGTGATCCATGATTGGAATAAGGTAGTTGTCATTGAGAGATGCCTGATTCATATTTTGGAAGTCTACACAAATCCTTATTTCCCCATTCTTCTTCCTTACTAGCAAAATGTTAGCCACCCATGTTGAATGGTGGATGGGGAAGATGATTCTAGCATTGAGTATATTTATCACATCTTATTTGATAACATCAGAAATATTTAGATTGTAGGGCCTTTGTTTTTTCCTGAAGGTCTTAGCTCCTTATTTCAAAGGAATGGAGTGATGTATTTCCTTTGGCTGAAAATATTTGAGTTCATCATAGGAGTAGGCCAAGACATCTGAGTACTTTTTTAGCAGAGCAACAAACTTTCTCTTCTCTTCTAGTGAGTAGCATTTACCAATGTTAACCATCCTTGGATTCTCTGAAGTGCCAATGTTTTCTTGATCAAAATTAGATGGACACCGAGAAGACTATTTATCTTTCTCTTGGATGAACCTATCATGCTTATCAAAGAGGTCTTCCAAAGAAACTATGCCTTTGGGGATTTTGTTTCCTTTCAGTTTGATTACTCCCTCTTCATCAATTCCCTCAATTCCTTCCTTCTCTTCTTTGGGGACTGATTCACGGTGTGGGTTTTCACTTCCTTCAAAGAAAATATTATTGAAGTTATCCCTTTGTTCTAAGAAGGCTAGGATCTGATTGTCATCATTAAAGACCTGCTAGTGATTTACATTGTCTGGTACACTGGGTCTGAACACCATCTCAATGGTCACTTTATCCTTTCCAAAAGAAGGATGAGGTGTCACTAAGGAAGATGAAACTGCTAGAGAATCAACCTTTTCATTCTGCTATCTAGGGATAGCTTTAATGGATAATGCATCAAAGGATTCAATGCAGTCCCACACTCTGTTTCTATAGTGCATGAGCCTTGGATTTTTCACTGATAGTATTGGTGGACTTGCTTCACCACATTCTCTCGCATCACCTTTACATCTCAGCTTCTTGATTCCAATTTCCTCTCTTGTATTCATGCCTAAGAGAAATGCTTCATACTTTGCAGTATTATTTGTATTATCAAATTGCAGCTTGTAGGCAAAAGGATATACCTCATTGGAGGGAGAGTATAATACTATAATAGCTCTTGAACCTGCTTTGGAATGACTGCCATCAAACTCCATTATCCAGATTCGGTCTTCTTCTTCCTCCATGAGAAGTGAATATTTCTTCTCTTTTTCTAATGTGAGGAAGTAGTTTCCTAGCCCAAAATCTTGAAAGAGAATGTTTGCTTTTGGATCATTAGACTTTCATACCGTGAACTTCATTTTCTTACTTGACACAAGAGCTTCTTCATTTCTCCTTTCAATGGGATAGTTGTATATGACCTTGATCCATTTTCATTTCTCCACCTAGATCTCTCTGTAAAAATTCTACTCAAAAATATACCAAAAGATGTTGGGATGTCTCACACCAAAATGGTCGGAGTATCTTCTTGTCGGGGTAATTAGCTAGTGCACTCGAGCATCCTTAATCCTTCCTACCAATGGAATTCGTTTGGATTCCATTGAGTAGCATGTCCCATTTACCCGAGGTCAAAGTGAGGCCAAGATAATTTGTAAATTTTGCTTTGGCATCACATTATCTGAGGCTCCGAGAATATATAATATAATTGTTTAGCTAGAAACCTTTGATGAGAAGTGACAGTAAAAAGGCTAAACTCACCGGTGGTGGAGGCACTTTGAGGGCTAACATGTTTTGAGAATATGGTTTGGATGGTGTGGGAAGTAAGCCTTTAGAATTATAATTAGAGATTAGGGATGTAGAGTTACCACCCAGGACTACCTTGATGAATCTGTCAAATTGGGTAGGATGTGTTTGTAGGTATTCAATTTTAGAGAGTTGGAATTTGGTTTTGCTAGCATGCTCTACAAAGTCAAATGAAGTTATGGTAGATGGGGACTTAAATGGCAGATGTGTCATTACTTTTGGTGTTGGGTTCTCCTTTTCAAATGTAGCAATTGGCTTGGAAGGAGATGGGGTGTAGCCTTTGATTGAAATTTAGATGTTCTTGCAAAACCAACATTTAGAAGAGAATTGCTCTTAACAAATTTTGAGTTGGGAGAAGAATCAGATAACTTACTTGGCACAACAATGTGATCCTTGACAACTGGTGAATCTGATTTCTCTCTAGATGATTCCATGGAAGGTGGTAATGGTGATCCCTGCTGATGATCTTATTTAGTGGAGGCTTTGAAGAGATATCTTCTTTGTTCTTCCTACTCTCAGTTGTGCTGTTGAGGCTGAAACACCATTCTTAGATTGTGCACGAGTGAAAACAACACATGAAAAACTTAGAGCTTCTTCATCACCTTCCTCCTCATCATCAACGTATTCAATTAGTCCATTGTGCATGCCAACCTCTTCAATTTCAAGATAGTTTTCATAGTCATCCATGATTGTTTCTTCAGTTTCCTCAATGTTTGTTCCTTCTTGTAATTCCCTAGTGTTACAGATGGCATTGATTGGTGGTGCTTCAAGAGTAAGACTACGAGGAGGTGGAGAAATTCTTGGTCTATTAGGTGGATTTGGTCTCCTTGGAGTATTCATCATTGTGATTTGTGATAGTTGCTTCTTCAAAGAAACTAGGTCATTTGCCATTTTTTAGAACATTGGATCAGTGGTGACTGAATTTGAACTCTGACCTTTTTACTTCATATTTGGTCCTTTCAATTTTCCAAAAAGAATTAGATCATCATCGGTCTCAACTATGAAGTCTTGAACTTCCTTCAATGTTCTTGGTTGGACTCTTCGAGTAAGAAACCAAATTTTGATGGCAAAGCACTCGATGAAGAACCTTTTCAAGTTATTTTCAGGGGTACCACATCTTCTTGGATCCTTCTTGTTAACCTATTATAGCTTATTACAAAATATCTCATTGATTCGAGGTCTCCTTCTTCACCAACCAATTGGACCAATAGATCTTGACAATCTTCAGCTCTTGAACCTATTTTCAAATGCACTTCTTATATCTTCCCAACATGTGATAGATCTTGGGGTAAACATGTAGAACCATTCAACAACTCTTTCTTGGAGTGACTCCACAAATATCCTAACTCGAGACATCTTCATATTCAACTCCCAACACTCCACAAACAATGATGAATGCTGCACATGTTCTTCGAGGAGCCGAGAGCCATCCCCTTTGAATTTTGGGATGTTCTTTCTTGAGCCTCTTGAAGGCTCATGAAGTGGTTTTGGAAGAGTGAGTGGACCAGTATTTCTTCCCCATAGTATGTTAGGCATGTGTTCCTCATGCTCATGATCACCCATTCTATTCCTGTTTCCGTCCTCCCGCCTTGTTAAGGCTACTTCTACTCACTGCTGCTCTTTCTTCTGCTTCAATTTGGAGTCTTTCTATTTCTTCAAGTTGAGCCCTTATCTCCTCTTCAACAACTGCCTCTCTTTCAAGCTCTTCAAATGTGGGATCAATTTGTCCTCCTTTCCTTAGTTTCTGGGTGTATCTTCTATCAGCCAGCTTGAAAGTTTATGCTCTTCTCTGGGGTGTCTGGAATTTGTCTCTACCTTTCCAATTTGACAACATGTTCCTCTTCCAGGTCCAGAATCCTTATGGAAATGAAGTATTGATTGACACTTTGTCTATTATGCCAAATAGCTTCTCTCAGATTAGAAGCAATGTCTTCTTGGATGTGAAAGAGTAAATTAGGTCTCTCAACAGGAGGATTTCCTAGAATAGCCATGATTTACATCCATGTAGTTTGTGTGATTATTCAATCTCTAGAAACTTTTCTTCTAGAATATTTTTTTGTATTTTATGACCTTGAGGTCATTTTTAGGTGCAGATGCTGCAAAACCTGCCCCATCATGGGCACTAAAAATCTGTTGGTAAGAAAATTTGTCTTGTGGACAAATTGGTGGGTTTCAAGCCAACGCTATGGGAATCTAAGTCCCTCTACTTGAACAGTGCAGCTTCCATAGGTGCATGCATGAAATATGGGTTTCAATGGTGGCCTTTCAACTAGAGATCCAACAGGGGCACTCCACTGACCTGTGGCAAAGCTAGCAATGTCTCGCTAGAGAAGAAACTTTGTCTTGGAAAGGGGAAGGGGAGTGGAAATGGAGGTAGGAGAAAACTAATGTTGTGAGTAGAATATCAGATGCCCACACACATTAATTAGAAATTTCATTTACATGCATTTATAGTTAGAAGAAAAACAAATCCGCAGGAGAAGCTACAAGACCGAATGAAATTCATTGGTCACAAGGTACCAATCAATCCCTCAATCAAAAAGGTGAAAATTCCTTCTTTTATTATTGAAGCTAAAGCATAATTTGTACAGAGATTTTAGAATAGAGGAAATTCTAAGGAGAAGGGAAAATAGAAGAAGTATGGCATTTTTTTGTCTTTTCCAGGTACAAAGCACTCTGGTCTTTTTTGAAATCAATCACCAGCCCTTTGGAATGGCTCCGAGGAGCCATTATATCTCATGCCAAAATGGTTACAACTTTACAAATCATTTACGCCTCTTCAAATTCCTCCACTGTGAAGAAAACGCTCATGGTGGGTTAAAAACTAGATCTTGCAATGTGAACGTTACATTTGATTTGCCATTTTGAATACAGACTGTTTGATTTTCTCTTATAACTTTGAAATTAGGTCATCCATGTGGTAGGAAGAGATTGAAGCGGGTACGGGGAAAGACCTTTAGATTTTACAATTTTTTAGAGATTTGGAAATTTGGAACAAATTGGCTCGCACCCCCGCTTCATTTTTTAACTTAGGCACATGGCACATTTTCATTGGAAATGGGGTCGCAACCCTTTTCTCAACAATTTAACCTTTTTGGAAAAAGGCTCAAAAATCAAATTCCTTTGTTGTTATGCTATCCCACTTTGACTTTTTAATGGCATGGTGCTTCACCTTTGAATTTTTCCCTGTGGGATTTAACTTTGACTATTACCTTTATAGCCCGATCGGGGTGTGGGTCATTTTTAACCTTTCACATTTTTTAGAAAGATGCTCAAAAACACAAAATTCTCCTCCAACCCGCTTCTCTCGATTTGAATAGGACACATGGCACGTTCTGGTTGGAGATGGGGTCATGGCTCTTTTCTCAACATTTTAAACCTTTTTGGAAAAAGGATCAAAAACTCAAATTCCTCCGTTGGCCCGCTTCTCCGATTTGGATTTTGACACGTGGCATCCTCTGATTGGTTGTGGGATTAGGGAAGTAGTGAACCTTTATCCTTTTTAACCTTTTTTAGCAAAAAGGATAAAAAAATTGAAGTTCTCTGTTGGCCCACCCTCATGCTTTTGAATTTTTTTCCGATTCAGCTTTTCGGGTCCCAAGTGTCCCAATTGAACTTGTGTAGCCTGGGACAAAAACTTCCACTTTTTCCGCAATCGGCAATTTTGGCTTTTTGGGGCCACGGGGCACATTTGCCATTTTTTCCAAAATTTGACAAAAGTGTTAAGTTCACCAAAAATCCCATTCCTCCCAATCCAATAGGATCTAACCACGTACCTATATTCAAGTGGGGCAAAAATTGACAGGAAAAGACACCCGTCATCTCAATGTGGAAAATACACTGAGGAAGAGAAATTCATCGTTTTGAGTCCAATTTTCAAATTTCCTTCATGAACAAGAGGCATGGAGGAAAAAAAATGATTTGATGAAGAAGGCCATAGAACAAGTGAACAATTTTGATAAAAAATGGAGGTTGCAAAGAGGATATTATGTGCATGTACTGAAATGGAGGATTTCTAAAAATGGTCAAAACAGAGGTTGAAACACCTCTAGGAATGAATTTTATAATTTCTTCAATCTCTAACTTGTCTTAAACACCAACGAAGGGCATGAGCTTAAAAATTTGAATTTGGCTATGAAAATGCAGTAGTAGTTTTCAGAGACAACACAATTACATGGTAATTTTCATGTCTCATTTCTCAAAAAGTATACTATGTATAAATCTCATATTCTGAATGGAAATTATTGTTGATGTAATACCATGACATGGTAACAATTAATTCCATTAGAATCCTTTATTTTTACAAAATTTTCTTGTATAATCTATTAGGCATTGTGTAATAGTGTTGTTGTCATTGATGTCAAGTAACATTGATGTCAAAGGGATTATAGGTGGCATATGATCTTGCATGAGGTTTCATTCATCAAATAAGATGAAGTTTGATTGGTAGTGAAGTGATGAGGTGTCATAAGGTGTTGTTGTAACATGATGACTAGGTGTGTATGCATGGTTCTTGAGGCATGGTCAAGTAACCGGGTGTTGAAAGTGAGCTCTAATGAAGGTAAGATGTTTATATCTTATCTAACATGCTTAGAATGATGGGTCAATGTGTTAATGAGTTTGTAAATTGAAGAACACACCTATTCATGATATGTTTTTGTTGAGACAAGACATTATAGGATTATTACAAGTCCCGCTTTAGGAAATATGATGTGATAGCATGAGAGATGGATCGAGAAAATCAATATGAGCTTTATTGAGAAAATGAGAGTGCATAACTACTATGGAAGAGTTATAAGGTAAATTTTTAGATGTATGGTGCTAGTACAAGCTCATTTGAAGCAAGTTATTCAAGAAAAAGAAAGGAAAAAGTGGGAAAACTTTGGTGTATGGAATGTTTCAAAATTTTGCAATAATAAATGGGCATTGGGATAGTTAAATGAGCTTTTTTTAGTATTTTGTGCAATTTTTTAGGAGAAGGCATTGAAGAAAAATCATGAAAACCTAGTTTAAGTTGTACCAAGCTCTTAGAAATACATTTCCCAATTTGAGGGTCAACTTATTATGCTCACCAAGACATGTGTACTATGTATGAGAGTCTCGAGACTTTTATATATTTTAGAACATGAAACTAAGAATATTTAGCAAGTGGAATGAGCTAAAACAAATGTCGAGTTTTATGAACCATTGCATAAGAACTCAAACAAGTTTAAACCCTTCATAAGCCCTAGTTTTGGAATGACAGGAAAAATATGATTGGTATGGTATCCAAATTATATGGCAAAGAAAATGTGTAGGTTTGAGGTTACATAGATTTATTCTAGGCTCCTTTTGGTGGTGGTATCATTCTCCAGTTTTTTGGTAAGGTACAACAAACAAACTTATTTTTTATATATTTATAGGTACAAAGTTGAGTTGAAGGTTTGATGAAATGAAATTGATTATTCCAGATACCTTGAGATGTATTCTAAATGATCATAAATAGAGTTAGAAAATTTTAATGCAAGAAACAATAGAAACAAGTCTTCCAAGATTCCCTCTTTGCTTGAGGCCTAATGGTGCAAAACCATTCATGGAGGTTTGAAGTGTTCTTTGATTTTTTTATTAGTGTGACAATGAAATTTGAGCTTGGAAATATGAAAGATGTATGATATGATGTGTTAGATCATTTTGTGTTATTAGATGAGGTGACTTCTTTCTTAAGTCCCAATGGATTAATTAGCCCAATTAGGCTTGACAAGATATACGACTTAAATAGGCATGCCAGTTTGAATTCCTCCATATTACCTATGCATGTAAGTGATTGAGGAGACTTTTAAATTTGTTGTTAAAGTGTTCCATACATTGGTATAGTTTGTAAATTAAATTTTATGTGTTGGAGTTCGTTCTCTTAAGACTGGTTCTTGAGACCTAGGATCTTGTTTAAACAATTTGAGAAAATGGAGTGATTATGAGTGTTATGATCTGATTTTAAGGATAACATGATTTGTGTGAGTTTCTTGAATTCAAGGGATTAATGTTGATATGTCATATGAGCTATAGTGAAGAATTATTATATGCCAACTCATTCACTTTTTGAGACTGATTTTTAGGTGTTTGAGACCTAGTTGGAGTTATTTGCTTCTTGGTGTGTTTCATGGTACACATTGGTGTTGAAGAGTTGGATGATTTTATAGATGATGTTGAGAGGTTGTGTTTGAAATGTATAGATATTTTTGTGTGTACGTGATGCTTATTTTTAAGTTTGAATCTCAAGTTGTGACCTTTGGAGAAGACTAATGATTTAGGCCTAATTGAGAAGCCTTGTGCAAGTTTGAATTGTTTGAGCTAATGCCAAACTATATGGTCTCTTCATGTGATTTATATGAGAGAATGGAGTGTGTTATAAAGTTGATATGAGTGACCTTAATGGTATTATATGACATGTGGTTTTTTTAGGATGTGATTCATGTATAAAGGTGAAGTGTGTTTTCTCATTTGAAAAAGACATTGATGATGGGGTTATGAGCGAGCAAGAGGAGAGTGTGAAGTGTGTTGTAGGGGAAAAGAGCAGATTTGAGAAGAATATGAGAAGATGAGTAGGACATAAAAGAAGGAGTTATAAGGTCACTTGACCTAATAGGAATTCATATGTACATTCTTGAGCAAAGAAGGAGAGAGATTTTTTTAGAAGGTATTGAGTAGAGAGAAGATGAAAAAGTGATCAAAATTAGTTGTTGGGGCAACATGTACTTCAAGTGATCTTCATTCTAAGTGGATAAGTTAGTTCTTGGTCATCTAGGGGGTTATAGCCTCCTTTTAGGATTGGTTTTGTACTACACTAGGGGTGAGTGCTCATTGTGGGGTTGGTGCCTATGTGCACCCAAAAGTACATGGTACTACATTAGAGGGACTGCTTTAAATTCCCAATGATGGTAAATGTTGTTTCTAGAATAAATGATGAAATATAGGTCCCATTTTATTATTTACAACATGTCTATGCAGCTTATTATTCCTTACTTATTAGTTCCTTAGATTTTCTTTCCTTCGCAAATGTTTTTTTCCCCCTTTCCTTAATGTTTTCCTTTTAAGTTATGTTACCGCTACAGAGGTTACGTAACCACTAGTATGCCTAGAGTGGAGGTTATGAAATAGCTATGGTGGTTGTGTAAGCTGTCGGTCTATGCAGACCGGTGTTTCATGCGCTTAATTCGAGAGTTAAAATCACAATTTTGTATGTGTTGCATGTTTTCCCAGTTCCTTTCTCACACATTTCTTAACCATTTCTTCTTATTTTTGGGATTTTTGGATGTGTATGAAATTCTTCTTCCTTAATATTCTTAGTAAGTTGATTTCCCTTCCTAGTATTATATGGTACTTCTTGATTGCCAAGTGTAATCTTGGACTTCTTCCCTAAATTTCTATAAAAACCAAGATTTTTCCTGAAACATTGGTTGGATTCTCTTTAATTTTATTGCATCATTACTCTATTGAAATATTTCTAATAAGAACACAATCAACTCATTGCTTTACCTTATTACTTATTTAATTACATTTGAGACCAGCTAGCCCGTAACCAGGATAATCCAACATCTACACAACCTCTTCTCGCATAACAACCAACACAACTCCCTAGACCATTTAGATTAATCACTAGAAAATAAGATGAGGAGAAAAAGAAAGGAATCATCAAGCTTGGAAATCATCTCAGTTCAATGATAACCAGGTTGGGGATGTTATTCAAATTTCTTCTGAAGTTTTTAATCTAGATTTAAATTTGTTGTTAAATTAATAACTTGTTTTAAGAAGGTAGAATTTGCAAATTATTTATTTCTGTAAGTAGATTCCATTGATAATTCCTTCTCAGCTTATCCCTGTGGATTTTCCCGGGAAAGTATTTGGAGGAATTTCATGTGCACAAAATTCCTTATTTCTTTATTTTAGATTACTTGTAGTTTTATTTCCTTTATCAATTATATTTCATGTACATACAAATAAAGATTCTATTGAAAATTCCCCCTGCTTATCTCAGTGTGGATCTGCAAGGGAATAAGTTTGAGGAAATTTCTATGTCTGTGCATTTTTTTATTTCTTCACATTTAAATCTTCTATAGAATTTTAGTACTTTATTGGGGAAGAAGAAATTACTTCTTATAAGGTTTATTTCTTCTCGTGACTCGAGGTGAATCGATCGAGAGGAAATAAAATCCACAACTACAAATTAAAAGAAACCTTTTTTAAATTAGATTAGAATTCATTAATTTGAAACAGTGGAATAACCACATTTTGTTATTACTTGTTTATTTTGTTTTAATTTAGCATAGAATTAGTTTAATTTAATTAGAAGCAGTTTCCTTTTATCTGTAGCTTTCATTTATTTATTTCTAGTAAACTAGAAAATCCAAAAACATAGATTAGGAATTAGTTAGCTTTGTTTATTTACTTACATTTAAAAGCTTCTTTAAAAATACCAAAAACAAGTAGATTAGTTTGTTTTTGCATTTATTTAATTAATTAGTTGCATTCATATTTAATTAAATTAAAAGGAGAGTAATCAAATTTCGTTTAATTTAAATTTTCTTGCATTGTTTGTTTAAAATAGGAATTTAGATTAATTAGATTGGAATGAACAATATCCCCACATTTCCATAACAGCCTAGGCTACTTGACTGAACTTCAGACCCCTTTAGATTCTTACATTCTTTATTTGTTTACGTAGTTCTTTGGTTAGTGCCTATATGACCATTCAGGGTCCACGTCAACCAAGATGCAAAGTTTGTGATCTAACCGTATAAAAACCAAACATCATCACACGATTAGATGATATTGAGTAATGTTTTAGACGTCTTATCTTCCGACTACACCTATCCCACCATATATCATTTACCGATGATTTATTTGAATGATGATGTAGACAACTTTGTCGAGGAGTTTTGGGAAAACCAAACAAGTAGAGATTAGAATTTTTATTATTCCATCATTTGTCATATATTCATGACCACATTCGGAGAGGAATTCATATATGATGGAAGAAAGTTACCCCATGTTCCAAAACCAAGTAGGGTCTTATTTGGTTCCACTGATATTTATCATGAATTGCGTATGAAAATCATACTTGATTGTAGCATCATCCCGAACAAGTTAGATAGGATTTTATTTCCCTAAATAAATTAATACCCATTTTCTAGTTGATAGCATTAGAATTTCTTGATTTCTTATTGTATTTGTAACCTATTCCACTTGCATTCTATTTATCCATCCTATTACCATCCCATCCATCTTATTACAGGCATCCCAACATGACCTTGGGAGGTCGCCTCCATCTACAAATCACATGTCGATTCTCACGCGTACAAAATTGGTGAACCCAACATGAAGAAATGGTTCATTTTTATATCCTCTTTATCTTATTTTATCCATCCTTCTCCTCTCCCATTATTCTATGGGTGTTTATAAACCCCCTCGAATAGATCGGGTTAGGAATATGGTAGGCCCATCTTGGGTATCGAAGCCTATTACAACTAGGTGGGTATGTAACAAATGTCATCCTCATTATCAAGGTTGGTTAATAATTACTTAAAAATTTATATCTCCCTACACACCCCCTCCTCAAGGTTCCAACACCAAATCTACGGTTATGATTGAGGAGATAGACCAACCCAATCACATTGTATAACTAGATATATCTAAATCCAATAACATGACATTCATAGGAGAAAAAGGGTTTTATCCATGGGTCTTATTAGAACTCATATTAACATGCAATTTGATTCCTTATCTTCTTATCTATCACCAAATGATGAGCTTATAACACAAATCACCCAAAATGGGGATTGTTTTAACACCATAGATGAGTCCTTAGATAGGATGAAAAGATCTACTGATGCTCTTCTTAAAACAATAATGCCACCCCTCCTCCCAAAATAGATAGCACACCTAAATAGGGGTGGTATACAAAAGACCAATTTATAGTGGGGTATCATGTATATTTGCAACCCAATAAGACCCAACACACACCTAAAATATGCACCACATTCAACTGGCAATGTAATCTCACCATTGATGGGTAGGATTAAGGAATTAGAAATTTCCCAAACATCACTTCTTACACAATTTTTAGGCTCAAATAATACTTTCCATCACATGAAAAAGAAAGGCTACATGCCTTCCACAAGTTCCTATCAACAAGCACCATCTCATGCCTACTTGGGTGCTTCTAACACAAGAGGCCTTCTAATAGGATTGGGCACACTAGGATGTCCCCTCATCCTTCATATATGTATCCAACACAAGGTCTGGATGGAAGTGCATTCTCAAATTCCACTCTTTCAAAAATGTGGTGTTCCTGGTTTCATGCCTACAAGCCCATACCCTAGTGTAGTTCCCCCTACATGCACATGTATTCCAAATCCCCTCCCATTGATATGTACTCTTTTCCTAGACCTTACACACAACAACAAGGGGTTCTTTATGTCTAAACTAATGCCTACATTTTTCTATATCGTATCTAGTCCCACCTCCACTTCCCCATCAAGGATCATTAATGGTTAAGTAATATGCAAAATAGGTACTTACTTTAAGTACCTAAAATAACCTTTATACTTCAAAAAATTAAGGGAGAGGGAGACCCAAATTCCCATATTAAGAAATATGCCACCGCCATCGTGAGAACTACTTCCTTGGAATGTATTCATCACAAAAATATTTCCTAATAATATTGAGGGATTTCTCTCTATTGTACTACTGTAATCCCAAAATCCTATATCCATTCCTTCAAGAAAATCATATCCAAGTTCATCAAGGCTTTCTACATTAACAAGTTATTGAGAACAAGGATTAGAGAATTCCTACATATCAAACAAGAGCACAATGAGTCTTTTATGACTCCTAACATGGACCAGATGGAGCTTTGTGATTTTTTCCTTCATTCTCTTAACTAAGAAACCAAGGAGGAAGTCCAAAATTTTCCTCTTTGGAGCTATAAGGAATTATTAGAGGGTTTCCTACATATTGAACAAGATGTGCTAGATATTAGATGTAATAATTATGTCCCAAACTTGAATTTGGTTACTCCCACTTAGAATAATTATAACTATAAAAATGGTTTGAACAAAAATCAAGGACCCAAGGTCCTCAATCAAAATTGTTGTACCAAAATAGATGGTGTGACTATTAGCCCAAGAAGCCCAATGTTGTAAACACCAATAATTTAAATAACAACAACACCAATGTGAATAATAAAAGGAACAATAACCTTACTCCTTACATCAACACAACTAACTTTAGCTATCCTCTTGTTAATAGGTTAGGGCCTAGAGCCCTCATTTGTACCCAAATCAATCCCAAACCAATATCAAAACCAGGGTTAAAGGCCTCTGAAATATAACTAAAACAACTAGAAAATCAGAACAACAACAAGAATAATGGACCATAACAAAAGAAAAATCAAATATATAGGGATTATGATCCTAACTTGTATTGTGGTTTCCATAGAGTTATAGGTCACAATGCTCAGACTTGTAGGGACTATAACAAGTTCATACAATATCTTCCAAAGGATCATAGGCAACTCTTCATTGAGATGTTATTATCCAACCCCATAGGACCTATGTAAAGTACTTGCATGGGACCTATTTCTCCACAAAAACTACTCTTTGGACCTATAGGGATCCTTTCTTGAAGTTCCCAAAAATAAGAAAGTTAATCCTTAGGGTGCAAAAAGTGTATTTCTATAGGAACCCATGATCACGAAGCCTCCATGTCTACTAACCCATGAGTTTCTCCTCCCTTGGACTAATGAAACCAGAGTAATATTGTGGGCTGTTTGAGTTGGAGAATGAACCAAAATCCATTCTCTACCCATACTTGTGAATACATGTTACAGCCTCTCCCCATTTACCCTTCAAAGTGTAAGATTATGCATAAGTATTCCCTAAACTAGTGGGGGCTTATGATTTTATTACAAACCTAAACAAAAACTTCTCTCACATATCCTTCTTTGATTTTTTAAAAATTTCCCATACATCAATCTACGTTTTTAGAAAATTTAGGTATTGGCCACTTAATTCATATTGCTCCCCCTCAGAGGCCCAAATAAACCATATATACTTCGATGTCTATCCTCTAGGACAACATGAGAGAGATGTTGGGTTTGTTTTTTATATTAGTCATATTCCCACGGATGCTGAGTTAGCACGGAGATGTGATCTTGCATTGTATTTGCAGGTATGGATCTATAACAATTATGTCAAGAGGGATATAATTGATGATGGATCTACAGTAAACATTGTCCCCTTTTATTTCATAAAAAATTTAGGTTACAGAGAAATGAATTGTTCTTCAACTTGAAACACACTGAGAGGCTATGATATCCTTAAGGCTACATCCATTGGGACCATAGTTCTCCCAGTCACTCTAGGACCTAAGACTATTTTGACCAAATTTTATATTATAGATAGGGAAACCAAATATAATATGATCCTTGGTTGGTCATGGATTCATAAAATAAAAGCCATATTATCTCTACTTTTTTCATAAATTTAGATTCCTTAATCTAGGGAAGGTATTTGTGGCTCAAGGGGATCCAAAACCTTTTGACATTCACCTAGCTAACCTTAAGAAGAAGCCTAGGGTCCATTTAGAATTGAAACTCCCAGAAAACTAGTTAAACAAGCCTTTCCCTTTAGGGAGAAAAAATCCCATGTCCAATCTTGTTACAACAACAAAGTTAGAGCCACCTAAAGCAATTGAAGGGGTGGATGTTAATGAAAAAAATATGTTGTGGTAGAAACTATTTCAACAAAAACTACAACGGAAATAGTGAAACTCTTAGAGAAAAATATGTAGATTATTCTCCCTTTCAATTCTTTGGGCATAGGCCATGCTCTTGGGATAGCCTCTCTTCTAGAAGATGGCCTTAGAGAGGTGTGTATGATTGAGGTTTCCAAGGTTCAAGAATAGGATTCAAATAATAATGAAACATTTATATTTTCCTACAACTACTAGACCTCAACTAAGATGGAGCGAAGTGGTGCTATGGTGCAAGGGAAGGGGTGATTCACACTTCTTCAGAAGGGAGAGTCATTACCTTTTCCTTCAAGTTGAACTTCAAATGTATGAACAATGAAATTGATTACAAAGATCCATTTCTTGGTCTCATTGTAGCCAAGAGGATGGGTGTGCACAATGTTAGAGTCCTAGGTGACTCACAACTTATTACAAACCAAGTCTTGGAATTTTACGAGACTAGAGATGAACACCTCCAAATTTACAAGTGTATTGTACTCAAACTATGTAAATATTTCAATTTTATTTCTATTGAAGCTATTCCTAGATAACAGAATCAACTCACTTGATTATATGGCCACTTCTTCCTCTTGGTTTTATCCTAATGAAAGAGATTAAAGGAAAGGAATTTCACCATCTCAGTCCGAGTCGAACCCTTGGTTCATAAGATGCCTAGAAATGCAATCTTGGCATATGTAGAGACTAAGAATGAGCCTGTTATGTTATATTTTGTGTAAAATGATGAGGCAATCTTAGGATAACTCCATGCTTATGATGACCTTCATCTCACACATCATAAGAAAGGATTTTCCTTACTTCTCACCCTTCTTCCTATTTCAAAGATAGAACAATGAACCCTTATTCATCGGAAGGATTTGAAATCTATGAAGTTGAGGAAGAATAACTGGAGTTTCCTCTAGCTCCTCCTGAATTCAAAGAAGGTAACACTTCCTTAATCGAAGGCACCATAGAAATTAACATCGAATGGAAGAGGAGCCTAGAATTTTGAAACTTGGTTCTTCATTGTTGCAAGAGGAAGTATAATCATGTACCAAGGTTCTCAAAGAACAATCAAAGGCCTTCAATTTTAATTACAAAGAAATGACGGGTGTCGCTCCCGATGTAGTGGTCCAAAATTTAGTCACTAAACCTAAACGATGCAAAGCTTGTGAAATAAAAATTGAGACTAATGAATCCTAAAGTTTCTTTGATGGTCAAAGAAGAAGTGATGAAACTTCTTTAGGTAGGGTTTATCAAGTCATTATACTACTCTATGTGGATTTATAATATCATCCCGGTTCTTAAAAAGAATGAGAAGATACATATTTGCATAGAATTTGGGGACATCAACAAATATTGCCCCAAGGATGATTTCCCATTGCCTTTTATTGACATAATTTTGATGCAACATCTGGGTATGAGTTATTTTCCCTCATTAATGGAGATTTTAGATATAACCAAATAAGGATCTCTAAAGAGGATCAAAATAATAATACCTTCACTACTTCTTGGGTGAAATTTTGTAATGTCATCATGCCATCTAGTCTAAATAATGCTAGAGCCACGTATCAATGGGCCATGAAATATATCTTCCATGATCTCATCCATAAGATTGTGGAGACATATGTTGATGATATCCTGGTAAAAGATAGGAAACAGCAGTGACCATCCCAAAGTTATTTGTATCATTCTCTCACACTTAATTGAATACAGTGTAACCCTAAATCTAAAAAAGTGCATTTTTGGAGTTACGAGTGGTAAGTTGTTGGGTTATATCATTTCATCTCGATCCATCAATGTATATCTTGCAAATATTGAGAAATTTTGGAGATGACCCCACCAATGAACGAGTCAAGCATTCAATATTTCCTAGGAAAGCTTGGGGAAATTCATATATTTGTCCCTAATCTAACATATGTTGTTCATTCCATTGATGGCTTGCGGAAGGAAATTAGCTATAAAACTTGGACTACCAAATGTCACAAGGATTTTGAGTGAGTAAATTGTTTTCTCATGACACCACCAACTCTCATGCAACCCAAAGTTGATCATCCTTTAATTTTTTATTATCGAGCCACTAATGTATCGATAGTGTGCATGTTGGCATAAGAGGATGATGATGGTCATAAACGGGCCATCCATATCATTATTTGAACTATCCTTGATTAAAAATGAGGTATACTCAAGTGAAAAAAGAGTGTTTGGAAATTGTATTTGCAACTAAGAAGTTAAGGCATTATATGCTTAACCAAGAAACGTGGGTAATTATCAAATTAGAACAATTACAGATGTTCTCGACTCAATCAGCCTTATCTAAGAAGGATTTTAGATTTATCATGTTGATGGATGGTTTTGAACTCACTTTTAGCAATCATAAATTTTTTAAGGGACAAATCATCACCGATTGGTTGGTAGATGACCCTATAGATTATGGAGAGTTATGCGATCTAGATTTTCCCTGACAAATGTTTTTTCAACATAGAATAAAAACCTCTCATTTCTTCATGTTCATAGTACACTTATATAGTAAATCACATCGTAGATTGGTTGTACCTTGAGGAGCGAGTTCACAACAAATACAGTGGTTGTGTGTCATAGCCATAAAGTACATAGTCATAGAATAAGTTCTCTATCATAAATCCATCGACGACATGCTATTGAGATGCATAGATGAAGAAGAAGTAGAAAGATTATGTTCGAAGCGCACGGGGATCTTGTGGCGGCCACTTTAGAGGGCATTCAACTACTTGGAAGATCCACCGAATGGGCTACTTTTGGCCCACTTTAGAGCATGATGTTGTGGAATACATGTGCAAGTTCCATAATTATAAGGAGTTCTCACATGCTATACATATCGTGACACATGCTCCATAACCAAGTCTCACACCTTATCCATTCTCTACTTGGGGTCTTGAATTTATATGGAAATTCTCTACCTCGTCCTCAGATGGCCACAACTTCATTATCATGGCCAATTTTTTTTTTTTCGAGAAGTGGGTTGAGGCCATGCCTCTAACTATTGTACTTGATCAATTATTTTCAAATTCATCTTGAACCAAATCATTTTCCATTATAGTGCCCCACAGTGTTTATCTTAGATAATGAAACCCCTTTTAAGAACAAAGAGGTGCATGAGTTGTGCATGCAATTTAAGATATCTCATCACACAACATCTTTATACTACCCTCAGGAAATTGGATAGGATGAGGATACAAATAAGACTTTGAAGTCCATCCTCCTTAAGATAGTTAAGGAGAATAAAAAAGATTGTAACTTAAAGTTGTTTTCAGCCTTGTGGGCTTATAGAAACTCAATGCAAAAACCTACATGGGAAAACCCATTTTCTCTAGTCTTGAGTGCAAAGTAGTCTTATTCTAAAGGTATAACTACCGACTCTTTATGCGTCTATGCAATGAATTATTCATGAAGACGCATATAGAGAAGTGTGATTGGTAGAATTGGAAACCTTATATAAAAATATCTCAAAGATGAGAAAGATCATCAATTCTATGTTTATAGGATGTATTTCCAATATAATAAGAAATTATATGAATGACAAATCTAAGAGACCTTGTATTGAGGTTAGACAACTGAATCAACAAAAATGTCATAGACGGAATAAAGTTTAGACTAAAATGGTTAGGCCCATACCAAGTGGTGGAAAACTATAAGAACAATGCACATCGTCTATGTACTTTACAAGGTGAGGAGTTTGGCAAGTCCATCAACTCACATCACCTTAAATTTTCTTACATATATTCAATTACATTTCCACATTGTACATTATTGCATTCATACCATCTTGACATTAGCATTTCCAAATTGTGAAGCTGTAAATTGGAAACTTACTTGTCAAGTAACTATGAAGCTTTCAAACATTGGCAAATATATCAAATAATATCTCTTCAACATTCAACTCGCTTCTTCAAACTACTCTATGTATTTCATCATTTCAGTTCATGAGATAAAATATTGACAAAGTGATTCTACAAGGACTTGTATAATTAGTTCTCTTCATGATTTATTCCATCCTGGGTGTATCTTTCCCATAGTTTATCTAGAAGCTACTTGATGAAAAATATTTCCCTAAAATCTATCTTTGTAACAATTTTTTTAACATTTCACCCAGAATAATTGTTCACTTATCTTAACCTTGATTGTGAACCCTCACATCCTAATGGTTGGGTGGGATTGATGCAGGAAAATGTTCCTTCCTAAAAGCACAATTAAAAAAAAATAAATAAATAATAAATACAAAATTATTTCATTTCCAAATAAAAATACACTTCTCGGCCCTACCAATCTTTGGTGATGAGCCCATGCTCCTTACTAGTAGTATGCTATTGGGAAAAGAGGGAATTCCCTTAATCACCTATGTTTTGTCCTTGGTGATGATCCCATGATTCTTATTGGTAGAATGGGGAAAGACATAGGGTGTCACAATAATAAATCAAAAGTTATAAATAAATAAACAAATAAAAGTGCTTCTTAAAAATTCCCATGAAAATGAACTAGATGTGTATGTTAAGAGATAATTGTTCCTCAAAACCATATTTTTTCAATCAATAGGCCATCCATGAATCTAATTCTAGATGAACTTGTAAGAAAAATTCATTCTAAACTGGTTAGTTGATCTTGATTAGGGTTGAGTTGCAAGTTTCTAGTTGGGTCTTTGTCAAAGTTTTTTCTCTTGATCATATTTCACATTTACATTCTTCAAGTCATATAGCTCATGTCCTTCTTGAATCTCGGTGATGATCCCTCACATCCTACTAGTTGCATGGAGTTAATAATGGAGTGAGTTCATCTTTTTATTATTATTATTGGTAAATAGTTTTTTGAAAGGGACTATACCCTTGTATACAAAGAGGGCCTAGAAGCCAGAATAGGAATGAAAAACATTACAAGAAGGATCAAGATCCAGATAAGACATAAAAACCCAGGGTAACCAAAGAGAAGTTACCCCAAAACATCAAACCAGTTCAAACAACTTTGTAGAAGAGCAACCAAAAACAACAAAAAACAACAAAAAGCACGATGGAAGGCAGCAACAACTTTGAGTTCATCTTTTCATTATACCACATTTAACACATTTTTCCAATGAAATAGAAATGGTAAATATTACTTGAGAAACAAAGTATATAAGTTAAAATTTGTATTCATATGTAAAAAAAATGATTTTGTTACCACAATGTATAATCATCCATAGCATGCATTCTAAAACATAAAACATCATAAATTCCAAGCCATCTAAGAGTACATAGATCGGATAAATGATAAAAAGTCAAATCTTACAAGGAATGTCAAACCAAAAATATTTCCATATGTATTTACATATAATATCAAAGTTTCTCATGTACAATTTCATCACGCTATAGTATAAGTATGGTCAAAATTACTCTCTAAGAGCTCAAAATATAAAAAACTAGATATATGTATCAACAACTATCCCAAAGAAATAACAGACCTATGCTTATTCCTCACTCCTAGACCCTTGAGAAGGGGCGGGAGTTACATGTGGACTCTGTTGTGTCTCATATGACAAGAGCGGCTCGGTGCATCCCGAGAGTCTCCGTGTGTAGATCTACGTGAATTTTCGTGAGATGTTCTAGGTGAGTGACCAATAGTGGTAGCTCCACTATGTGAGTTTCCTCACTTCCAACTATATTTGTCCTTGTGAATAGTGATATATCTCTTCGGTTGAGTCGATCCTCTGTGGTATTCCATGGTGGAGTGAACACATTCGTGTGCTAACTAACTAGTCTTTGGATCTCCGAGTCATCAAATAGCACCTCGCAAGTCTTCCCCATGGGGATCATAAACATGTCCAATTCTACATGAAAAATAAGGTCTCACCATCCATCTGCATTAGATAAAAAGTGCAAATAATGGTGAGTTAGAAATAAATTAAAACAAAAAAATTAGAGTAGATTACTAATATCTAGTTTAGAAAGTAAATATAGGGAAAAGAGTGTTTTACTCACTCGGATATCCAGGAATCCATCTCAGATCGATGAATGGTTTTAGCATGGGATATTGTATATGCTCCTCCTCAACTCTAATCTCCTCATCATGTTGTAAGTGCATTGATGCCTCCTCCATGTGCACCATCTACTCCTCTACATTTTCCTCATCTCTAGAAGGATTCTGAAGCCTCTCTAGTGGCCTGCCACTTTGAATCTGAATCCTCCTTTGAGTCTAAACCTATCTTGGTTTCCTCCTCCTCCTCACTAATAATTGGTCCCACCTCAATCTAAAGCACCTATCTAATCCTAATTATGGCCCCAACATCATAATTTCCTACAGCTCATGGTGTACCAATAAAAATCATAGGTGCATCAACCGACCACTATATATTTCCCCTCTAGGCATCTCTCAACTCTTGAATCCCCTTGTAAACTATAGGAATAGATGGAAGAGTATTTTCATAAGGTATCCCAAATAGCTGAGGTACCACGATAACCAAATGTGTCTCTACTCTACTAGTCCACACAAGTAATTGAACCTTCCTAGCAAGCAAGCGATCAATGCAGTATCCCCCTCACCCCAATGACCTATCATATCCTGATAAGGTTGAACTATCATGTATCCTAATGAAAATGAAGAAACTAAATGATATGGTCCCCAGTGGGGCTATGTCAACCCATCTTGTTACTCTAACTTTTGTGGCATTTTTAATCCCGGCTCCCCTCGGTAGGGATCATCCTCTCAAAAACCTAGGACATAACAATAATAAGGTGAATTAGTGAAGTGGATCCCAATCTGAAAATCATGTATAAATAGTGATAAGTCATGCCCGGAATGTCCACTCCCCACACATGGACTCTACCATACAACTCGGTGCTCGAACTATGCAGACCCAAAAATATAGGAACTTTTCCCCGCCCTTATCCCCATCAAATGTGAGGATAAGATACAAATTATATCCTTGCACATAGTAGGGATAGGTGTGGAGTCAATCAAACCAATATAACTCCCTTCTTGCACCGCCACATTCATTTTTATCTCCCAAATAAGTTGCCCAAATGTGAGCCTCAAATTTCATGCTAACACTTGGCGACACTAAAATCTTTCCAAAGTGATAGGGACTCCTTGAATCTAGTAGGAATCTAGAAAGTGTTCCAGTATGAATCCCAATAAATCAATAGGTCACAGATTAAATGAATCGCAGGTGTAATTAGCCGTGTCTAAGAAAAATACTCTAGATACCCACCCTATGAAATAATTCCCTCTCTTCTCGGGTCACACTCTCTAGGAATTAGGAAACCAATCCTACTCACAAGATCTGATCCATCTAGCATACTTTCCCTAAATCCATAAAATGAATGAAAAAAATCAATTTAAAACCTCTTAGGTGTATCTGGGCTCACAAAAATAGTACAATTACAAGTAAAACATAAAATAAAATTAGCACTTAGCCAATAGTTTGAAAATTTTCTTAACGGTTACGAAACCACTGATTTTAACAAAGTGGTTGTTGTGTACTCATCACTTTCATGATAGGAGGTTGTCTAACTACCACGATGGTTCTTCATGAAAAATTTGGGCCATACCCTAAAGGCTTGAAAAGAAAAACTTTACTAAAAATGCATCAAATCAACTCAAACAAATGACAAATCCTACATAAGCAACCCCTTGTGATCATAGAAACTTTTAGTGGCTAATATTCATAATTTAGATATTTCTTGATATTTTGGAAGTCCCATTTGGCTATTTGGAGACCATATGCATGCCCAAGATTCATTGAAATAGAATCACAAATGTAATTGTTTCACACTCACATAGCCAATGAATTCTAGTATCAATATGTTTTTATTTATTGGACTGAATTTAAATCAACATGCCAGGATTTTAAAACATGTTTGAATCATCATAGATTTTATGGGTACTTGGATCGCAATCACCAACATTTTTGGTGGAAAATTTGTAATTAGATTGAATTCACCACTTGCATGTATGTATGTTTGTATGTATGTATGTATGTATATGTATGTGTATTAATATGATAAAATATATTAAATGAACTAATTTAAGTAATGTGTATTCAATTTGTGTGCATGTGTTGTTTTAAACTAATGCTAATATAAGTAAAGACAAACACTTAAATAGCCTTAATTAGCAAGAAATTAAACAACATGCTAAGCACCATCAAGATAAATCATATTCAAAACTGTTAAACTAACAATGTTAAGTATCTAAATCCTCTATTCTCTAACAACAAATAAATTAATGGACCTATGTAGGCTCTATGGCAATAAAAATGACTATATTTGGTATTCTAAGAACCTAGGAATGATGGCTTGTCAAAGTTGGGCTACAAGACCCTTTTGACACCTCCCATGTGACCTAAGCACTTAGGAAAGAGGCTTAACTCTTCAAGATGATGAACTCTCAAGAAAACAAAAGGCAAGCTCTTAGTCTAGTTTGGTATATGCTTTGCATTTATATTCTCAAGAATTTTAGGTGTAGGTATAAAGGTAGAAGGAGGGATCCTTATATAGCCCTATGGATAAAGAAAACACTTCATCCCTTTGCATCTGGGATAAAATGTAAAAAGGATTAGGAATGGATAAGTTTGATTTATAAAAGGTAACCTTACTTTAAAAGGGTTTAATTTATTCTTAGCAAGTCATGGGAGTTGGAGGGTGCTTTAATTAATCAAAGGTGATTAACTAATAGGTAGATGTAGGCTTATATAAGCTAATTAGAGGGATATTAGTATGATTTAGGCTATTATAAGGGGATTAAATCAATTAAATATTGATTTAGTGATTAAATGGAAGGAAATCTAATTAATTAATAATAATTAATTAGTCTAGATAAAAGGGTGATTGATTAACAAAATTTCATTAATTAGGTTATTTGTTGGATAGGTGACTTAATTAATTAGTGTAGTGTAATTAATTAATGAAAAAATGAGGTAAAATGAGTGTTATTGATGACATATCACCAATTTTCAAGAAGGGAGATAATTAGCGCAATTTAAGTATTTAAATTGCTCGGGTGTAATTATGGGTGTCTATAGTTTCCCCTCTTTGGGGTGGCATAAGTGACGCCACTTCAAAGATAGTAGACGGAAGAAATTTTGAAGGGATAGAAGAAAAATTAGTAGGAAGGAGAGATGCCCCCTCGAGTATTGATAGGGTGATGAAGGAAGATGATCGATGATCCAAAAAGGTGAGAAATATATAGAAGAATGGGAAGAGGTAGGATACATCGGTAAGACGGAAGATTAGGGGTGAGAGAAAAGTGATGTAGAAGAAATATGGAGGAGTGGAGAGAAGATATTAGCCTCTAGCCGCTATTTATTGGAATAATTTTGATGTCATCATATTGCCACAAGAGCTACATCATCGGTCCTTATGAAAAATATAAGCATACGACAAAAGTAGAATGACATGAAAAGCTATACTACGAAAAATTGTCCATTGCTGAAAACACCAACTCCATGCAACATACAAAATGCAATGCAATACAAGAAAGTGAAATATTCCTAACTCCATGTAACATACTAAATGTAATGCAATACGAGAAAGTAAACAAGCTAAAATAATAGAAAAACACAATGTAATGTTTTTATCATCAAGCTTGATTATGACTGTGTGAATTAAAAAAAAGGTTGATGATGGTGCCCCAAGCAAGGATACATGCAAAGGGAAAATAGAGGACACTTGGTCGATGAAAAAGTAATGTGCACTACGAAATAGTACTAGGAAATTCATTGTTCCCAGTACAGACAAAGTAAGCAACCTAAATTTTATTGATGGAGGTAGATCAAGATAATTTGCGAGTCACATGCATGAATAAGTGAGAACCAAAGAACGATGTTTTGTAGGATGATTTTCAATTTTTAGAAGTTTTCTAAAACATAGTTGAATGTTTTTGATGATTTTTCTAACATATTTAAATGTTTTGGTTGATTTTGAATTTTTTGAAACTATGTACGGAAGACAAGGAAGTGTGGATGCCCTAGCGATAGATGGGATGTCTGAGGGCATAAGGCCACTTGCGTACGAGAAAGGTGAAGATGCAAAAATCCCGAATGATTAGGTGGGTGTATTTAAAGGCAAACTCTTCACAGGTAGAAGTGGGACCCAAGGCCATTATGGATAGGTTCAACATGATGATGAACATAAACCAATGAAATGTTGGGAAGAAGCAAGGATGCCCCAACATAAGTTGGCCTAAAAGCACATGATAGAAAGGAAGGAGAAGATTATTTTTGTGAAAGGTGAAAAACATGTCCGTAAACATGGAAAACAAGTAATCTTATACACATGGATGTTCTAAATGAAGTAGAAGAATGATGTAAATGATATGAATGTAGCTTAGAAAACTCGTGATGAAGAAGTGATTAACCAAAGGCAAAAATAGTGAGATGAGATATGGACTAGAGTAAGATTCTGAACAAGATCCAAAAGAAAGACACTTGGTAACATACTAATCCTATTTACTCATAGATTCCCAGTGTGTGTGCACATGGAGTTTAATTACCTCTTGAAGGGAAGATTTAATAGACAACAAGTGAATACACCCTAGCCAATGTGTAGGGATGATTGATTTTGAAAGGTGATTTTGTGATTTGTGAATGAAGGGTGGAAGGATAGCCGTACATTGCTCCAATACCAGCCAAGAATCCATAGCCCCAATGGAGATGCATTTGATTCTAATCACAACATTTCTCTACTGCCGGTCAGGCATCCATAGCCTTGATAGAGATTATTGGAAATACCCCAAGAGAGAGTTATATATCAATTTGCTTTTTCTCTTAGCTTTTAGCTTTTGATTTTTGATTGATTTTGATTCTTTTGCTTTAAAAACTTATTTCAGCTCTCTTGTTTGACAAGGGGTTAAGAATCACTGATGGCTTGATGAAAGGAGGTGGAAGTGATTATGATGATGACATTGGCTAGTGTCAACAAATATGTCTAAAATTTCTTCGCAACAAGTTTATTAGATGTTGAATGTGATAGGATCTCTAAGAGGTCAGTCGTTCTTTAATTTACCAAGGTGATAAAAGACCAAGGTCAAACAGATACCATAGAGATAAATGTCACAAAATGCGTGTGAAAAAGCTAACCACAATATCACCGAAGGGATGAAAATGGTATGAATACTTGCGAGGAATGATAAGAAGGGAAGAAATAAACATCCATATATACACAATACCTAATTGCAATGTTTGATCTTTGTACCTTTGATTTTTGTTGTGTTTTCCCAATATTTTTGTATTTTTGTATTTTTTTATTTTTAGATTGTTGTGATAGTTTTAAGAGGTTGGGACTAACAAATTCATTCTGTGTGGTAAGATCCAACAACAATGTTTGTGAATTCCTTGATAAGGGAGACTAGGTGCATTTGTTTATCGAGAGTGATATTATCCCCAATCTTGATGATTGAGGTGAGTTCACACTCAATAAATGACTGTGATTTGTTCTAAAACATGGATTTTGTATGTGGGAGATTTAATTCCCCATCTAGAGGTTTACGCACTTTGCGCCATAATTGATGGTTATGTTGGTGTGCATTCTTGAATCGCACTTGATTTAGAATTTTGAGATTGTTTGATTTGTTGGGAGCTATAGAGCTCTTTGTAGTTTTGATATGAGCTTGATTAAGAAACTGTTTGGGTTTCTTATAAGCTAATGTGTGACTTGTCTAATCTCGAGAAGGATAAGAAAGTGAATGTTTAAGATTGATGATAAGAATAAGAGAAGTGATGATGGGCTTTCCACCATCATTGGAAGAAGGATGATGTGATTGATGAAAAGGATACGGTCCAGGATTGAAGAAGATTGGCTCTTTGGGAGGTCAGCCATAGATAGAATATGAAGGGCTACTAGGATGTGGCCCAAGAATAAAATAAGAAGGGCCACTAGGACGTGACCCATAGATAGAAGATGAAGGGCTACTAGGATGTGGCCCAAGAATAGAAGAATAAGGGCTACTAGGACATGACCCATAGATGTAAGATGATGGACTACTAGGATGTGGCCCAAGAATAGAAGATGATGGAATACCCAGGGGGTGATCCATACATAGAAGATAAGGGGCTAGTTGGATGTGCCCCAAGAATAGAAGATAGTGGACTACTCGAAAATGTCCCACAAATATCGAGAGGAGGGCTACTAGAAGGTGACCCACACCTAGATGAAGATGAAGGGCTACTTGGTGTTGACCCCATAAGATATTGTGATTGAGGAATTATGATAGACAAAGAGTTATTGGGTGATGAGAAGATAGGCCATGGATCAATGCAAGACCAAGGAGTTTCATCACATAATGAAGAATGTGAAGATGGAAGAATAAGAGGAGGATCAAGTTGCATGATTTGAGGATCTTCCTCCATTTCTTGATAAAAGGAATCAACCTTTTCCTCACAATATACAGATGCATCAAAGTCTAAAGAGAATCCTTTCTCGTAATCTACTAAAGGAATATCTTCATATGCCCCTATAAATGCCCTGATTGTTTCTTCATTCTGAAAGAGATCAATCGGTATGAGTTGTTGATCGACCACCAGGGGTTGATTGGAAGAAATAGGTTCAAATGGTGTGGAAGACTTAGAAGATGTTTGATGATGATTGATGATGATGGGGACAAAGAAGATGTGTAGCTAGATGTCTCAGGAGTAGAAGAAGGTGGTGTGGACCTACCTATATGATGGTATATCATCTGTAAACTAGTAGGATTAAGTCTAAAGTCTAGATTGCGATGCATGGGTTGATTTAGATGTTTGAATCGAAGGAATTTGAGTCATACAAATCTTCAAAGAAGGAATATTTATTGGGGGTAATTGATGAGGAAGGTCCTGCGAAGAAGGGGAGGACCGTGATTCAAGAATCACATCGGATGAATAATAACAAGGGTCTAGAAAGAAAGAGAGGACCGCAATTTGAGAATTGTATTAGATGTTTGATTGGAGGGACTTGGAGTCACACGTATCTTCAAAGGAAGAAGACGTCATTGAGGTGACTGATAAAAGGGGTCCTGTGAAGAAAGGGAGGACCATGACGTAGGAGTCATATTAAATGTATGATGAAGAGGTTCCTATGAAGATAGGGAGGACCATGACATAGGAGTCACATTAGATGACTTAGGAGTCGAATTAGATGAATCTAAATAGTAGTTTGGATCTGAATCATCAAAAGATTCAGAGGAAATATTTGGATTGGAATCCTCAGAAGAAGAGGAAATGTTTGGATTAGAATCAGAAGAAGAGTGGGGCAACTCGAATAATAATTTGGATCAGAAGCATCCAAATCATACCACCGACTATGAGATGAAGGTGGGGAACGAGTTACTTGTATGGGATCTCTAGCATGAAGAACCAAATGAGGTTTAGTTATAATGGGAATCTTTTGATTTGAATTGCTAAACCTAGGTTCCGTATTTTTATAAGTATGGGGAACCACATGATAGTTAGTCATTTTTGGCATTGTTTTAAGCACAAATGTCTAGATCTAGATAGTGTGATGGAACTCCTTCAAAGGGAAGGAAATGACATGTTAATTTTGGTAGCATAAGGACAACCAACTAGACATTTCATAAGTATTGATATGCATGCATGATTTTCCGAAGAAGATCTAAGGAAAATAGACATCATGATGATGTAATATCGATGAGATAAAAAAGGATTATCCTAGAAAATAAGTTTTCTGAATGAATAATCACAAGGAATAATCCTAGAACCATGAAACACAAAGGCAATCAAGAAGGAAATACACCATATGAAAGTGCGTGTGCAAAGTGATAGTTCGATGCAAAAATGATCAACACAATGTCAATATTTACGTAAAGCTCGAAATGAACAAGGTGTAAATATTAACAAAGGGTAGATGTGAATCCCAATCAAAGGATACCATGAAAATTTTAACAACCAACAAGGCCTAAATGTTAAATGGTGAGGTTTACAAATGTAAGCTATGTAACCACACCAATTGGACATGTCTATCAAGCTTCACAGAGAAGTGAGATATTAGTGTCAAAGTGGTATCGAAACGATGCAAACAAAGTAAGCGACACCCTTCAATATTTGGGACAATGTTTGAAATCAAACTAAGTCAAAGTATACCAAGGATGTGTTAAAATGTGGGCAGCATAATGCCACAATATAGACACTTAGATCATGTTTACGAGAAACATGACATAAGTATCTTAATTATGTCGAGACAATGCAAACGAGGTAACATGTCAAAGGGAGATAAAATGATGAATCATTCCTAAATATGATGGTGATCCTAACGTGGGTATAAAGATCACAAAGGCTACCAATGATATAAATATGTCTCCACACACTTTAGATGTTTAACTAACCCAGCCGTAAACATGGATGGGTGTAAATGGACAAAAAAGTGGAAGAAACAATCGATAGGTAACAAAAAGGTATTCACCCTTATTTTTATCAACAAAATGTCAAAATAATGTGAAGGAAGCAAATTAAAATGGGAATGAAAAATGTGTTGGCTTCACTTGGTAGAATTTCACCTCACCTTAAGGCAAGTGAAAAACTAAGCGAAAGTAACACGTCACACATTTCAAAATGAAAAGATGGTTCACAACTCAACACTATTTTAGAATAGTCAAAGTGGGCTCTGGCCAATGTATATTTTCTAGGTGGTTCTCTCAATCCTAGGTGTTACAAACTTTGTCCATGAGTAGGATGATTTACCCAAATAGTCTCGACTATCTTGGGAGTATCTCGAATTTTCCCCCTTCAAGCACGGTGGGTGGTAAATACATCCATCATGTACTTAAAAGGGTCACATAGGGGCAACTTGTAATGATATCTCACAAAGGAATCACTAGTCGGGTAGGTAGTGCGGAGCACTTCTTGTTTCATCCACAAGGTTCCCTCTTGTGTGGACTACTTTGGGGTTCTGAACCACCCCCATTGTTGTAGCTTAAGGCATTATGCCAAAGGGGTTATGTTATATTTGAGTGGAGAGGACATACCCTTTTTGAAACCTACAATACAATGTTTTGAATATGTTGTTCTTTTTATCTTGTTTAAATTAAATGTGGTTTTAAGTGGCACACCATTTGGCAACCTGCAAGAAACACATGTATTAGAGGATTTTTGTTTTATTTTTGATGTCTCCTTTCTTTGACAAGTGATTTTGGTCCTACATACCAAGGTTAGTAATTTTCCAAAACGTCATATAAAGGAGATAAGATGTTGTTTTGATTTCCCAGATCGTCCTAAGACACAAGGAAAGAGCATACGCAACAAGGTATCTCACTCAAATTTGTAATAAATGGAAAATTCCTAAGTACAATGTGAAAATAAGTTCCTTTTAACCAAATTTGAAAGCTATTTAAACCATTTTGCAAGTATGAAGAAAGTGGTGAAACGTTTCTGATTCCCAAGATCACCTAGAAAGGCGCAAGGGAAGAGCATACACGTTTCAACCTTCACAAATAAAGATGAAAATGTTTTTATTAAGTTAGTATAAAGAAACCTAATGTAAAGGAAACCTATAAACCACTTTTAGAACCCTGCAAGAGTTAGAAAACCAAGAAAATTGAAAAATTCTAGAAATCCAATTTTTGCACTTTTTAAACAGTTTTTAGTAATTTGCATTTTTGGAGGTCTCCGAAGAATTTTGGGAGTTTTGTGATAGAAGTTGGTATACCAAAGGTATCTAACTTTTGGAAGTTCCCTCACAAAGTAAACTTTGTTATCTTTTTGATGCCTATTCAAACTCTAAAAATGGGTTAACGAGTCAAAAGTTATGATCAAAACAAGGAGCACTAAAAAGTTGTAACCAAAACCAGATTAAACAGATATACCTATGCCCCCTTTTATGTGTGTGTGCCCCCTCAGCCCCCCACCAAAGAGAAACATGCACCACCGAAAAAGGTGTATGTGCCACCAAAAAGGTGTGTGCACCACCAGAAAGGCGTGTGCGCCACTAGAAAGGTGTGTGTGCCACCAAAGATTAAAATAGTCTCATATTATGACAAAGCACTTGCACTTGCCCACTAGAGGCACGAGCACTGCGCTACCATAAAAGCATGTGTTACACTGTGAATTAAAATAATATCGAATTTACAGGCAGAATTCCCATGTCACTGCAAATTGTTTCGCACCACCAGAAAATGTTTGTGCCTAGGTTAGTGTGTATGCGATGGTCGACCCGAGGTTTCATGTTGCGGTGAAGGTACAGTATGAAAATGTGTTTGCGCCTAGGTTAGTGCATCTGTGCGCTGGTTAAGGTATGTGTGCTGGATTTAGTTCGTATGCGCCAGGGTCGATAAATAGAGAGTCAGGTTTTGATAGTGCACCTATGCCACCCGAGAGGTGCCTGCACCACCAAAAATGTACCTGCGCTCCCAAAAGTGTGCTTGTGCCACCCCTACAACCAAAATATGGAAAAAAACACAAGAAATCTCACAATACTTCAAATTTTGGCAAGTTAGTTTTAAAATGGCAACAACCCATTAAAATGATGGCTATGAACAAGAACTTACACATATAAAATTAGCAAAAATTCTAAGAAAATAGACATTAATTACTACATGTGCATATCAAAAGTTAGCCAAAACAATGAAATTTAAACTAAAATGCCAAGGGACTAGGTCCCACCGGGCATGCCAAATGTGTGCATGTGTTGTTTTAAACTAATGCTAATATAAGTAAAGACTAACACCTAAATAGCCTTAATTAGCAAGAATTAAACAACATACTAAGCACCATCAAGATAAGAATTAAACAAGGGTTAGATACTAACATTCATCATATTCAAAACTTTTAAACTAACAATGTTAAGTATCTAAATCCTCTATTCTCTAACAACAAATAAATGAATGGACCTATGTAGGCTCCATGGAAATAAAAAATGGTTGTCTTTGGTATTCCAAGAACCTAGGAATGAGGGCTTGTCAAATTTGGGCTACAAGACCCTTTTGACACCTCCCATATGACCTAAGCACTTAGGAAAGAGACTTAACTCTTCAAGATGATGAACTCTCAAGAAAACAAAAGGCAAGCTCTTAGTCTATTTTGGTATATGCTTTGCATTTGTCTTCTCAAGAATTTTAGGTGTAGGTATAAAGGTAGAAGGAGGGCTCCTTATATAGCCCAATGGTTAAAGAAAACACTTCATCTCTTTGCATGTGGGATAAAAGGTAAAATGAGATTAGGAATGGATAAGGTTGCTTTATAAAAGGTAACCTTACTTTATAAGGGTTTAATTTATGCTTAGCAAGTCATGGGAGTTGGAGGGGTGCTTTAATTAATCAAAGGTGATTAACTAATTGGTAGATGTAAGCTTATAGAAGCTAATTAGAGGAATATTAGTACAATTTAGGCTATTAGAAAGGGATTAAATCAATTAAATATTAATTTATTGATTAAATGGAAGGGAAATATAATTAATTAATATAAATAAAAGGGGTTATTGATTAACGAAAGGTCTTTAATTAGGTTGTTTGTTGGATAGGTGACTTAATTAATTAGCGTAGTGTAATTAATTAATGACGATATGAGGGAAAATGAGTGTTATTGACGATATGTTGCCAATTTTCAAGAAGGGGGATAATTAGCACAATTTAAGTATTTAAATTACTAAGGCATGATTATGGGTGTCTACACAATTAAAGAATTATTTAAGATTAAATTAGAATATAGATTCTATTATATGTGATATGCTTTAATTAAGGAATTCCTGGGACAATTTAAGCCATAAAAATGTATTTTTTGCATCTTGGTTTGAATTGGTTCAACTAATAGTCATTTGGATCCTTACAAATGGAGGCCTTTATAATTTTTCCTTTGGGAATTATCCCACATTTCCCAAGGAGTAAAAATCATATGTGTATATATAAAAACTATATCTTATTATATTCAAGGAAAGGCTTCATATGAAACCTTTTATAAAAGTGTTCTAAAGTTTTAAAGTAAAGAAAAACTAAGGCATGAGACTTCAAATTCAAAATAACATAGGATTTTGACACATTACAGGAGATCAATAGATGTGATATAATTCCAATAGGATTTGTGAGGAAGGATTGAGAGTTCATGGATTTTCCATCATTACATGAAATGATGAAATGTAGCCAATGTATCAACAATCAATGTTTAATCCTATTAAGGATTAGGGAAAATGTGTCCAAATTTCATATCTTAGTAAATTTTCTTGGTTAAATAAGGAATGCATATAATGCACTTCATATCATCAATAGATTAGAAAAATTAAATATAACATGAAGAAGACAATTGAAATTCACCAAAATATTTTTAAAATTAGAAATATTAGGTGAGATTCACCTTTACACATGCAACCTTTTTAAATAAATTTTTAGCTTTGATCATAGTCATGATAGCCATTTTTGTAAGATGCGCCACCCTAATGAATCTTTCTTTAGCAAGATTCCTCACCCTTTCTATAAGTTATTTTTCATGGATTCCTTAAAATTTTCACCGCTTACAATCATTTTCACTATAAGTTTACTTAAAATTACACTACATGCGGCTAGTTTTGACAAAGTCCTTAATTTTAGGTAAAAAATAATTAAATGTTGATAACTAACCTTATCATGACCCTCTTCCTTTCTACTTGTTATCTTATCATCGTCTCAAAATGCTCATCATTTCGAATATACTCTCATGTGAAACAATCATAGGTAGCCCAGAGCTCTAAAATTCACTAAGTGGGTAAGTGCAAATGATTTATATAAATAGTAAAAAGTTGTTTATATAGTATTTTCTAATGTCATTTTGAGTGTGTGTGTGTGTATCATGGATGGAGCGCTAGCATAGGTATATTTCTCATCCCCAATGATATGCTAAGTAATTTTGTTGTTTTAATTTATAATGTTTTATTGATTACATTTTGTATATGCACTTGATTTTTGTATTCTTTTGCAAGTTGTGGGAAGTTTGAATTAGCGTGATTTCAACACACAGGAGAATGAAGTATAATTTATAACTTTCCCATTTAGGAGAACCATACTCGGACTTAACATTTTACGCCTCTTCATGATTAAAATGATTCCCAGGATAAATATGTATGCACCCAAAATTACACAGTTATAAATTAGTGGGATGGTAAAAATCCCCGATGATGATAAATTTTGTTTCTAGAATAAATGATGAAATCCAGGTCCCATTTTCTTGTTTACAACATGTCTATGTGGCTTACTCTTCCTTACTTATCAAATCATTATCTTTTCTTTCCTTCACAAATGTTTTTCACCCCCTTTCCTTAGTGTTTTCCTTTTAAGTTATGTAATGATCTTGATGGTTTCCTAACCACCGTTCTATGCAAACAGAGGTTCCATGTGCTTTAATATGAGACTTAAACTCCTAGTTTTTACACATTTTGTAAGTTTCCCAATGCCTTTATTGCATGATTCACAAGCATTTCTCTTGATTCTGGGCTTGTTGGATGCGTATGGAATTCTTCTTCCTTACTTACTTTTCTTAGTAAGTTGGCTAACCCTTCCTAATAATATCTAATACCTTAATTGCCAAGTGTGTTGGACTTATTCCTTGCCAAATTTCTATAAGTTTTTTCCCAAAGCATTGGTTGGAGTCTCTTGAATTTGATTGCACCATTAATCTATTGAAATATTTTCAAAAAACACACAAACAACTCATATCTTTTCCTTGTTACTTCCTTTCCTACATTTAATACCAACTAGCCTATAACCAGTCTACTCCACCATCTGCGCACAACCTTTTCTACATACTAACCAACACATCTCCATGGACCATTTAGATTCATCACTGGAAAATAAGATAAGAGAATAAAAGAATACATCATCAAGCTTGGAAATTGTTTCACTCAAGGATAACTAGGTTGGGGATGTTATTCAAATTTCTTCTGAATATTTTAATCTAGATTTAGATTTGTTTTTAAATCAACAAATTGTTCTAAGAAGGTAGAATTTGAAAATATTTTATTATCTATAAGTAGATTTCTTTGATAATTCCTTCTCATCTTATCCTTGTGTATTTTCTTGGGAAAGGATTTGGAGAAATTTCATGTGCAAAAATTCCTTATTTCTTTATTTTAGATTACATATAGCTTTCATTTCCTTTTTCAATTATATTTCACGTGCATACGAATAAAAATTCTATTGAAAAATTCCTCCTTATTTATCCCTGTGGATCTGCAAGGGGAATAAGTTTGAGGAAGCTTATGTGTCTGTGCATTAAGTTACATTTTTTCACATTTAAACCTTTTGTAGAATTTTAGTGTTTTACCGAGGAATTTTTAGGGGAAAAAGAAATTTATTATGAGAATATTTATTTCTTCCCATGCTTCTAAGGTGAAGTGATCAAAGGAAATAAAATCTAGAACTAAAAAATTAAAGGAAACCTTTGTTTAAGTTAGATTAGAATTAAATAATCTGCAACAAAGGAATAGCCACATCCAAATATTCCTTGTTTATTTTATTTTATTTTAGCATAGAAGTAGTTTTATTTAATTAGAAGAAATTTCCTTTTATCTGTAGCTTTCATTTATTTATTTCTAGTAAACTAGAAAATATAAAAACATAGATTAGGAATTAGTTAGCTTTGATTTTTTTCATTTATTTAATTAATTAGTTGCATTTAGATTTAATTAAATTAAAAGGAGAGAAATCAAATTTTGTTTAATTTAAATTTGCTTGCATTGTTTGTTTAATATAGGAATTCGGATTAATTAGATTAGAATGAACAACATCCCCACATCTCCATAATAGTCTAGGTTTTCGACCTTAACTTTAGACCTCTTTTGTTTTTTTGCATACTTTGTTTATTTCTGTAGTTCTTTAGTTTTTGGCCACATGACCATTTAGGGTCCACGTCAACCAAGGCATATAGTTTGTGATACAACCGTGCCACAACTAAACATCAATACATGATTGGCTAATATCGACCAATTCCTTAAAAACTTATCTTCCGCACCACCCATCTCCCACCATATATAATTCACTAGATGATTTATTTGAATGAAGAGGTAGACACTTCTAAGGAGTTGTGGGTAAACCATCCAGGTAGAGATTAGAATTTTCCTTATTCCATCATTCATCATATACTCATGACCCTCCTCGAGAGAGGAATTTTTAGATGAAGAAGAAAAAATCCCATGTGTTCCATAACCAATTAGGGTCTTATTTGGTTCCACCAATATTGACCGTGATTTGCATACGATGATCATCCTTGATCGTAGCATCACCCCTGAACAAGTGAGATAGGCATTTATTGACCTCAACAAACAAATACCTATTTTTCTAGCTGAGAAAAATAGGTTGCCTTGATTTATTTTTTCATTTCTACCTATTCCATCCACATTAAATTTACGCATCCTATCTATATCATTTTGGCCATGCCAACATGACCTTAGGAGGTCATGTGTATCTAAGAGTCACATGTTGATTCTCAAGCGTATAGTGCATCGCTAAAAATATATCTTGTGATGTGTAATATTCATTTGATTCCTTTTGTGTTGTATAATATATACAGAGGTTCAGGTGGGTTTTCTTTCCCTTGAGGCTTTCCCACATTATATGTTTTGTTCTTTTGTTCTCTCTTGCTTCATACTCTTGTGAATGGTTTAATCATGTTTAATAAGATCAAAATGGTTAATGAATGTTGAATGGATTATTTTATGATTCACACAAGTAAAATTAATTGAAGTAATTTTTTTAAGGAATGATTCACCCCCTAAATCATTGTGATTTCAACAATTGGTATTAGATCAAGGTCGTTTTTGAAGAAATTTTAATCACTTAAAGGAGATCCTTTGAAGCAGAATAATGACAAGTCGAAGAGTGGTACTCTTACTAGCAAAGCTTCTATGTTTGATGTGACTAAATATTATTTTTTGAGTATTAGGATGAGAACTCACATCATGTCCTTAGGATGTGACATTTGGAAGTCAGTGTTAGATGGTTATATTATTCCTCATACTCCTTCAACCAATGTTATAGATAAAAAGGCTAGTAATGACAAATCTAAAGATATGAATGTTACTTTATGTGGATTGGGTGAATCAGAAATTTTCAAAGTAATGAATTGTACTTCTTCTAAGTACATGTGGGAGAATCCTAAGGTCATATATGAAGGTGGCTCCAAGGTGAAGATGAAAAAGCTCCATAAATATAAGAATTAGTTTGAAATCTGAAGATGAAGGACAAAGAAACTATTGTTACATACCTACTTAGAGTTGATCAAGTTATCAACATCATCAGAGGATTAGGTGAAGAGGTGAAAGAAGATATGGTGTTGATTTTTTTTTGAGATCACTCACTCCTAAGTTTGATGCTAAAGTGTCATCCATTGAAGAATCCAAGGACTTGAGTGTCATGTTGATGGATGAGCTCCATGGAATTTTGACATCCTATGAGATGAGGACCATTGAATCAAAACATATCAAGAAGGAAATATATTTCAAGGATGATAAGAAGTCAAAGGATAAGAAGACCAATAATCTATATGATTCCCCTAATATTAATGGTGATGAACTAATTACAATGTTTGCTAGGAAGTGGAAAACTGGTTTAGGTAATTACAAGGGTAAATTGACTTTTAAATGTTTTAAATGTGGTCAAATTGGTCATTTTTCCAATAGATTCCCTCACAATAATAATTTTGAGTGGGATGAAGAATCTAAGGATTCTCATGATGAATATAAGCAGTCATATAGGTCTAGCAAGAACAAGAATAATTTTAGATTGTCTAAGAGAAAGATGAAATTTTCTAAGAAAAATAAAATTATTTATACTCAAGAAAGTAGTAGTTCTTATTATTGTAGTGAGAGTAGAACTTATAAGAGTGAGGATGAATCTATCAAGGACAACAATTTTGACACCTTATCCACGGAAAATGAATCCAAATTTGCTAAAGAAGAATATTCCATGCTTTATGGTGATGTATGGGATTTAGATGAAGAAGAGGATGAAGTTTAATTTAAGATAGAATATGAATGTTCCTAGAGGATTTAAAACTTCAAAATAATAAGAATTAGAAACTGAAGTCATCAAATAAGGACTATAAAGAACAAATTAGTTGTCTAGAGAGAAAAGCTGATGAATAAAGCTGAAGAATTTGAAGAAATTCATAAATAGTTAAATGTAATCTTGAAATAGGTACAAAAAATATATAATCCAAGGAAAAGGAATGTACCAAATTATGTATAAGTTTTGAAACTCATATTGGAATGCTCACAACTAGTCTCAAGACCAAGGAGGATGAGTGTATCAAATTTAGTATGGCTATGGATTCCTTAACAACAAATAATAAACAAGTCTCAAGCGAGAATAAATATGTACCAAAGACTTGAAAAGAGAACAAACAATCTTGATGATCTATTGAATAGTCAAAGAAAATCGAGTGAAAAATCAGGTTTGGGCTTTGAGGAAGAAAAAAAGGAGGAAGAGAAGTATATTCACCCAAGTCAAGGAGATAGAGAAGCTAAGAAGAATATAAAGGTTCAAAGGAACATCATAAGAAAACCTAATGCAATGAGAATGAAAACTAAGTTCAATGGTTATTGTTATTTATGAAAAAAAAAATTGGTCATAGATCTAGGGAATGTAGAAGAATAATCAATAATGATCATCCATGGAGAGATAGTAGAAATGACTAGTCAATAAACATTACTTATAACTACCATGAGAAGGGTCACATTGCTAGATATTGTCTTCATGAACCACATAGTCAAAATTGGAGAAATGAAGGTAAGATTACTGTTATCTATTTCAACTCTAATTTTTCTAGACACGTTGCTAGATACTATTATCAAGAGCCACTTAGACAAAATTGGAGAGATGAAGTCCCTAGAGGTGAGAATTCTACTATTTTCTTCAATTGTAATAATGTTGGTCATATTGTAGGATAGTGAAAATGGAGGAATAATGGATATAAAAATAAGGCATATGAAAATTATAAACATGTTGATAAAGTGAAGGGATAGTTTAAATCAATGAAGGAACCTAAATCATTTTTTTTGATGAGCCCACTAGTCATAAAATCCCATTTTCTATTTAAAAATATCAAGAAATTATTCTATAAGCACAAGAATACTATCAAGTGGATGATGGAGAAATAAAGACTCAACAAACAAGGAATTGGATGCTTAAATTTGGTTACATGTCCCATGAGGAAATGGGTATTTGGCACTACTATATGTATCTATATGAAAGGAGTGTCTTCACTAGGCTTATTGAAGGGATTCATCAGTTTGAGAAGCAATGAAGGTGTTTCATCATCTTATACAGTTCTATGAGGTATGATTTTTTTCTATGTATCATTCATGAAGAGGTTTGTGTTTTAAGATCATGGTTGGATTTTAAAACATAAATTTTCTATTAGATCATGTGTTCCTTTAGTTGGAGCATGTCTTATAGATGATAAAAGCCATTGAATACATCAAAAGTGTGAGTAGCTCCATTGATGGTGTTTGGAAGTCAAGACCTCTTGACTAGCATCTTAAGGTGGAATGGAAGTCTTATATGACCCTGTTGAAGAAGAAATCTTGAGTCCTTTGGTCATGTTTTAGTAATGATACCCATAAGTAATAGAGGATAATGCAGTTGGTTTTTTTATTTGAGTGTGCTGATGATATGTTTGTTGACCTTGAAGTTTTGTTGATTATTGTTTGGCTTAAGAAGATAGTTGATAAGGACTACAAGTTCTCTATTTCAAGCATGAGTATGAATATTTCAAGATGTCATGCTATCTCATATATGAAGCCTTAAAACATGTATGATAGAGCTATAGGTGTATGTTATTATTATATGTGCTAGAAGAAATGGAATCAAAATGTTATGCTCCAAGAAGGGTCCACATGTTGAAGGTTTTTTCCAAGAAGGTGGTCAAGGAAATGATTGAGTTCTCAAAGACCTCTATTCTATCTAGAACTGGTACAAGTTCTATCATGCAACAAAATTACACATTTCATGGAGCATGAAGAGTTTTTAAATAAAAATTATCTCTTATTCTGTATGATGACTTGATACAAACACTAAATGATTGGAGGAATGATTGCATGATGATCAAGTTAAAGGAATTAGCTTCATAGATGACTTCAAGTATTTCATGGTAAATATGAGTATGCAAGAAGATAATTTCAATATGTCTAGACAATTTGAAGGTATGTATAAGGTCAGTATGAAGAGTGTATAGGTCTCGAAGTTTTGTGGTGATAAAAGAGGTGAGATTTTCAGTTGATGAATAATTTTTAAGACCTTATATGGATGCTTATTTCATAAAATGTTGTCCTCTAATTTTATAATTTATTCTTGAGATTTGTGTGTGACCTTTTGGGGTCAAGATGAGCAAAAATGTGCAATGAAGTATCAAACATATTCCACTAGGTCTCCAAGATGATAGAAAACACAATTTAATGGGAATTCAGGTTCATGGTTGGATATAGGGTGACAAGAGGTATGAGGTAGGTTTCATATTGTGTTTAGTAGATGTGAATGTGTGCATCATCTTATGGGGAGATGGTTTGAGTATTTTATGCTAAGCGAGATCTAAGATGAAGCAAATAAAGAACATGGTTCTTATAGATTATGGTTCAAAATGAGGTATACAAATCAAATGAGGTAAAATTATAGCATGTACTTATTTAGGGGAAGCTATGTGATTATTTTAAGATGAGGTCCATGGTTCATCAACTATTGAGATCAATAAAGTGAGTACAAACTAAGGGGATTAAATAAGTACGAGTGTATATATTGTTATCATTGTTTTAATTGCTAAGGAGTTTTAGAGCCTTTATCATAGATGTCAAAGGGGGAGAGTGAAATCATAAACAAGAAAAGAGATTCATGAATTTTCTTGCATGGTTGATTTCCATCAATGACAAAAGGAGGAGATTATTAGGCATTGTGGTCTGTGTTGTTATCATTGATGTCAAGTAAGATTCATTTAAAAGGGAGTATAGGTGGCATAAAATATTCCTTGAGTCTTCATTCATCATATAATATGAAGGTTGATTAGTAGTGAAGTGATGAGGTGTCATAAGGTGTCGTTGTCTCATGATGACTAGGTGTGCATGCATGGTTCTTGAGGCATGGTGAAGAAAATGGGTGTTGAGAATGAGATCCAAAGAAGGCCAAAGGTTTATTTGTTTTATAAAATGCTTAAAATGATGGGTCAAAGGTGTTAACAAGTCTGTAAAATGAAAAACATGTGTGTTCATTAGATGTCTGTGTTGAGACAAGTCATTATAGGCTTAGTCTAAGTCCTAGTTCAGGAAAGATGGTGTGATAGCATGAGAGATGGGTCAGAGTAGTTACTATGATATTGATTGGAGAATTTTGAGAGTTCATACTAGGTAGGGAAGATGTATAAGGTCAAGTTTCATATGTATGGTGCTAGTACAATGTCCTTTGAAGAAATTTATTCAAGACAAAGAAAATAAAGCATGGGAAAATCTTGATGGATGGAAGTTTTCAAAAGTGTGTAAGAATGAATGGGAAATATGATAGTTGAAGGAGGTTTTTGTAGTGTTGTGTGAAAAGTAACAGGATAAGGCATTGAAGAAAAGACATAAAAACCTATTTTGAGCTCTCTGAGATCTCTCAAAAATGCATTTCCTAGTTCAAGGGTCAACTTCTAATGCTTGCCCGCAAGTATGTACTATGCATGGGAGTTTGAGAATTTTATGGATTTTAAGGCATGAAGATAATAATATTTAGCAAGTGGAATGAGATAAAATGGTGTAATGAAATTACATTTATAACTATAAATATCATAAGCAATAGAACACCAAAGAACACAATATTGTAGATAAATGATTGCAATAGGCGTAGAATAGATTATCCACTTTGAGGGGAAACCTCAAAACCTTAAAATAAGACTTAAATGATCAGTATGATGATTAAATACTCCTCACTACTACCTACATATACAAATCCTATGATATGGCCAACACAAAGGCCAACCTACTAAACATATGAAATCATAAATGAATAACATATCAAAAGAAGAGAAATTATGTAAGACACAAGTTGGCACCACATATCCAATATAAGCTATAGGACTAAGGGCGTGGCATACCCATCCTCTTAAAAGAAACATTTTCCCCAATGTTTGGAATCCCTCGATGTTTCTACACAAATTCTTCATCCTCCCATGATGCATCCTCAATATTCATACTCTTCCACTTGATTAGGTACTCAGTAATGACTCTGGTCCTCAATATTTTGGTGTGTGTCTGAAGAATACATTTAGGTTCCAATATGATCCTTCCTTCCTCATCTAGTTCAAAAAAGAATTAAAAGGGTGGAAATATGCTTCTTAATAACTTTCTTCAAGAAAGAAACATGGAAGACTAGATGTATTTTACTTCCCGGATGGAGCTCTAGCTTATAGGCCATAATACCAATTTTCTGTAACACTTGGTAAGGACCATAGTATTTAAGAGCAAAGCCGATTATCTTTCTTATGTTATTTTAAAGATAACCGCTTGTATGGCTGCAACAGTACAAAAAAAATTCACCCTCTTCAAAGTGTCGCTCACTATGATGATGATCAACATATTGCTTCATGAGGTTTTGTGCCCTTGAAAAATTATCTCTAAGACCAAAAACTACCTTGTGATGGTGTTGAAAGTGATATTTGATTTATCTCACCTTCGGTTTGACCTTTAAGCTAGAGATGAGCGATGGAGGATGGTACCCATAAAGTTCAAGAAATGGAGACATTTTGGAGGAGGTATGAAATAAAGTATTATACCACCATTCTACAAGTGGAAACCATTGCACCCAATGTTCTTGTTTATCTGAATTAAAAAAATCAAATATATCCCTACAAAATTTATTTACCACCTCATTCTCTCCATATGATTAAGGATGACAAGATGAAATATGGGCCAATTGGGTACCTAAAAAGAGAAAAAAATCCAAAAACTTCTTGAAAATATCATATCACAATCGCTTACTATAATTTTGGGCATGCCATGGAGCTTTTGAGCTATGTCCATAAATGAGATGGAAACTGTACTAGTTGTGAAAGGATGAGCCATGGAAAAAATGAGCATACTTGGTAAGTATATCCACCATGACCATGATAACCCTTTTCCCTTTTGATTTAAGCAATCATGTGATGAATTCCATCGATACCTCTTTCCATATTTCACTAGGAATATACAAGGGTTGGAGGAGACCTAGTGTCTTAATGCTCTTTCCCTTATTACGTTGAAACACTAAACATTCTGCCACAACTTTTTTAACATCTCCTTTCAACCCCTCCTAAAAGAAATATTTCTTATCTCATGAGAAGTTTTGAAGAACCTGAATGGCCACCTAGTGGAGAAGAATAGATATATGAAATAACATGGTGTTTAAGTGTAGAGTTCTTACACAAATATAACCTATCCTTATACCACAATGTATCCCCCTTCCATATAAATTTTCATATATGGTTGGATTTTTCTGGATATTCTGAATGAGATTACATGTTGTTGCATATTTATGTCATTGTTCTCTTTCTTGATCTACCCAATCTACCTTTAGTATAGAGATGGCACATAATAATGCTTTTGTGGACTCATCCCTCCTAGATAGAGCATAAATGACCACATTTTCCTTCCCTTTCTTATAAATAATCTCAAATTCATAACCTAACATCTTTGTGACCCATTTTTGTTGCTCTTCTGAAGATATTTGTTTCTCCAAGAAGTATTTCAAAATATCATGATCATTTTTTACCTTGAAGTGTCTACCCATCAAGTATGGTCTCCATTGTTTTACTGCATGTAATATTGCCATCATTTCCTTCTCATAGGTGGGATTTAACAAATTCTTTCCTTTCAGTTTCAGATCTCAAATTCTATGGGATGTCATTTTTATACGAGTACTTCTCCAATCCCATTTCCTAAAGCTTCATAATTCCTATGAAAGGAGTCTTTCTTCAACATTTTGTGAGTGGTGTTGTTATACTTCCATAGTTATTTACAAATATGCAATAATACCCTATGAGACCGAATAAACCTCATAAAATACTTGAGGGTTCTTGGGACTTCACATTCCATGATGGCCAAGATCTTGTGCGCATCCAAATTAACACCTTCATTAGAGATAATATGGCCCAAGTATTCCACTTCCTGTACCCTAAAATAACACTTCGAAGGCTTGGCATATAGTTTATGTTTCTCTATGGATTCCAATATTGTATTGACATGATGTAAATGTTTTTCCCAATATTTGTTGTAGATGAGGATATCATCAAAAATTATTAAGACAAATATTTGTATGAATGGTCTAAATAATGAATTAATAAAACTTTGAAATGTGGATGGTGCATTAGTAAGACCAAAAGGCATCACTATAAATTCATAATGGCCTTGATGAGTTCTGAAGGATATCTTATGAATATATTCTTTCTTTACTCTAATTTGGTGATACCCAAAACAAAGATCTAGTTTTGAAAAATAAATTACACCATGCAACTCATATAATAAATCATCAATGATAGGAATACAAAACTTAACTTTGATAGTGTACATGTTAATTTATTTTTAGTCTAGAAGCATGCACCACCTTACATCCTTGTAGCACACCATCACCACTAGAGAAGAATAAAAACTTTGATTGTGACAAATAATACCCATTTCTAACATTTTCTCCACCATCTTCTTGATCTTAATATTTTGCACATATGGGTATTTATAAGGCCCGATGTTTGGGGTTTGGCTTCTTGGAATTAACTAAATAAAAAATCATGATATATTTTAGGAGACAATCCTCTAGGATCCTTGAAGACGACTTCATATTGATCAATAACCTTATGAAGGTCAAGTTGTACTACCATCATTAATGGTTGAACTTATATGGAAATCAATCATCCTAAAAATCCTTCAGCCTCCTTTTTAATAATCTTCTACATTTGGTAAGAACTAACCACCTAAGGAATTTTTGACAATGCAGTCCTTAAAGTTCAAATTTTTTACCCTTCGAGTGAAATTACATGAACAATTCTTGGAAATTTATCTTTGTGGTTCTCAAATTTATGAGCCACTGAACACCTAAAACAATATTATCTCTATCCACAGGAATTAAAAAAATCGTATATTCCAATGTTTAGTCACCCATCATAAGTCTTATTTTATGGAATTTTCCTAAACATTAGACTGTCCCACCATCTGCAATCATTACTTGAAATTTAGGTGTTGGTTATGTGAAACAATTTATCCTTGCTTCCAACTTATGATTGATGAAATTATGTGTGCTCCTGAATCAATCAAGGCTTTCACCTTATTGTTATTAAGATAACCCACAACCTGAGGGGTTTATGGAGTGCTAATACATGATAGAGCATAAAATGAAATATTATACTAGGGATCTTTAGATTATTCTTCTAAATTTTCCACTTCCTCATTTGATGTTTCGTCATACTCTTACTCATCACCGATCCTTTCAATGTAAATTTTTTTTTCTCAAAGACATTTATGACCTAGTCCATATGTGTTGTTACGATTAAAACATAGCCCTTTTTATCTTTTTTCTTCATTTTTTTGAGGTGTCACCAAATTGGCTGAGGTGTGATGATATTTTATGTTAGTGAAGGTCTGTATTTTTTTGGAAATAAATTTTTCTTTTTCCCTATGCGACATGATAGTAGAATCAAAAACCTTGAGTGGATTAAACATGCACAACTCATGCTCAATATGGTACGGAATACCCCAAGAAATTGGTCATTCGGATACTCTTCAGTAATATCCTCCACATGATAGGAAAGATTTTTGAATTGATGGACATAATCCTTTACTAAACCTCGTTTTTATTGTGACTTTGCTAATTGGATGAAGTAATTCTCTAACACACTAGAACTATAGTGTAATTGTAGCTCTTTAGTGAAAACTTTCCATGTGACACTTAGATCATTCTTCTTCCTTTGAGCACATAACCAATGATACGAGATGAATTGGTTAGGTTATAGATATAAGGATACCATGGTTACCTTTTGTCCCGATGGGATCTAATGGAGATAAAAGAAATTTTCCATTTGGGTAATCCAATTGAGTGGATATTTTCCATAAAATTTACACATTTACACTTTTATAATAATGCCTCGCCATTGGTGAGGGATCCACCTAAATTTTTAAAGGATCATCCTTTATTAGAGTGATTTGGCCTTGTGTACCTATTTCTAGAGGAACCCATATGACTGGAATGGGGATTTGTTTTTGAAAGAGTGAGAAAAACATCCCGCTTCATTGATCCAATATCCTTCGCATTTCACCCCTAAGGCTACCTTTCGATGAAGAAGGTCATTGTTGAGGTCATCCTTGCCATATTATTTAACCTTTCCCGAATTTGGTTGACTACATCGAATACTCCGAACTAGAAGATTCCAGATGCATATATTCCTCATTCGGGGTCATTCCAAGAGTTTCTTGACATTTCCTTGGACTCGAGTTGATCTACATGTCATGATGTAGGGTTTGGGACTCATGGTAGGAGGAATATGGTAAAAATTTAGGTTTTTAGGTTTCATAAAATTTATTGCTGAATAAAGAAATCATAAAGAAAAAACCCTAGCTAATTTTTGGAAGTATTTATGAAAATATAAGAAATGTATAAAATTCCAAAAATTACACTCTAGAAATCCAATTTATGAAAAATCCTAAAACTGCTTTAAATTTTGCAAAAAAAAAAAAAATTAAATTTTTTTGGAGAGGATCTTACTTGACTAGTTTTTCCACAACCCAAAATATTTTAGAAATATTCACTACCAATTATGAGATACAACCAAACCTTCATAATTACCTTTTGACACAACTTTGGCTAAGATCATGCAATGATACCCCTTGTAATAAACTTACATGTATAAAAATGAATACCAACAACTATAGAATACCAAAGAACCCGATATTTTAGATAAATGATGACAATATGCAAGTATAATAGCTTAGCCACTTCAAGTGGGCAACCTCCTAACCTTACAATAAAACTCAAATGCTCAATATGATGATTTAATAATCCTCACTACCACCTTTCTTTACAAATCCCATGCTATGGCCAACACGAAGGCCGACCTACTAAACATATGAAAGAATAAATGAATAACATATGAAATAAGAGAGATTATGTAAGCCACACATTAGCACTACATATCCAATATAAGCTATAGGACTAAGGGTGTAGCAAATGGACATCGGATATTTATGAATCATTCTAAGAATTCAAACTGGTCTAAACCCTTCCTAAACCCTAGTTTTGGAGTGATAGGGAAAATATCATTAGTAAAAGAAAATTTGAATCTTTAGGGTTATATATAACTCTTCTAGGCTCCTGTTGATGGTGGTTTCATGCTCCAAGTTTGTTGTAAGGTACAAAAAACTCGTGTTGTAGATATTTGTAGGTAAAACATTGAGATAAAAGTTTCATGAAGTGAAACCAATTGTTATAGATACCTTGATATCTCTTCTAAATGATCATAAAAAGAGTTATATAATTTTAGTGCAAGAAATGGGAGAAACAAGTCTACCAATTTGCCCTCCGCTTAAGGCGTAATAGTGCAAAAATAGTCATGGAGGTTTGAAGTGTGATTTGATGTTTTAAAAGGAGTGATAGTGAAATGTGAGTTTGGAAATATGATAGATGTCTAATATGATGTGTTGGAGCCTTTTGTATGATTAGATGAGGTGACTTCTTGCTTGAGTCCTAATGGCTTAATTAGCCCAATTAGACTTGCAAGATAGGTGACTAAAAAAGTGTGTAATTTTTAATTAATCCATATGGAATATTAATTTAAATGATTGAGGAGGTGTTTCAAGTTGTAATTGAAGTGTTCGATGCATTGGTAGAGTTTAGAAATAAAATTTGAGGTGTTGGAATCTATTTTCTCAAGACGAGTTCTTGAGACCTAGGATTTGGTTTAAGTAGTTTGAGAAAGGGTCCGATTCTCGAGTGTTGTGCTATGCTTTGTACGATAGCCATGAGTTGTGTGAGTTTCCTAACATCAATATATTCTTGTTAATATGTAATATGAGCCATGGTGAAGAGTTTTTATACCAATTCATTTAATTTTTAGACTAATTTTCATGTGCTTGAGACCTAGTTAGAGTTACTTGCTTCTTGGTGTGTTCCATGGTAAATATTGGGGTTGTAAAGTTGTGTGAGTTTTTAGATGATGTTGAGAGGTTGTTTTTGAAATTTACAAATATTTTTTATGTCTTAATGATGTTTTTTTGTATGTTTGAATCTCAAGTTGTGATTGTTGGAGATGCCTAGTGATTTAGGCCTAATTGAGAAGCCTTGTGCAAGTTTGAATCATTTGAGCTAATGCTGACCTATATGGTCTCTTCATATGATTTATATGAGAGATTGGAGTCTATTTTGAATTTTATATGACTGAACTTAATGCTCTTAGCCAACTGTGTGGTTGTTTAGGAGGTGATTCGTGTATAAAGGTGAAGTGTGTATGCTCATTTGAAAAAAAAAGGTTAATGATGGGGTTATGAGTGAGCAAGAGGAAAGTGTGAAGAGTTATGTATGGGATCAATAGAAGAGTTTAGAATAGTATGAGAATCTAATCATGGAATAGAAGAAGGATAGACAAGATCATTGTACCTATTTAGAATTTATAGGTGCATTCTTGAGCGAAGAATGAGAGAGAGCTATTTGAGAAGGTCTTGAGTAGAGAGGAGATGCAAAATTTATCACAATCATTTATTGGAGAAACAAAAAAATCAAGTGATTTTCATTTCAAGTGGCTGAGTTGGTAATTGGTCATATTGGGGGTTGTAGCCTCCTTGTAGGAGTGGTGTCCTACTAAACTAGGGATTGGTGCCTCACTAAAAAAATCTCTTATGATGTGTAATATTCACTAGTGTTCTTTATATTGTGTAATATATAAAAAAATTTAGTGGTTTTTCTTCCCCTTGAGGGTTTCAAACATTATATTTTGTGTTTTTTTTTCTCTCTTCTTCATGCTTCATGCTTCTTGTGTGCAAGGTCTTGTGGGACCAATAATCTAAAGAGAGTGCCACTTGGGAAGATCATGAAGACATGCTGATTAGTTTTCCACATTTGTTTGATGGTAGTCATGAATGATTTTTGTGGATTATTATTACTATACTAATTATCTTTACTACCTAGACTTGATTTATCGATGATGTTGATAATTTTAGTATGTACTTGACTAGAGACATATTTTCTAATTATGTATAGACTTTATTTTAGTCATCGAGATGATGAATATTTCTATATGGGATGGATGTCATGAACCCTAAAGTTTGATTTATTTTATTGCTGAGAAAACATAAAATTAGGGATAATAATTTATTTCATTATTATATTCCTAGGTGATTTAATAATGTCATTATTATGATTGCAATTCATTTAAACAAGAGTATGTCTATTAATGGAAAGTGCACAAATAACTAGCTATGATATATACATGCTTTTATATTACACCATTTGATGATTTATTTCAGTTATAAAGTATAATCCAATTTTGGAATTATATGATTTTTTTATGATGATTCCTGATAATTTTTTGTTTGTATGAGTTTTGATGCAAGAAAATAAGTACCCCTTATGAAAAATAGGATACACAGATGGATGATATCACTTGGGAGATGAGTTATATATTTAGTGTGGGCCTCTTGGATTAGGAAGATAATTATGGGAACTAACACACACACATGTAGATATCTTGATTTCTAGTTGCATTAGTGAGTGTGTTTATTAGTTGATTCACTTATCAGCTTAACGATATTATCATTTTACATGAGTGCATTGCTCTCACATTCTCTACTATTCTATCCTTGTCTAAAAAATGAGCCACTCATTGCTTCTATTTTTAATATAGGCAATAAGATTTAGTTTTGAAGGGACTAAAATCCTTTTACACAAAAACAATCTAAGGCACAAAGACAAACAAAAAGTACCAAAAGAATAAAGGTCAAACAAACTTGACAAACAATGTAGACAAACGCATACACAGGACACAAGTGGTCTAAGTATTACAATACCGTATAATAATTATTGCTTATGTTAATTATTTTTGTTACTGAGTGTTTAATTTATTATTTTTTAATAATTATTTAAATAAATTTAACCTTTATTATGACTTACAGTTTAACACCAATTTACTTGGTGGGATTGTTCGAACTTGTTTATTATTATATCATTACATCGGGAGTGAAAGAGCACTCACCGATGTAGTAGATGTGTTTTATTTTCTACATTTTTTTATCTAACGTTAGTTTATAATGTATTTTTATTTTTGCAATATTATGACTTTTAATGTTTTTGGTTTTAATTAAAATTGCAAAATTTATCAAAAACTACATTAATGTGGAAGTTGATCTTGAATAATTATGAATACTACGAGGTGTTAAGTGGTTTGGTTAGTTAACGGTTAAGTTAAGTCATTTCACCACGTGGCTAACTATATATTTTGTATATAAAGGAATGATAAGTCATTATATTTTTTTCCACCCATTTTTGGTGGGATTGACATTTACAATAAACTTGAGTATGATTTTTGAATGCATTAAACAAGAGTTAATGTGCAAATGTTCCTTAATTGAAGTGGTTGTAATCTTTAGTGTTTTTTATTAAATAGTTTTTTTATTCTTTGGAGTGGAATTTATACCCTAAGAACCACCTATGCATGTTGGTAGATAGTGTGATTGTGTAAATAATAATTATAGAGTGGGGAAGGTTTTAGAGGTGTCATTTAAGAGACTTTACTAGGTCTTTCTTTGTGAATATTAACAAGGATGTTTTTAGCTCAAATATGAGTGTGTATATTTGTAAAAATTTGAAGAACATATGTTGGGCCATGTCATTTTTGGAGTTGAGAATTCTTAGTTTTTTCTTTCTCTTTTTGGGAAATATTGAGGCTATGGTAAATCAAGATTTGATTGGGATCTATTGTTTGACTTGCTAATACAATGGTAAGTGGAAGTGAGTAAAATGTATATGAACTATGGAACTATTTTTGGTATCATGTTTGTTATGATTTAGAAAAATTAGTTTCCTCCCACCGCCAAACATATGAAATTTTTATTTTATTTTTATCCAAATATGGGTTTTTCTTTGTTTTATGTGAAAAATGAGTGGGTAAATTTGGTGGGAACCCTTATCAACCATGCCTTTTTAGGTAAAATGATTTTTTTTGAAAACCCATAAGGGAAAAATAACGAATATGTGGAGATAATTTCAAAGTTTTAAAATATTTCTCTTTGGAACCTTAATGTGAAATGTGTTCACTAAAATTAGTTAAAATAAAGTTATTTCATGAGTGTATTGTGATTATATTGTAATTTGTGAATAATAATGTAAAAGGGAATTGCATCGCCACAAATGTAGTGACCTTAGAATGCTTTAAATGTTTGTGAGACCATTTCATAAACCATACATTCTTCTTAGTTACTAATACAAGAAAATTTTGATTAAGTTAATAAAAATTTTCTATGGTGGAACATATTTAAGAGAAGAAATAATTCCCCCTCAAATATCTTAATGATCTTAAACTCATAAAAATATCCATAACAAGTATGAATAAATAAAATTATTAACACTTGTTTAAATGCTTATTATCTTTAATGAAACCGTGATTCTTATTTATAATTAGTTTAATTGGATTTTAATATACTATTGTAGTATTTAGGAGGTTAAGTTGAGTTTGTGTATGCCTAATTATATTATGCATTTAAGTAGTTTACCTAAGAAGAAGAGTGTTAAATCATGAAAGGGGTGTTATCATTTTTCCATTATAAAATGTATTATGATTCCTATTATTGTCTTTTCTATCAATAAGGTAGAAATGGAACTTCAATATATTTGATGAGCATCATCAATCCTCTCCATTAATAATGTCAATCTAGGGTTGGTGTCCGATGGTTGTATGCATTAAGAGAAAAAAATCTTTGGAAAATAGCTCCGTTAAACACAATCCAAACTTGCATAAAATAAATCACACATGTAGAAATGTAAAGGCACACTTGCAGAAATAAAACTTACATGAAAGAAACACACTTGTAATTTTTGAATTAAAATAAATGAAAGATAAATAAGACACCTGTAGGTTCACAACAGAAATTGTATGGAAAGAAAGATCACATAACATGAAATCAAAAGTTCACAACAAAAGGAAAATAGAATAAAGAAAGGAACATAAAAATTGATACTTCTTCCTTGGAATGAGTGGTTAGCTTATTCCTTAGAAGAGGACTTAATTCATACTTTCAAACTTAATTAAAAACCTACAGAACAATTTCACTAAGAAGATTAAGAAAGAACGTGTTGGTCCCATTATTAAGTTTTCATAATTTGCCCTAATGTTCCATGCCCAAATCTACTCAAATTTTTTTTATTTCTTGATTTCGTGATCTACAATTAGTTTCTCCCAGTTGAATGCTTTGAAGATACCAAAGATCTTATTGTTTTTCCCTAGTTTGAAGCAAAGAATCCAAGTTTCCCCTTTTTTGTGCCCTAACTTTTTTTTAATGGTCGGTTATGTTGTTTTTTCCTTTGTCAAATCATGTGAAACTCGAAATTGATCAAATCTGAAGTGTTTGCAATTAAAAAACCCAATCCCCAGGTCAAAAAAAATCCTAAGTCATGTTTTAATTGATTTAGAATCAAGAAATCTACCACCCTTGTTAAATTTTTTGATTTCTAGGGCATCCTGTAAAATTTTTGGCATTTTGACGGCTATACGGGTGTCATCGGCCCGTCAAATTCATCATCACAACATCTAGGGCAATCTGGCACATTATGAATGGTCAGAGGATTGATAGGTTATCCTTGAAAATTTTGGCTTTCATTTTGTAAAAAAATTTAAAGTCAATTCTTGGCCCGAAAGCCCGCATCAAATGGCAAAAGGACACATGCATACGGGTGGCAGAAGAAGTTGGTGAAATTTTGTGTTGTTTAGCTCAAGGTGTCAAAGTGAATTTTTGACTGAAGGCCCTCATCCAATAGCGGATGGGCACGTGTCTAGGAAAAGTCAACATGAGGGAGTAGAAATTTTGGTGTATTTGAATTTTTTAACTTCAAAATTTTAAGGTTAAAATTTGGGCGAAGCTCCACAACGAATCATAAAGCAAAACGTGTCCAGAAAAGTCAACATAAGGGGGCAGAAATTTTGGTGTATTTGAAGTTTTTAACTTCAAAATTTTAAGGTTAAAATTTGGGCCAAAGCTCCACAACGAATCATAAAGCAACACGTGTCTAAGAAATTAAAAGGGATTAGCAAACTTCATGATGAATTTGAATTTTTAAACTTCAAATGGTAAAAAAGAAAGGTTTGGCCTGAAGGCCCACAACGAATTGGAAAGGACACATGTTTAGAAATAAAAAAGATAGAGTAGGGAACTAATGGGAAGTTTTATGAATTTTTACCTTTTTGTTTGCAAGGTAAAAATTAAAAATGGTCCCACGACCAATGAGGAGCCAACACGTGTCCCAAAAGACAGAAATGGGGAGCGCGGGCTTGGGGAGAATTTTGAAACTTTACAAATTTGGCAGGGAGGTCTGAAGGAAGAATTAGAAGCTTGGACCCATGGCAAATGGGAGGATGCCACGTGGCAGGAAAGAAGCGGGTGTTCGGGCCCACGGAAAATTTTGAGAAAAATTTCCTTTTTCAAAAAAGTGTCAAAATTGATAGAATTGGCCTGCATTTTCAATGGGGCCCACATATGGACACATGGCAGGTCCAGGGGAGGAGCAGGGAAATTTTACAAAATTTTCCAAAATTAAAAAGGGTCGCAAACGCATTTTTAAAAGATGGGAACCTGATCCAATTGTGTTTTGACACGTGTCTCGCCTTAGTCAAAGGTTAAAAAGGTTTTTTCAAAATGGCATGGTCCACGTGGATGGCTGGCATTTAAAGTTATCTAAAATTGATGGCAACTGTGCATTCTCCCTTTTGGCCACCATGGGAGCTCTAAGAAACTTGGATTCATCATTTTTCATCAAATTACATCGAACCTTATATGATTTTGCATTGTCTCGGCCTTTTGAGTGCAATGACACTATTTTCATGACCTAATTTGGTGATCTATGATGTTTTTGATACATTTTTTTCTCTGGGCCCATTAAAAAAATGTGAAAAGTGAAAATCAAAAGTTGCAGAGGTGAAATGATGAGGGAAAAAGGGTGAAAAATGATTAGTAAAACATGTTGGCATGCCTAAATGATAAAAACATGACCCTGGGATGGATAAGGATCTGAATTTGTGTAATAATTTAAAAAAATTATGCATCCCTGGCAACCTACGAGTTGTTTTCCAGTTTGATGTCATTTTCATGAAATCATGAAGTTTTTGTAACAAATTTGATCCCATAAGCATATTCTTTGCTTGGGAAGCAAGACTCAAGTGGCATAGGGTATATATATCATATTTTTGATAATTTGAGAAGAGAGAAGAGAAATAATTTAGAATTTCACGGGAAAAACTGGAAGAAGCCCATTTCTCTGAGAAAACCGCTTGAGAGCCATTTTCAATTCTATTTTGCATCAGATTTTATCATGTTGAGTTGGTTTCAAGTTGTAAAGCCATCAACAAGCTCTGAGATTGTTCTCATGACATTCCCCTGCTAATATATTTGATCATTTTCTGGATTATCTGGTTTTATCTCTTGGCAAAGTTTGCATATACTTATGTTTCAAAATGTTTTCAATTTGTGTTTCTTACTCATGTTGCAATATTGTGTTTAGGATCTCTTTGATCATACATGGTTTCATTTCTTGTTGATGGTTTTATGACATCTGCAATCTTATATTCGAAGAGCCTTCATCTGATAGAAGATAAACATATTTAAAATCATTTCACTGTCCTTAAATCTTGAGATTAGTTGTAAACCTTTGGGGGTACCTCAGATCATGATCAAGTAGGGATTTCTAGATACTTTATTGGTATATTTTCTTCAAGATTTCGTAGTAGGTTGTCAAAGATTGTATGGAAGAGTGTAGATCCGGGCCTCCATTTGTGCAAATATCCTAGTTGAATGAGTATTTCAAAACTTTTGACGCATTCTTGTTGTGTAAGTGTTACAAATTTCTTGCGAAAGGTCCTCAAAGAGTTTGGTAATTTATGGTTGGTCTTGTCTAACATCTCCCATTCAAAATTTCATTCGAGAAAAATTAACCCTACCCCGTGATACCCATGCATTGCATTGTGTGTAACTAGAGAATACAATCCATTTACAAACATGCACAAATCAAATCGGGATAATAATATGTCTCTAGCAACCTCTGCCTTGTTTTGAGAACATTTCCATCATTTAGTAGTGACAACTATTTTGATTTTGAATAATGGAGAATTGATCATGTTTTCCCAAGGCCCCTTCTATACAATATGTAAAATACAAGGATATGCCCACCTCCTTCACCAAACAAAGGCTACAATATAGGTTCTCTTTCCTTGGTTGATAGGCACAACCTAAAATAGTGAGGATTAGATCAAAATCCTTCTGAGGTGCTACCCACTCCTTCAAATCTTGAGTGCTAACAAGTCAGATAGATGTCTCCCTAGCTACAAATGACATACAAATCATTTATCTACCTCTGAGTGTCTTGTGCAAATCCATGATGCTACTTGAGTTGTGAAGGAGATTAAGTTTGGGTACCAACATCGGAGTGGTGCCATTTAAGGGACTTCTTGGAATTTCTTGGTGTTTTTGAGGTGTATTTAGGTATTTGAGCTATTGCATTGTCAAGATATCACCCTATGTTTCAGATCTGCAAGTTTTAAAGCAAAGGTTTCAAGATCAACTGTCATTTTTCATTTCCCAAAGAGTTTAGACACTTCTTGTTGCATTATGTTTGGTTGATTCAAGAAGAAGAAGGTCTAATTTATAAGGCTTTGAAAAGTTATCAGTATTAGCAAACATTTGACAAAATTACTTTAGTGCTTTCTTTCACAACTGAGGTGAAATTCCTTAGTGGCGACTCCATGTTGATTTGAATTTTGAAATACCAATGTCTTAAGCTTTTTGTCATTTCTTTTTTCTATGTTGTTGATCTCTGTAAAAAGCTGGAGGGAAGAAGATCTCTCTTCCTTAAAGACTCTGCTAAGAAATTGTTCTCGATTTAAAAAATTCATAGTTGGAAGGGAGAAGGGTTTGGAAAGTGGTTAAAGGTTAGACATCAAGAAAATATATAGCCATCGGTGAGAGAGGTCAGCCTCTAGTAGAGGACTATCATTCTTCTTCAAGTGATTATGATTTAAGAAATCCTCTCATAAACTTGTTTTCCTCAGCTAGTGAAGGTTATTATGTTGTACCTGGTAAGTTCCTTCTCCAATCTGCACCTCTGTGTTTTAATTCAAGTCAAAATTTCCAAGAAAATCAGCATTTAGAGGATACCAATCTTGTGAATCACATTCTTGAGCCCCAAAGACATAATACTCTTCATTAGCTTGCCTCGTCTCCAAGATCTCCCCCACTAAACAATATGGCTTAGCCTAGACCTCCATTTGTTGTTAACACCTTTGGTCCTATAAATTTTGGAGGAATGGATGGTTACCCAAATGTTGTCCCACAAGATGTCTAAAATAGATTGCCAAAATTCCAGGGTAACAATGCTATTACTAGTGATCAGCATCTCAAAATTTTTGATAATATGATGGAATATTTTGAGATAGAGTTTGAATATGTGTATATTAAGTTGTTTATTCATACACTAGAAGAAGATGCTAGGGATTGGTATAAGGCTCTACCTGATAACTCTATTGATTCATGGACTGAAATGAAAAATGCATTTAGGTTGCAATATGGTGACAGGACTGATCCTAGATTTCTTTTGTTTGAGTTTGAGAATATCAAGAAGAACCCAAATGAATCAGTCCATGACTTCAACACAAGGTTTAACAAAACTTTGAGAAGGCTACCTATTGGTTTGAGGCCTTGTGATGAATCATGTTTAATCAAATATGCAAGATGCATTTGATAAAAAGGAAGCCTATTACCTAAGAGATAAGAACCCAACCAATATAAGACAAGCTTTCACCATGGCACTTAAAATTGAGAACAATATCAAGGCTGTTGGGAAACCTCTTAAGAGATATGGTGTAAAATTAATAAACCCTGAAAAACCTCAAGCTAGCAAAGCTGCTGATTTAGAAAAGGTTGTGAAGACTTTGGTAGGGGCTGTCAAAGAAATATCATACAAGTTGGCAAGAGCTGAGAAGGGAATTAGGAAGACTTCACAAGGTCAGCCTAGGTAGTAGACACAAGATAGACTTGGCAATCACCATAAGAATGAGCATAGGTTTGATGAAAAGGGTAAAGGGCTTATTGGGTCTACAAATAGACAACCCCAAACACATGAAAATAGATTTGTACTTGACCCTCTAACTTCTAGGGTTGTTGTTGTTGATGAAGTTGTTGATATAGATTGGTGTGATATATGTTTTCTTCCTTATCCTCCATGTGAAGTGGACCAACAATTTGATGAAGATGATAATAAGGATGGAATTGATGATGATATTTGCATGGTGGGCTGTTCTTCAAGCTCACAAGGAGGAGCAACATCTACTAAAGTAATAAGTGCTAGGACTGCTACTACCTTTTGGGATTGCATCAAGTGGGTACAAGTCTTTCTCCCCCCTCATGCTCTTGAAGTTGATGTAGTGCAAGCTTTTGAAATTCCTAACAATGAATTTGAATATCTAAGAGCTTTGATGATCAAGATGTATGATGGTGGTATCCCTTCGGAGGAAGATAAACAATTGTTGATGAATGCTATTATAGCTCAAGAAAAAGACTATAACACTAAAAGAAGGTTGTTAAGGGAGTTGGTCCTTAAGAAAAATCTAAGACACCCTTGCTCACAAGAATTCCAAAAGAAACTCCTAAAAGAGAAACACTTGCCAAGAACCCTGTTGTCCTATGCAAAAATATCAGTCCTCATCATGCCCAGGCTACCAAGAATCCTTTACCATCTGATGAATATTCGTGTATCCCTTCGAATTTTGTCTTACCAAAGAATTTTACATATGATATTGCCCAAGTATTGAGCTAAATTAAAGTAAGTGTTCCAATTATTGAGTTGCTTAGAATTCCTGAGCATAAGAAGAGAGCATGTGACTACTTAGGATTAAACGAAGAAAAGGTTACTCTAGGTAGAAATGTAAATGTTGTAGAAACTCCACCTCAGATCATTGTTGACTTTAAAACACCACTAGCAAAGGAAGATCTTAGAGAGGCACCTAAAGTATATTTGGGGACATCCTTGGTTGATTCCCAATTGAATGTTGATCCATTCTTTACAACTTTGCTCATAAAAGATAGGCTACTTCATAATTACATGTTTGATTCCGGTGCATCATGTAATGTTATGCCTCTAGAAGTCATGAATGAGTTGGATATCAAGGTTACAACTTCCTATGGGAAGTGTACTGCCATGGATTCAAGGGAAGTTCCAGTTGTTGGTTGTGTGAAGGGTTTAGTAGTGCAACTTGTAGCCTATCCAGGTAAGAACTTGAAAATTGATGTTGTAATTGTTGACTTCCCTACCAAATGGGGTATGATTTTGTCAAGAAAATGGGCTGCAAGTGTTGGTGGTAGTGTTCAGATGGACATGTCTTTTGCCACCATTCCCATTGAGGGCAGCCTTGTCAACCTCTATGGTGAGAAGAAAATGTTGCATTTGATTGAAGATCCCAACAATGCTTCCTATGAAGTGTTCTTTGCTGATGTTGATGCTTTGAGAATTTCATTGGTTTCACTGATAGAAAAGAACACAAGATGGAAAAATAAAAGTGCCTTGATATGGTAGGTTCTCCTTGGACCTTGCTATTTGATGGAGCTTGCTCCAAATTTGGAAATGGTGCTGGTATAGTTTTCCTTTCTCCTAGTTTGGAAGAGTATGATTTTTCCTTCAAACTTAATTTTGAATGTACTAACAACGTTGCTGAGTATGAGGCATTTCTGTTGGGGTTAAGAATTACATGGAAGTATGGAGTAAGAGATATTGTTGCAAAAGGAGACTTAGAGTTGGTTGTTAGACAAATAAGAAAATTATATGCTACAAAAAATCAACGTATGAAATGGTATAAGCATGTAGTTTGGGATCGAATTGAAATGTTTGATTTTTTTAACATTGTTTACCATGACATAGGTCTTAATGCTACTACTGATAAGTTGGTAGTGTTGGGTTCTAGATTTGAAAATTGCACCATTTCACCTTGTTGTGAATACAACATTGAAGTGCTGACTAGGCCATTGTCCCTGATAATGTGAAACATTGGCAAGTGTTTGATGATGATGCTTGCAGTGCTAAGGTTCTTGCAAAACCATGGTGAGTTTACAAATCAGAATATTGGTTGGGAACCAATGCTATGTATGACTGAAGGAAGAGAAACTTTGTTTGGAAAAGATATCATCTAATTGAAAACAAACACCATTCCTAGAGGTCTTGTGGCACTTGAGGAAAATTTTAACAATGCTGATTGCATCATAAATAGAAACATGTTTGCTTTAAGGGATGTGGAAGAGCATGACTTGGGAGAAAAGGAAAAACAAGGAAGGTTTTGTTTGGCTGCAATTTAAGTAAGGAAGAAAAACAGTCCTACGCCCAACTCTTGAAAAAATATCAAGACTCGCCTTGCTTGGTCCTACTCAAAGATAAAAGCATATAGAGAAGATTTATTTCAGAATGAGATCCCTCTTAAAGAAAATTCCAAACCATTCAGACAGAGGAAAAGGCCAATTAATCCACTTCTCTCCATGAAAATGCAAGAGGAATTAAAGAAGTTGAGAGATGGAGGTATTATTCAGCCCACTAGATATTCATCTTGGGTTGCAAACCTTGTGCCAGTTAGAAAGAAGAATGGAGATATCAGAATTTGTGTGGATTTTAGAAATCTAAACAAGGCATCTATGAAGGAAAACTACCCCTTTCCCAACATGGAGAATATGTTGCAGCTTGTGACAGGATCAGAATTGCTCTCTACTTTGGATGGTTTCTCCGGATACAATCAAGTAGTTGTCAAAGAATCAGAAAGACTTAAGACAGCCTTCACTACTCCATGGGGGACTTATGTTTTTATAAGGATGCCCTTTGGATTGATGAATGCTGGTGCCACTTTTTAAAGGGAAATGGATGTCACTTTTGCTGGTTACATCAATGATTTTATTATAGTTTATCAAGATGATGTGACTGTGTTTTCAAGGCAGCGAGGTGACCATTTGCAATATTTGGAGAAGATGTTGATCAGATGTAGGGAGTATGGCATTTATCTTAATCAAAAGAAGTGTCATTTTGGAATGCAAAAGGCCAAGTTTCTAGGACATATTGTAACTAAAGATGGTGTTATGATAGACCCTGAGAGAGTGGAATCAATTAGCAAAGTGCCTATCCCAAGAACCAAGAAAGGTATCCAGTCTTTCTTTGGCCAAATCAATTTTATTAGAAGGTTTGTTTCCAATTTTTCTGAGCTGACTCTTCCAATCACAAGCATGTTAAAAAAGGACCAAGTTATTAGGTGGGAGAAGGTTGTTATTCAATCTTTTAAAGGAATAAAGGATGCACTTAAGCATGCACCTATTTTGACAACTCCAAACTATAAGAGGCCTTTCCAAATCTTTTCCTTTGCCTCACGAGTATACCATTGCTTAAGTTTTGTTACAAAAGGATGAAAATCGGGCTGAGAGGCCTATTGCCTTATTTAGCAAGGCTTTACAAGCAGTGAGTTGAAGTATACAGTCATGGAGAAACAAGCATTTTCCTTGGTAAAAGAAACAAAAGTTTTCAGGCCTTATATATTGAGTTCAAAAGTTGTTGCTTATGTTCCCAAACCATGGTAAAAGACATCTTATCGAAATGGAGATCTTAAGTAAAATATGTAGGTGGGTCAAAAAAGCTGTAGGAGTATGATATGGATATCCAAAACAAAAAGTTAGTAAGAGGTTTGGGTCTTGCTAAGCTCATGGCTGAGAGCAACTTGTAAAATGTAGAAGTGAATCACTAGAGGAAGAAAGGGCATATCTCCTTGAGAAATTGATGAATTCTAAATGGTACAAAGATGTGATCTTCTACCTTAAGCACCTATGCTATCCTAGTCACTTGAATAAATATTAGAAAAGAGCCCTTAGGTGGCTTCTCAAAAATATATCATAATAGAAATCTGCCACCCTTGTTAAATTTTTTTGATTTCTAGGGCATCCTATAAAATATTTGGCATTTTGATGATTATACGGGTGTCATCGGCCCGTCAAATTCATCATCGCAACATCGAGGGCAACATGGCACATTCTGAATGGTCAGAGGATTGGCGGGTTATCCTTGAAAAATTTGGCTTTCATTTTGCAAAAATTTCAAAGTCAATTCTTGGCCCGAAAGCCCACAACAAATGGGAAGAGGACACGTGGCTCGGGAGACATGCGGGTGGTAGAAGAAGTTGGTGAATTTTTTTGTTTTTGGCTCAAGGTGTCAAAGTGAATTTTTGACCTAAAGGCCCTCATCCAATAGTGGATGGACACGTGTCTAGGAAAATTCAACATGAGGGGGCTGAAAAATTTGGTGTATTTGAAGTTTTTAACTTCAAAAATTTAAGGTTAAAATTTGGGTTGAAGATCCACAATGAATCATAAAGCAACATGTGTCTAGGAAAAATCAACATGAGGGGGCGGAAGTTTTGGTGTATTTAAAGTTTTTAACCTCAAAATTTTAATCTTAAAATTTAGGTCGAAGCTCCACAACGAATCATAAAGCAACACGTGTCCAAGAAAGTAAAAGGGGGCAGCGGGCTTCATGATGACTTTGAAGTTTTTAAACTTCAAATGGTAAAAAAGCAAGGTTTGGCCCGAAGGCCTGCAATGAATTGGAAAAGGACACGTGTCCAGAAATACAAAAGGTGGAGCAGGGGACTGATGGGAAGTTTTATGAATTTTTGCCTTTGTGTTTGCAAGGTAAAAATTAAAAATGGTCCCATGACCAATGAGGAGCCAACACATGTCCCAAAAGATAGAAATGGGGAGCGCGGGCCCGGGGAGAATTTTGAAACTTTGTAAATTTGGTAGGAGGGCTGAAGGAAGAATTAGAAGCTCAGACCCGTGGCAAATGGGAGGATGCCACGTGGCAGGAAAGAAGCGGGTGTTCGGGCCGATGGAAAATTTTGAGAAAAATTTCCTTTTTCAAAAAAGTGTCAAAATTGATATATTTGGCCCGCATTTTCAATGGGGGCCACATATGGACACGTGGCAGGTCCAGGGGAGGTGTGGGGAAATTTTGAATTTTTTTCCAAAATTAAAAAGGGTCACAAACGCATTTTTAAAAGATGGGAGCCTGATCGGTTGTGTTTTGACACGTGTCCCACCTCGACCAAAGGTTAAAAAGGTAATTTTGAGTTTTTTTTTAAAATGGCATGTTCCACGTGGAGGGCTGGCATTTAAAGTTATCTAAAATTGACGGCAATTGTGCATTCTCCCTTTTGGCCGCCATGGGAGCTCCAAGAAACTTGGATTCATCATTTCTTCATCAAATTGCATTGAACCTTATATGATTTTGCATCATCTCGGCCTTCTGAGTGCAATGGCACTATTTTCATGACCTAATTTGGTGATCTATGATGTTTTTGATACATTTTTTCTTGGGCCCATTAAAAAAACGTGAAAAGTGAAAATCAAAAGTTTTAGAGGTGAAATGATGAGGGAAAAGGGTGAATGATAAAAACATGACCCTAGGATGGATAAGGATCTAAATTTGTGTAATAATTTAAAAAAATTTATGCATCCCTGGCAACCTACGAGTTGTTTTCCAGTTTGATGTCATTTTCATGAAATCATGAGGAGTTTTTGTAACAAATTTGATCCCATAAGCATATTCTTTTCTTGGGAAGCAAGACTCCAAGCTGGCATAGGGTATATATATCATATTTTTGAGAATTTTATAAGAGAGAAGAGAAATAATTAAGAATTTCACGGAAAACTAGAAGAATCCCATTTCTCTGAGAAAACCGCCTGAGAGCCATTTTCAATTCTATTTTACATCAGATTTTATCATGTTGAGTTGGTTTCAAGTTGTAAAGCCATCAACAAGCTCTAAGATTGTTCTCATGACTTTTTTTTGTTGATATATTTGATCATTTTCTAGATTATCTGGTTTTATCTCTTGGCAAAGTTTGCATATACTTATGTTTCAAAATGTTTTCAGTTTGTGTTTCTTGCTCATGTTGTAATCTTGTGTTTAGGATCTCTTTGATCATACATGGTTTCATTTCTTGTTGATGGTTTGATGACATCTACAATCTTATATTCAGAAGAGCCTTCATCTAATAGAAGATAAATAGATTTAAAATCATTTCATTATCCTTGAATCTTGAGATTATTTGTAAACCTTTGGGGGTACCTTAGGTCATGATCAAATAGGGATTTCTGGATACTTTATTGGTATATTTTCTTCAATATTTTGTAGCAGGTTGTCAAATATTGTGTGGAAGAGTGTAGATCTGGGCCTCCATTTGTGCACATATCCTGGTTGAAGGAGTATTTTAAACCTTTTGAAGCATTCTTGTTGTGTAAGTGTTACAAATTTCTTGCAAAGGTCCTCAAAGAGTTTGGTAATTTATGGTTGGTCTTGTCTAACATCTCCCATTCAAAATTTCATTCAGAATAATTAACCCTACCCTTTGCTACCCCTTCATTGCATTTTGTGTAACTAGAGAATACAATCCATTTACAAACATGCACAAAGCAAATCAGGATAATACTATGTCTCTAAGCGGCGTCTGCCTTGTTTTGAGAACATTTCCATCATTTAGTAGTGACAACTATTTTGATTTTGAATAATGGAGAATTGATCATGTTTTCCCAAGGCCCCTTCCATACAATATGTAAAATACAAGGATATCCCCACCTCCTTCACCAAACAAAGGCTGCAATATAGGTTCTCTTTCCTTGGTTGATAGGCACAACCTAAAATAGTGAGGATCAGATCAAAATCCTTGTGAGGTGCTACCCACTCCTTCAAATCATGAGTGCTAACAAGTCAGATAGATGTCTCCCTAGCTACAAATGACATATAAATCATTTATCTTCCTCTGAGTGTCTTGTGCAAATCCATGATGCTACTTGAGTTGTGAAGGAGATTAAGTTTGGGTACCAACAAAACGAAACTATTATCAATTGTAGGGAAAAATTACATATAAGAGTATGGAAAGTTACATTTATATTTTATGCATCCAACCAACTTATTATTTTGGGAAATACAATCTAATTTTATCTTTATTCCAATCCTAACAACTAAGATATCCATCTCCACAAAATATGGAGAGAGATATATTATTAGAGTCAAAGTCTTATCTCACTTATTTTGGGAAGATTTTCTCCCAAATCTTCTCCTTGCTTTTTGGTAACAAGAATCATAATAATTTTATTGTCCTACTTTATTGGAAGGATTTTTTCCTCAAAACATTACTTTGACCAAATACTTCTCCTGTAGTTTCCATTTGACTTTGTTGTTTCGATTTGTGGAACTTTTCGTGCTCGTCGATACACCTTTTCCTTAGATTGAAACTCACTAAACGTTAGATTAATTTTTATTAGTAAAACTTGTAGTAAATCTGAATGAATTTTTGTTAAACCCATTTCTATGAACAAAAACCTCTCATATTTTCCATTTTAATTTTTGTTTCTATTTGTGGAACTTTTAGTGTTTTTCTAGTACACTTTTTCATTGAACTACATCTCACTAAAATTTATATTTATCTTTATTGGTAAAACCTATAGTAAATTTGAATGAGATTTTTGTTAAAAACATTTCAATGAAAAAAACCTCTCTCATATTTTCCATTAGATTATCTGATTATTAACAATTACTCATTTTATGCAAGTTTTGAAACTAGAACTGCAAGTTAAAACTAAAACTACTAGCTCCGAACTAAAACTCTAAGTGCCGGAGCTAACTCCAATTTTTCCAGAGCTAACTAAAAACAACTATAACTTTTTCACACGATATCGGATTGAGATGATTCTTTTTTGAACTTACATAATTTTGTGAGAGGAACATGAATATGAAATCATATTTGAGTTTAGATATACTATCCATTATCAATTCCACTTTTCCCAGAACTAGCATTATCTTTCCTTTATGGATTTGCATACACAAGACTTTCCATCTTTCCTAAATAATCAATAGGATTAGTCAAAAAAATAGATAAGAAAAGACTTCTAAAGAATGAACAAGATATATATCCTATATTCTATCTCAAGAAAACTATAAGTTCAAGATTACATTTAAATCCACTTTCAAAGGTAACTTGGAAGGAAAAAATAATGGTAATTCATGTCCAATTTATGGCCTCATCAATATGTTTCCTATATTTATATTACAACTGTAATAATTTAACAAGCCATGATAAACTTGTATAATTCCTAAGAAATCATCTTGTGAAAGAAGCTTGATTTGTAGCTTATTTTTCTTCACATTGTTTAGGAAAGGTTGATCACTTATCCTTGGAAAATATATTAGTATCCAATGTTAAATAATCTAAGATTTATAAATAAGTAAAAAAATAATATTGAAAGAAAAAAAACTTGTATTATATTTGAATATGTTATCATTGGTACACAATTGGACTTATAATGTGATTAAATGATAAAACATTCTTTATATGGGTAAAAACATATCTTATCAAAATGACATTATTAGTATTAGCACAAGACTAATATGAAAGGATGGAAAGTATTGATAAGTATAAGCTCATTTATTTCTTTCTATGTAATCATATAAATATTGAGTCCATGGAGATTCAAGATATATTAGATATATGACATAATTGATTTATGTGGTTTATTATGGATTTTCCTACAAGGAATGAAGTATTGCATGTTTGATTCAAACTCTTATTATTATTTAATGGAAATTAATAATTTCTTATATCCAATCTCCATGCACAAGGAATTACATGCATGCATGCGTACATGTATGAATCTCCTTGTGTAGGAGTATATTATATGATTGCTTGTTATTTGTTCACCCTAGAGGTGACAACAAGGTCAAGAAGATAATTCTCTACTATTCTTAAGGCTGTCATTATCTCTTGGGATGGATTTTTACAAATGAAAACATATCTTATTTCCTTTTTGCAAACATTGATATATCTACCTAGGTAGTATAGTATACTCTGGCTGAAGTAGTATAATTTTCTATCATAACTATATGTTCTATGTTTCTTACAACCGTATGATGTTTTAAAACAACTATTATAGTGGAGTTACTAGTTCATTTGGATGAATGCATGCAATAGTGGTATAATTTATTATACACACATGGTTTCCTAATTACTAACTTGTTATGAGATGAATTATTGTCTCTACGCCTTTTTTGAAGGGTAAGACCACTTATAAATTTTGGATTGTGAAGGGAGACTCCTTATGGTTTGTGGTTGGAGGTAAAACACTATGATGATATTATTTCTCATATACACTAATGTCCAGGAAAAAATTATTGCATATTTATAATTATATTTATTATTTTTATCACTATTATTTATCAAACAATTGGTTTTCATGAGTATTGTAGACCTAAAATTTGTACTAACGTTTATGTATTATGCTTGCATATGATTATGGAGTTGTAATAAGATGTTTTTTTCTGTTAATCAACTAGATTATTATTATATGAATCTATAAAAGGATGTACTAATTTCTAAATGTGTGATAAAAAATGAATTATAAGTGGAATTTAAATATTCCATTTTAATTTATAAATGTTTATCGGCTAGTTTTCGGATATATAAGAAATATATAGAATCTAGAATTCAATAAGTGGCATGCTTTGTTAATCATTATTTTACTAGTTGAATTTACCATCTAATTAAACTATCCTAATAATTTAATTAAAAAATATAATTAATCATGGTAAACTCTTATAAAATAATGTACTAGTAAATATACCTAAGTCAATAATTAATCAATTAAATTTCCCCCATAATTTTATGCTTGTGTAACTTACGTCATTACGGTTTACATGGGCATGAATATTTCACTCCTTCTCTACTTCAGTACTTAGTATTGGTTACATAATATATGTGTTTTGTGGGAATGATCCCCCTTCTCCATTGTCATTTTATAATAATACACTCTCTTACTTAGTAGTACGACCCATGGGAAGATCATGATGGTACTCATTATCTTTTATACATTGTGTCTATATTGTTAGAAGAAAAATGGAATGAGAAGGTGGAGTGAATCATTCCTAAATTTTTTTATTTCAATCACCATTCATCATATGTTACCCTTCATTCACCCATGTACCATGTGTGTGTTTACTTAAGCATATAAATAACCATAAGAAAGATCAAGAGAAAGAGAGTACACAAGACACAAAAATTAAGTGGGAATCCTCATGGGGAATAAAATCCACTAAATTTTTTCTTATATTACATAGATAAAAGTAATGAGTGAAACACCAACTTCACAAGTAACACCAACCCCTAGTTTAGTAGAGAACTGTTGACGGACATCCTTAGCGGACACTTCCGTCAAAGTCATGGGAATCCTTAGGTTGGTGGGATGTGCATCCTAAGGAGACCTCCAGATTTTAAAGAAGTTGGATCTTCTCTGCGGGGTGAGATAGGGGTCAGAAAAACTAGGAAGAAAGAACATAAAACAAACTAAGGCGATGCACCGAAAATAATACACTAGGAAGCCAATCAAATACACAATCGTCTCAAACTACTTAAGCACAACACCAAATATTGCAACAAAACCCAAAGATGCATAGTTTATAAATGAAAATAAAGGTGATCAGAGGAAATAAATATATGTGAATGATGAACCGGAAACACCACGAAACATATATGTTACTCTAATGGTTATGCACATTATTACATTAGAAAGAGGAAAAGATGCTATTACAAACTCAAGCAGGACGCTAGAGTTCCAAGATCCCTACCTTTTACAGAAGAGAAAATTGTGACAGAGAGGAAAATATTAACTCTCCTAATGTCTAACTAAAACTATCCTTTATATTTTTTTTTTTGAAAAATTCATTATAATTTATAGGGTGAGGAGGAGGTAAGAGAGAACTTTGAAAATCCTTTTCAACTACCCCTTAATCATGATAAATGATATGAAGTGATAGAAACATATTTCCTCAAATATTTCTCACAATTTTCCCCCTTTAGAAAGGTAAGATCCATGCCTATTTAATGCATCTTAATTCTCCTATAACCGACTCCCTTGAGATGGACTCGCCTTTTGAGAAGAAACTCCTCCAGCTATTTATTACATAGCTAGATATTTCGACCCTTTATGCATTGGTTCATGGCCCCTTGATTCAAATGGCACGTATTTTGTAATGAAATGACCCTTTGCCTCCGATATTTTGAAAAAATCTTGAGCATTAAATCTTATAGATAAGACCCTGAATCACTTGTATGTGGCAGGTGGCTTGTCATCTTTATGGCCTACTTTGAAGATGAATTCTATTTGTGGAAAGATCCACATGGAAGGCTCGTGCATACTCTTGGTTCTATTTTTATTTATGTCTTTGGGGGTGTACTGGGTGGACACTTGGCATCGACCATGAGATTTATGTCCTACTCCTTTACTTTTCCTATGTGTCGACTCTATGGGAGTTTGATACTTAGTCTCCCCTTTGAATTTTGAAGTTGCATGGTTTGACACTTGTCATTTTTTGCGAGCCATTCATTTCCTCTTTATAATTTGGTTAAGTCCCCTCTCTCATAAAGTATTTGGCTTCAAATGGGTTTCCCTTAGCCGTAAAAATCTAAATAACAGTCTGGCGACTCACTGGGACCATTTATCCTACTAAATGAAAAGAACCCATGATCTTCTGCTATGAAACTTGTATTTTGAAGCCTCTTGGAATCTGAGTTCATGGCCTCCCTTAAGCTTTGAGTGGATAATTCGTAGTTACGGCTTAACTTTATCTCCTTCCCACTCTCATATTAAAACTTTGTAAGCTTTAATTTTTTAGAGTAGAAAATTGAAAAGGGTGGCCAATGGAAACCCTTCCCTAATTTTAGTTTCTCTGCATTTTGTTTGAAGTAAAAATACAACTATATTCGGATGATGGTGATTTCCTTGTTTGAGCGAGCCTTCATTATAGATGGCACATCACTTTTGGAGTAATATAGAAGCGGGACTATACAAAAGACAAAACATACATGTCTCAAATGAGATATGTAGTGTGTGCAGAGGCACTTATTCTACTGAAATAAAATATACTTATACTCCTAGTCTAACTGGTTCTGCATAAGCTAAACAAAACCTAAAACGGGAAAGGAAAAATAACTTCCTTTCCTTATAAAATGTGGCCATGTGAATAATTTAGCTATTGATATGGCCTGTAGTGAGAGTGAAAATCATACCTTCACTCTTCCACCCACGGTATCAGTGAACAGTATCAATACCTCCTCTTGTTTATCTTGTGGCTCGAGGTGCTGTAACTGACCCTCGGGGTCTTGAAGATCATCCTCATGTTCTGAAATGAACATGATTATTGCTAGCATTTTCCTTGATAAGATACAACATAAGGTGGGGCTTTATCCTACCTCCTTATGTCTGCTCACTTTGGCTGGTATCTTTTGGATCAAGGATCCCTTGTGGATTGCTTTGAAGGGATTCATCTTGTTCATATTCTTTCCGCTCTCCCTTTCTAACAGCTTCACCTGTGAATTCAAGCTCTTTGATTGAAAGTAAAAATATTTCAATGATACTTTCTTCTAGAGCCTCTGAATTAGGTATGGTGAAAAGGTCATGAGAAAAAGTGGCCTCTGTCGTGAGACTGATGAAGTGAGAAAATATGTGATTTCAACAGATCCTCTTCATCGAGACATTCCCCCAGATCTGATAAGCACTCGAGCTTATCTCCTTCCTCCTCTGTCAATCTTTATGCTTCGATGTGATGGTTTTTGATTACAAATTCTCCATCATATGTGGCTTCATTTTGTAGAATAAAGCCCATTGATAAGGAACCTTTCAGTGGAGATTCTTTGTTGGGGGAAAAACAGAGGCAAATTTTGTAACCTCTCCTCTGTTAGACTAGTGATGCAAACCTCGTGAACGCGTATCACTTCCTACCACATATTCCTCTTCTTTTGGATTTGGAGCCTTTGTTTGCTGGTGTGTGAGGTATAGTTGCTTGAAGATGGTGGTAGTGTAGAAATTTTGGTTTGGAGATGAACAAGGGAAGGATCCCTTGGTGGTAATGAAGTCATGATTGCAAAACCTCATTGGATGAAGAGAAATGGGAGGATTTTAAAGGAAAATGAATGAAAATGGATGAGAGGGATCTCTGCGAGCCTTTGTAATGATTTGGTTGGACCTTGGGAGTTGTTGGATGTACTCCGCAACCATCTTCATGGAAGTTTGAACTTTTTGAGAATCAACCAAGCTGATGCCATAATAAAGTATCACTCGAGTTATCCCACCGGGCATGCCAAGAAAACTATTGACAAACATCTTTAGCGAACACTTCCATCAAAGTCATGGGAATCCTTAGGTTGGTGGGATGTGCATCCTAAGGATACCTCCATATTTTAAAGAATATGGCTCTTCTCTGTGGGGGGAGATAGGGGTCAAAAAAACTAGAAAGAAAAAACATAAAACAAACTAAGGCGATGTGCCAAAAAGAATACACCAGGAAGCCAATCAAATACACAATCATCTCAAACTACTTAAGCACAACACCAAATATTGCAACAACACCCAAAGATGCACAGTTTCTAAATGAAAATAAAGGTGATTAGAGGTAATAAATATATGTGAATGATGAACTGGAAACACCACGAAACATATATATTACTCCAATGGTTGTGCATAGTATTACATTAGAAAGAGGCAAGACTACTATTACAAACTCAGAAGAAGGCTAGAGTTCCAAGATCCCTGCCTTTTACAGAAGAGAAACTTGTGACAGAGAGGAAAAGATTAACTCTCCTAATGTCTAACTAAAACTATCCTCTATCTCCTTCTTTTTTGAAAACTTCATTACAATTTATAGGGTGAGGAGGAGGTAAGAGAGAACTTTGAAACTCCTTTTCAACTACCCCTTAATCATGATAAATGATATGAAGTGATAGAAACATATTTCCTCAAATCTTTCTCAAAATTTTCCCCCTTTGGAAAGGTAAGATCTATGCCTATTTAATGCATCTTAATTCTCCTACAAATGACTCCCTTGAAATGGATTCACCTTTTGAGAAGAAAATCCTCCAGCTATTTATTACATAGCCAGATATTTCGACCCTTTATGCATTTTTCACGGCCCCTTGATTCAAGCAACACATACTTTGTAATGAAATGACCCTTCACCTTTGATCTTTTGAAAAAATCTTGAGCATTAAATCTTACAGATAAGACCCTAAATCACTTGTACGTGGCAGGTGGCTTGTCATCTTTATGGCCTACTTTGAAGATAGAGTCTATTTGTGGCAAGATCCATGTGGAAGGCTCACGCATACTCTTGATTCTATTTTTCTTTATGGCTCTGGGGGTGCGCTAGGTGGACACTTGGAATCATCCGTGGGCTCGTTGTCATAATCCTTTATTGGTCATACATGTCACTTCATGGGATTTTGATACTTAGTCTCCCCTTTGACTTCTGAAGTTGTGTCACTTGACACTTGTCGTTGTCTACGAGCCATTTGTTTCCTCTTTATAATTTGGTTAATTCCCCTTTCTCAGCAAATATTTGGCTTCAAATGGGTTTCCCTTAGCCATGAAAATATAAATAACAAGAACCAACCCTACAAGGAGTGCCAACCCCTAATTTAGTGAAGCACCCACTCCACAAGGAGGATAAAACCCCCTAAATGTGACCAAGCACCAAATCATCCACCTAAAGATATCGAATATATGATAATATTTTTTGCCATAACTGGTCTTCAATATCTGATAATCTTTCTCTTTCTTCACTTTTATTTTTCTAAATTCATTCTCTCATGCATTCAACCACTCCTCAACCTTTCATTCTCTTCCTCAGCATTCGAATCATGCTCTCATACCAGAAAAATATCTTCCTCTAGGTTGCACTTCTTCCCTCCAAGAGCACTAGTTCAAAAATAAACCCAAAACATCACTTTTATATGATTTTCTTTCTTCTAACCCAAAGGAGGTCAGTCATACACCTTTTGTTTAACCAAATAATCAATAAAAACATATCATAACTTTTTTAGAACATCTAAAAGTGACCCATATGGGTTGTCCTAGCAAAAACCCAAATTCCATGCACCAAAAATCACCAAAACACATGCATTGGGATGCTAAAATTCTCCTCATGCCAAAACCATGCTTATTAAAGCTCCCATATTCATAAAACATGATTAATATATCATTTACCATGGTCTCAATTTATCTCAAACAATCAAATTATTTTGTTTAATGGGCCTAGTTCACATTACAAATCTCAAAACAATTGTTTCCTGCACCCTTAAGCACCCTAGAAACTTCATTTGATCACGAATTCACTTAAAAAAGATAAAAACATGCCATGTAAAAACTTTATGGAAATTTAAAACCTATACAATACTTTTAATTAAGTTATAAGGATTGAATCAACCTCTGTTCAAACCGTAACTACTTTTTCCTTCACCAAAACAACTTACCAAAAACATTGTTTCCAAAGGTTATCTCATAAAATAATTTATAAATATATTAAATACCTAAAAATTGATTAATTTTATGAATAATTCATCCCTATTCACATAAAATGTGATATAAAACATCACCAAATCCATCTCATGCCTCAAACAACTCCAAATGTTCACTAAACACATCATGTCTTGAATCGCCAATAGTCTTTCTTTCCAAATAATGACCTATAAAATCTATCAAATATCATCATCATGATACAATACTCATATCAAGGGAAATATATCTGAATTATCTTTCCAAAACAAGTTTAATCATCTTCAAAATATACCCGTAGCTCAAGTTAAACCCATTTCTATCAACCCTGCTATTTGAGATCCCAAAACTACCCTTTGACTAGTCAACCTGTTTAGACCTCAAAAAATAATGAAACTAAATGAAATTATCCTAAAAAATCCATATAAATAAATAAAAATTCTTGTACATCATGCACCATCAATTTTGCATGCTACTCATTTGGACCACCTTGTCCCAAAACCTTCTTCTTCAAAAACTACTATTTTTAGGTGGGGCCCACTCATCACCACGGCCTAAAATAGACATTTATGGAAATATAACAAATTAATCTATAACATAAAATCATCAATTTTTATGAACCAATAAAAATGGGTCACTATACTTCATTTTCTGCAAACTACTCCTAGCTAGGGTTTAACTAGGGTTTTAGACCACTTTACCTTCTTAACATTTGTTCATAAAATCCTAATGATCAAACAACCTATTTAATTTTTTGAAACCTTATAAAATCAGAAAATAATCTTCCCTAAAATCCACAAGGTCCCATACAAATCACATTGTTCATAACAAGCATATGAAGTTTAACTTCAAACTTGAAAATGACTTATTTTTCACCTTGTTTTACATAATCAGTCATATATTGCAAAATACACATCACAGGATCTTGAATTTTTTATAAAAGCATCATGAATAATACCTATAACATCTCCAACAATATTAATGTCAATATCATACCTCAATATTTCCATTCACTAAGACTTACCTATGCTTGCATGTTTGTTCATCACTATAGAAGCTAGGGTCAATTCAAAAATAAAGTAATGACTGGTCATAAAACCTCTGAAAATAACCCAAACATACCTGATATGAAAATATATACCTGAATTCATGTTTCCATGAGCTTATATGGCTCCAAACAACTTTGTCACACCTCCAAGCTACCATACCTACTTTGAATGATCACCTGTAACATAGAGAACTTCTTGTACTGTACCATGCCACTATTGTGAGTGCCTAAAAACCCTCAAAACATGTTATCCATCATGTCAAAATTCTTCCCAAACATCCAAGAAGCTTCTACTACCATGCCACATCACCTAGTCACATGTATAGGCTTGCAAGAGCAAGCACACCTCACTGAATCCCACTGTATCAACACAAACACATTTGAAACACCATGTTAGCACCATATACATCATCATAATATCATAATAAAACATCCAATTTTTCATTTAGCACCATATAAATCATCATAATATCATAATAAAACATCCAATTTTTCATTAATGTGGTTTTCATCAATGAAAACATCTATTAGGATCACATGCACCCAATCTCCCCCTTTGTCATTAATGGAAAACACCTTAAACTTCTCCCCCTTTTTACATTAATGAAAAAATAATACCTATATCTCACAATCTTTACCTTCTTCAGCTTCAAAACATCATGCTTTGGTTATAAAAATCAACCAAAGGTATCAAACAAGCTCCATCACTTGATTTTTGCACAAAATCTGATTCTTGCCTTCATTTTAGGCATGAAAACAACATGCTCTCCTGGGATAAGCACATCCTAAATATTAACATCATCAAAAACTCATGAAAGAAACCAAATCATACCTTATTGGGAGAAAAATAACCATTCTTCATCTTCTAGGCATGTAAAATAGACACAATTTCTCATCAATCTTGTTTTGCTCCTTTTGGAAATTCTATAGCAACTTGCGATATCAATCATCCACATATTACACATGCCAAAAATTTCAATTTCATGTATATCACATCATCATATTACCTTTTTGACTAATTCATTTTCTCTAGGCCTAAAACAAGCTATACCAAGCACAATATTACTCTTCATACCATACAAGATGATAATAGCCCCGAACAATCCTTTTAGAGAAATTTCTATCAATTTTGATGCTCTCCCAATGTTCACCTACCTCATTACTTAGTAAAAAACACCCCCTTGGTCTTTAGACACCTACTTCCAGCTCACATGCACAAATTTGAGCAACAAGCCCAACTAACTTGGCTAGAAAGAACTATCAACACTTTTTCCATGACCTAAACCATCTTATTAGTGCTTAACAATCATATTTGATAGGAATTAAACATTTAAGAATCAAGAAATTCTAATACACTCATGTGTAGACACCAAATACCTACCTTAAGAGCCTTAAGAACATCAATTGTACTTACCAAAAATTAATGCCATTCTCCCCTAACATAATTAACTTTTTCACACCTTGAGCAATATATATACAACTATAGGAGCATTTTTCATGTTATTCTTTGTGGCACTCAACTACTTTTTTTTTTTTTAGTAAACGCCACTAGATTAAGCATTTAAGACACCTAGATGGGTGATGAAATGACTCATCCTATGTCTAAACATATTCTTAGACCCGTGGATACTGATTTTGCATTATTTCCAAGTACACATACCATCAAACAATCTTCTATCAAGATATTAGGAAAATTATATCCTTTTACATGTGATAATTCATTGTAGCACTCCTTTTATGCCTCCATTTTTCTCAATCATAGGCTTCACTAATCTAAAAACACACCATTTAGATTATCTTTACCTTGTCCTTGGAAAAAAAAAAAAAAAAAAGGCTTCTTATGTGATTCAATTCTTTCATCTCTATCATAAGATATCAATAGAACTCCTAGGTAATCTTCAACTCTCTGTATACTTTGAGAGACACTATAACTTCTAACACATAATTTTTAGGGTTTCAACAACCTCTAATTCTATTCTTCAGACCATATTTCAGACCTTGAAGATTTTTATTCCACTCTAGACTTGCAAACACATTAATGACATACATATTCACAATCAAGAACTCATCTACAAGCTCAAGTGACCACCTACGGTGTCGAGAATTTCCATCTTTATTTTCTAGGACACCTTGAATCACTTTTTGACAACCTTGATACCTTATGTTCAATCTAATTATATTGGAGAATGCTTCCTTAGTCTTGAAAACCCTCACATTCTACCTTCTCGGACTTTACAGAAATTACTACATTTGAAATCCCTTGTGATAGACATAGCTTAGATGAACCAAATAAACCTTGATTAACCTTTATAAAACCATTTATACCCACACTTGACATCATGTTCATCAAAGACTACAATTTTTTCAACAATGTTAACTAGTTTAGACTGACACTTGTAGTTCATTTTTATGGCATAAAGAACATCATCTCACTCCCATTCTTATTCTGTAAAAATCAACGTAGTTCATGCTATTCTTGATAAGCTACATTTGAGAACTCATAGCCCTAATATCATATCCAACCCTGAAATGCATGTTGGGAACCATGGAAGCACACTTTTAATACTTGATTGAATCCATTTGCTTAATACAAAGCTTCGGGGACATATGATGACAACTAGAAAATTCCTTCATGAAGAAAGAGTCATGCGGTACACTTCCTTGATAATGAATCTAGACAACTCTTTGAATGAGATAACTAACTCAAATTTCAGATATCACATTCATACCTGTAGGCATACTTGTGATAATGAATTTTTCTTACAACATAGCTTTGTAGAGATTCACAAATAGATACAAACCTTTTTCATGTTAATTTGAGCTTCATACCCTTCACATGACATCTTATACTCTGTCAAAATTCAATGTGTCCTTCATTTTACCTTATAATCATAGCTACATATTACTTGAAGATCTGAGACATCATTAATATTTGCATAGAAAATATACAAAATCACAAAATCAACATGACCTTATGAGGTTATCAGAGGCTCTGAGATATCCTTGATGCTGAACAAAATTGCACAAAGACCTGACCACCAACCCGAGAAGTAACTTGACTTCAAATCCTTTGTAGCATGACTCTTTTGAGTATTGTATCAGTCCATAGGTGTCAATCCATGATTTTGAAATTCATATGCAGGTCTAACACTTTCCTGAGATCATTCATACCATGTTGTGAGCACCATTACCATCCTTGAACACATTCTCAAACCATTGTAGGCCTTATTATCCTCTATCTCACACTTGAACATGTTATCGATAAGCTCTTTCCATCATTCTTGTAACCACATGTGAAATCTAGGGCACCTTTGTAGATATCCATTTTATCTTTGAGTTCACACTTGAAAGCACTTTCCACTTTGTAAACTAGGTTTTGGGCCAACAAACCTTCGTTGTAGATGTATTGCAGTTTTCTCTAACACTTGCACCAACTCCTATGCCCTCATACACGAACACATTTATACCTTAATACCCTTGTTTACATCATTGCATTCCTCTATTACCATGTCTTAACATAAACTCAGATCTCTTTTTACAATATTTGACTTTTGTACCTTACTATTGATGAGATAGTACTTAAGACACTTTAACACAACCTTAGAACCTAAGAACCTTTGTCAAATCACCATATTTGTTTACAAGACTTAACATATTCAGAGGTATAACATCCTTAGGATCTATAATGTACTTACAAGATCATGAAATCATTTTGAAACTTCCAAGACACCTTTCTTAGCAAGACATGAACTTAGACTATAAAATACAAACTAGGACAATAACTTTCAAGAGAATGACTATATCAAATCATACTTAATTCTTCTTTACACAGACTTGATAACTTACAGGATCCACTTCATATTATTTTGCATTGAACATCATACCAAGTACATGAAAAGGTTTGGGTATGTTCCATCAAGTACACAACCATACAACACTTAAACTTCACCACCAACTTTGATCCTTTACAGGCTAGACAAACTTGAAAATCTTAGAACCTCTCTATCTATCATCATGGAGAACCATCAACATATAGTACCTAGAATGTGGAGATAAATAACACAAAGATACTTTTTCATTCTTGGAAGACCAAGTTCAACCTAAAGACCCTTACAAAGATCAACAAATTTATTCATAGAGATCTTGACACACATTGAACAACTCTTTTAAGTCAAACATGTGGTGACATAGTGACATCAAACCCTCAAGAATAGAGAAAAACATTTCATGGAATCATATCATACCATAATGAATTAAATTATTTTGACCACATACATGACAACTTGAGAATACAACCAATGAGGACTTAATCTTGAAATTTCATGAACATTTTGAAACAATGCAATATGGGTAACACTAATGTAGAGCATGCCTTTTTGATGCATTTGAACAAGAAATATCATAACATATGACTGAGGATATCAGGTGATAGCACGTACATTGAGACACAATATTCATACAATCAACATGACAAGATTTGATACTGTGACACAATTTTCAACATCATGATCAAGATCCTTGGTAGATATTTCTTATCAAAAGACATACATTCAGTGATATATGAAACCATGATGGACTATGCAATCTTTGGACTAATGACATGATTAAAGAGATGAAAAATAAAGACTCACAAACTTAGACACCTGATAATGAAAAGGACTCAAAAACTCATGAGTAGATCATCATTTTACATACCTTATAGCTTTACATGTGTCCCATAGGAAAATATTCTTCACTTATCTTACACGGAAATTGAAAACCATGCAAACACATGTTATATTATTGAACAAGTGCAAACAAACTGCATTGAGCTGAACTAGACTTGTTGACCTTGTTTTCTAACTTCATAGCATTGATATTTTCCTTGAAAGGATTCATACACTATACAATAGGTTGAGATTCAGTCTTCTTGTCTTTACTAATTTGGTCACTCTTGATTACTTCATATGTTGTAGCATTCCTCCTTACTTGACCCTCATGATAATTTCTCTTGAATGTCATGAATATACCTTTTGGATCAGACCTCTTGATAAACCTTCTCTTATTTGGACAAAATCTTTCTATATGGCCCAATTTTTAAAATTGAAAAAAAAATTCTCCTTTCTTTCTAGGATAAAAAACACTTAAGTTCCATCCACAATATTTTACTTTATTCCCATACTCACAAATTAACAAAACTCACCATTGAAGGAAGCTACATTATTCTTAGGAGGCCTTCTTATGCAATCTCTAGCTCTATGACCAAAATTATGACGAAAAAATAGTATCCATTGAATGAAAAACCATACCTCATAGCACAACTGAGTTAGACCTTCTTGGATATTCCCTTTTGGTCATCTTCTCAAATGATTTAGTAATTGGACCAGCTTCATCATCATTCTTTCCTTTAAACCCTAGGCCTTTTTGTCATTTTTGTCTTTTTTTCCTTCTAAACACTTCTCGAGGACCTTGGAGATCTTCTAAAATGTATCATACATCTTAAATTCACTAGTTGCATCCTTCAAATATAATTCAAGGGATTTCAACTTGTCTTCATACCTAGAACAAGCATCTTCCTTCTCCTTTAGGGATTTTTTCAAACTTTCAACTTGAGATTCCAAAGAAATAATGGATTGAATATGCTTAACTTCGATATCCTTGACCTAACTTTGAAAAGCCTCAACACATGACTAAGATATTTCATTCCTTCTTCTCCATATAGCCTCAATATCTATAGACTTACCCATTGCTTGTGCTTCAAAGGATCTCCTTCAAGCTGCTAAACTTTCTTCATAAGGACCTACTTTGATACCAATTGTTGAATGGACAATGAACTGAGAGGGGGTTGAATTAGTCCTAAACAACTTTTAATTCATTTACTATTCATCATATGTTACCATTCATACAACCATTCATTCAACCATGTACCATGTGTGTGTTTACTTAAGCACATAAACAACCATAAGAAATATCAAGAGAAAGGAGTACACAAGACTCCAAAATAAAACCCTTATGTGGGAAAACCCACAACAAATCTACTTATATTACACAAATCAAAATAATTTAGTGAAGCACCAAATTCACAAGGAGCACCAATCCCTAATTTAGTGAAGAACATAATATAAAAGGAGGCTACAATAAATAAATATGACCAAGAACCAACTCAGTGACCTGAATATATCTTATCTCCTGATATTCCCGCCACCACAACCATAACTGATGGAGATCACAATTTTAGCTCACAAACCCTAGCTCACACACTAGGTCTTCAATCTCTCATAATCTTGCTCTTTCTTCACTTGTATTTTCTCTAAATTATTGTTCTTATACCTTAAAAGAGTACTCAAAATTTCATGATCTAGCCTTAAAATCATTCTCTCATACCTACAAAATATCTTCCTCTAGGTCGCACTTCTTCCCTCTAAGAGCACTAGTTCAAAAATGAACCCAAAACATCACTTTTATATGATTTTATTTCTTATAACCAAGATAAGGTCAGTCATACACATTTTTTTGATAAATGCATCAATCAAAAATCCCATTACTTTTTCACAACATCTACAAGTGACCCATATGTGTTGGACTAGCAAAAACCCGGTTTCATGTATAAAACATCACCAAAACACATGCATTGGGATGCCAAAATTCTCCTCATTCCAAAACCATGATTAGTCAACCTCCCATATTCATAAAACATTATTAATATATCATTTAAACATCAACCATGGTTGCAATTTATCTCAACCAATCAAATTATTTCATTTAATGGGCCCAGTTCACTTTGTAAATCTCAAAACAATTGTTTCCTACACCCTTTAACACCTGGAAACTTCATTTGATCACAAAATCACTTCAAAAAGATAAAACCATGTCATGTAACAAATTTATGGAAATTTAATAACCTGTATAATATTTCTAAAAATTTAGAAGCCTTGATCAACATCCTGCTCAAACCACAACTATGTTTGCCTTCACCAAAATAACTGCGCTAAAAATGTTATTTCCAAAGGTTATCTCATAAAATCATTTATACATACATTAAATACCTAAAAATGGATTAATTTTATGCATAATTAATCCCTATCCATATTACATGTGATATAAAGAATGAAAAAATCCATCTCATGCCTCAAACAACTCCAAACTTGCATCATAACACATTTTGTCTTGAATCGCCAAAAGACTTCCTTTATAAATAAAGACCTATAAACCATATAAAATAACATCATCATGATAAAATCCTCATATTTCATGAAATATCTCTAAATTATATTTCCAACACAACTTTAATCATCTTCAAACTCTACCCGTAGCTTAATTTATACCCATTTCATCGAACCCCGCTATTTGAGATCCCAAAACTACCCTTGACCAAACAACCTATTTGGACCTCAAAACATAATTGAATTGGATGATTTTTGCCTAAAACCTCCATTTAATTTAAGAAAAAAATCCATAAATAATGCACCATAAATATTTCATGCGACAAATTTAGACCACCTTGTCCCAAAACCTTCTTCTTCAGAAACTTATATTTTTAGGTGGGGCCCACTCATCACCATGACCTAAAACATACATTTATGGAAATATAATAGATTCCTATAAAACATAAAATCATCAATTTTTATGAACCAATAAAAAATGGGTCAATATAATTCACTTTCTACAAACTACTCCTAGTTAGGGTTTAACTAGGGTTTTAGACCACTTTACCTTCTTAACATTCATTCATAAAATATTGAAAATAAAACAACCTAATTATTTTTTGAAACCTTATAAACTCACCATATAATATTTCCTGAAATCAAAAATTTCCCATGCAAATCACACTATTCACAACAAGCATCTAAAGTTCAACTTCGAGCTGGAAAATGACTTATTTTTCACCCTATCTTACATAATCAGTCATATCTTGCAAAATACGCATCATGGGATCCTAATTTTTTCTCAAGTAATCATTACTCATACCTCTAACATCTAAAATCATCATAATGTCAATGCCATACCTCAATATTTCCATTCACTAAGACTTACCTATGCCAAAGCATGTTTGTTCGTCACTATAGAAGCTATGGTCAACTAAAATATAGAAATAACTAATCATAAATCCTCTAAAAATGACCCAAACATACCTTATATGCCATGATATACCTGACTACATGATTCCATGAGCTCATATGGATCCAAACCACACAGTCATACCTCCAAGCTACCATACCTACTCCCAATGAACATATGTAGCTTAGTGAACTACTTATACCTTTACCATGCCACTAACGTGAGTGCCAAAGAATCCTCAAAAAATTCTATCCATCATGTCAAAATGCTTCACAAACATCCAAGAATCTCCTATTGTCATGCCACATCACCTAGTCACCTGTATAGGCTTGCAAGAGTAAGCACACCTCATTGAATCCCACTGTATCAGCACAAACACATCTGAAACACCATGTTAGCACTATATACATCATCATAAGATCATAATGTAACATTTAGTTTGTCATTAATGTGGTTTTTAATCAATTACAACACCTATTAGGACCACATGCCAACATATATATCCAAAAATGGGCCTAAATTCTTATACAACAAAAGATATTGAATTGAGTAAAAAAATTTAGGTCATATTTCCTCTCCCCATTTGAAATGGGAATATATAAATGTTATTAAAAATTTTATACATGGTTTTATTCCCTCTGAGGTGCATTGTTACATGTCTCGTATTCCCTCTCTTTCTTCTATTTCAATTGTGGGATGCATGCACCTAATACTCTAGTTTCTCCTTCAACACATTTGGGGATTGATCACCTATAATCCTTTGTAAAATTTCAGAAACACAATCCAAATATCCAATAAAAAGTAAGGAAATGATATCTCTTCCATCTACAAGAAAAATAACTGTCTTCTTTTCTTATATTACACTGTTGATTTAATTTTATGTAAATTTAAAATTCTATATTTACAAAAAAGTTACAGTTTAATTTCTAGTGTAAACATTGACTACACTATGTATTGCAAGTTTCATCATGGATCATGAAAATACTATAAAATCTAGATAAATTAAAATATGAGTGAAGACAAAGTTTTTCTGCACACTCAAGTATATTTTCCTTGAAGCATAAATTTTCATTTCATACATTAAAGGGGGAACATATAGACAATCAAATTTGCCACTTTACCCTTTGATACTACTAACTATGACTATGATTATTGGCTAAGACAAACACCCACATCATATCCCCACTTAGTTCATATTATTATCTCTTTCCTAACTTGATTATTCCCACACACTAATGTCTCAATTTTTTTGAATACAAATCCATGAAATCAATTCTTATATTTAACCATCATAGTGTAAATTTCAGATTTGATCTACCTTTTCCATGTCTAACACTCATGCATGATTGGTTAGGATATGAAATACACAGTCTCTGAATGACTTGTATAGTTCTGGACTAAAATATCTTCTAATTCTTATTTCGATGCAATAACATTTTTCAAGGTTTTTCATCTTCCTGGGTCAGCCTTATCATGATAATTTAACTTTGGAGCCCTATATAAACACGTTAACATTGTCTTACTTACTCACATGGCACAATTTAAAAATCACATAGAAAATCAATTAGCACACCCATTTCAAGACTCAAAAAAATCACTCAAGTCTCCGTAAATCCTCATAAAGATGATGTAAATCCATTAAGGAGTCCACTACTACATTTCTGAAGAACTCAACCAGGTTAGGGAGTCTAACTTCCCTCATTTCCAAGCACACCGACATACCTAATTCAAATTATTAGCAAGAGCACAAACCTCTCAAGTATTTTTAATGTGGTTTAAGTTACTAATTATTTGCATTCGTATAGATGTTACATGATATCTAGAAATATATATGTGTTTGCATTCCTCTTTGGAGTTGTGATGATGTAGAAAGATTATGGATTACAATTCAACAAAAAAATAACTTTCTTATAGGTTATTCCAACCATGGTTAGGTTTTGAACATGGCTCAACTAATTATAAATGGTTTCAATATTATGAGACAACTATGGATTGACAATGAAACAAATTTTCATACCACCAAAGGGCCCAAAGACTTGTAGAGCCTCATTCTAAGAGGATCCAAGAATGTACCATAGGGGAATGACCAGATTTTATAAATTGACTAAGTTGTGTAAACATAAACTAAGAGGTTTTCAAGTCACAAAGTATCATAAACAAATAATCTTTAAGCTTTGCACTCCTAGATTCTCTAGTATGTGTATCTAGATATATCTTGTATATTCATATGTAGCTAAGTATATCTTCCTTCTTTGGTTTTCAATCTTATTGTATGGCCCCAAAATATCAGCTAAGTACAAGAAGGTGCATGGGCATGCGAGACCTAGTTGAAGAAGGGTGCATAGGTTTAATGTGTACAAGGAAATGTTATGGAAGGATTTTGAAGAACAAACGACACGTGCACACAAGGAAAAAAGTTTTTACTTAGCCGCATTTGACATCCTAGGTAGCACACGAGAAAAGCATGACCCTTGTGGATAAGGTGCCAGCCTGGCAACTGTGGGATCAAAAAGGGAATATTTTAGGCATGTGATGGAAGGTTCTAGAAGAAATCATTATAAGAGGTGGAGAGCTTGGATCTGAGAAAGCATGCTCCCATGAAGGACCACCTCGACACTTGGTGACTGATCGGTAACTTCTAAAAGGCATGACGGTGAGTGCTGAGGTTATAAATACAAGTGCCCGATAAGAGAAAAAGGGGAGATGATATAGATATAGTGTGTGGAGAGTCCGAGGGAGAGAAATGAGGGTGAAGCCCTGCAAAATTGAATGGGGATGCTATGGGTTAAGGATTATAAGAACTCGTAAGAAATGGAACATTTAGGGATGGATGTTTATTCTTCTTTGTAATATGATGAGAATAATATGGCTCTGATGCATGCCTTTTCTCTACATAGTTAGATGAGGATATTTCATGACCCCAAGGGATTGTAATGTGGTTATTGAATCTATTAATATGAATATAATACTCTGTTATAAATAATCTATGTGTTTGGAAGTATACTACTTATGTATTTCCTTTATGTATGAATTTTTTCCTTATGTTGCTTGTCATTTCTCTTTCTCGATGCAATAAGATAATGACTCATTCTATAATATGCACGGTTATTTCTACTCATTTCCCTTTGAATATTTTTTATAATATGATGCATTCTCTTGAGACTCACATAAAGGAGATACTCGGTGCCCGCATGTACCTCGGTGAGTGCCTAGTGCCCACAGGGTTATAGGCCGATGCACATGGGATTAGACTATTAGTCTAAAGGAATGAAATATGACTACATCTTGGTTCTATTGCCAAGACCCTCTTTTAAAGTTCTTTTGAGAAATGGCATGCATATTTGTCCCTGTGATGTGTGATTGTAGAGTGCCTGACCTTGGAAAGTGTGGAAACATGGTTCAAGAACATAGAGGATAAGTTTACTCAAAGATTCACCACTAGACTTGAGTTCGATGCCCGTAGATGGGTAGAAGAGAACCTATACCATGAGTTATATGACACATTATTTTGTTGCTTGCAAGGTAGAAATATATGAATGGCTTTCAACATACTCATTTTTGTCAATCAAAATATGGCACTTAGTGAAGAAAATACGAGAAAGTTTGCACGTAAAGAACAAAGCACATTCAAAGGTGTGGAAGGGTTAGGAAAGAATTGCGCGCGAAGAAGAGAAATAGATTTGGGACTTATCCATTTTCACATATATGAGCTATTTTTGGAGATAGCATGCAGAGCACACAAACTAATTAAATACTTGTGTGACACACATTGGCTATTTTTGGAGGATCGGCTATGAAGCGCTTTGCATAGGTACAAGTTGAGAATAGATTTACTACTGATAGTTAACTAGAATAAGTCTATTATTAGCACACTTATATGTGTGGCTATTATTGTAATGATGTGTGGCTAATGATAGCATGATAAATATTTTAGGATTAGATAAGCGATGAAGGGAAAGTCCCCACCCTTATAAATATGTAATGAACTATGTAGTAGAGAGAGATAGGCATGTGAGAACTAAGTTATTTTGAGGTTATGCTGCCAAATCTAATGTACACATAAACTATGGTATTATCTATTATAATAAGCTTATGTGTATTTATCATGTTTAATGCAATGGAATGTATTGGTTGAATTAGAGTATCAAATCCTAAGTATAATTGGTTCTTACATGCTTGATTTCATCATGGTTATCATTTAAGTCTTTTATTCTCTAGATCTAGATCTGAACATGCACTATAGAATGATATATTAGTTATGGATCTGAATGCATTAAGTCTTCATCATGTTAACATCCTACAATAACAACCCTAAAGAGGGGCCTAGTACCTTTGTGTGCTTGTGAGCACTCATTCTATCTTTGAGTGATGTTTCAACGCTCCTAGGATTTTATTGGTGAATTATAGGTTTCATCATTGGTTCTGTTTCTAGGACTTCTTTCTTAGTTATTTTCGGATGATTTGCGATGAAGACATATCGGTTGACCCAAAAAAATTTGAGGAGTGGATACACAACCCGGAAGAAGAATATGTATAGAGGTTCAACATCGGATCTGAGTTTGACACACGTACGTGGGTGGAGAATTATCTATATGACTGTTTATATGAAATATTCTTTGCTATTTTCCCAGTAGAATTATACGAGTGGTTGGTTGCTTATGCATCTACACATAATTGGAGGTATCGCAAACTTTTCTAGATGTAGGAAAAATTTTATACCCTATATGATGTTGATTTGATATGGAATCGTGTTATGGATATGTGGTTCTGTGGTGTTCTCAATAGCTATATCTTGGAGTATTCAATTTCCACTTATTCATGCCCAGAGGTAGCTAAATTCTAGTTTTTACGATATCCAAGGGGAACTTACTTGCAAGGCATTTCATTGGTGATCAAAATTTTGATGGTAACCTTGAACTTGGAGAGTAAACCAATGCCTAAATAAACCCCACCACGCACGGGGTGGAAGCAATCTTGGTTAAAGATGGTATACCTAGTGGTAGAGAGGTAAAGAGGGGAAAGGAAGCTTAAGTATAATGAGGTACACAAGACAGGATGTAGAGAAGTAGTAGGAGGTTACAGAGAAAATGGCATTGTGGAGAGAGATATTTTGGGAAGGATTTGAAGTTCACGCGAGAATACGTGGAAGTTGACCATCGAGAACTCCCCCATTTGGGAAAGCATGATAGGGAACCCTCCTTGGCCTCATGTAAAAGTATGCCAGCAGAAATGACCTCAGCCATGGGCACGCATCTGAATCCACCTTGAAAATTTTCCCTTGCGCTTGGTCTTCTAATATATAGTACAACAAGTAGTCAAAAATCAAATTAAAGTAGTGGGAGAGTAAGAGTGAGTCATATAAGAAGTAAAGTGATGGCAGGGAAAACAATTTTTTTGTTATATGGGAGTACCTTTTTGGGTGTATCATCCACACATAATTTAGCCACACAGATTTTTGAAATCTCTTCTAGGAGTAGTAACACTTCACAGACTATCAACGTATAGTTCAGTACTACTATTGGGACATAGTGAAGTACATCTTCTGGTTCGACCCCAACTATAGGTTTGGGATCAGGAGGTATAGGTGGCTCTAGCTCCAATGTATCTGGTGGTTCTAGAGGCATAGGAAACACATGAGGTTATGGATTAGGTGGGAAAAATCTACACCAACCCCAAAATATTTACATGGAGATGTATCTTCATATCCCAGAGTATAGGGGCATAGAAGATTCTGAACACATACACATGTGTGAAATACTGTGGCGTGCAAAAGGAATCATGGATTTAGAGTGTAGGGAAATATAATTTTCTACTACGTTACAAGGGCGCACACACAGTTGGTATAGAAATTTTGACCCTGATAAGACTTGTGTAGACTATATAGCTTTAAAATATGCTTTCCTCAAAGAATTTCATATCCCTGAGTTTGAGCATAAGAGTATAAGCGCACTCAAGGATATTAAGCAAGGCACTACTGAGAGTGTAAGAGAGTATGATGATCACTTTAAAACATTGTTATCTAAGCTTTCTTATGATATTCATGCAAGCCAGCATGTGCAATGGTTCTTATGAGTCCTAATTACCCCTTTTAGGAGGGAATTATCACATAATACATACATTGATCCACGTGAAGCACTTGAAGAAAATTTATGTGCTAAGGAAGCTAGAAGTATAGACACTAGGGTAAGCCCATTTTTAGAAGCATAGATCATAGCTATGGCAAAGAAGTTGGATAAACTATTGAAAATTTCAGCACATGAGACGCGCACAGGGATTTGGTGCACAGATTGTGAAGTGGAAGGTCACACAAAGGATAGTTGTCCCCACAGATCAGTGCACTTATTGCTATTGGAATGTGAGATATGCCATTTAAACCATGACGCTAGCTGCTGCCCATTTCTTCAACACATGATAAGGAAGAATATTTCATGCTACTTTGTAAGATCTATAGGTCTATGACTCACGACACAAAATATTGCCAAATGATTGGTTAGATCCATGAAACTATAGATATTGGTGTACGATAGACAGGAGTTTCAGATAAATCTAAGGGAATGAATGAGCATCAAGATCTGGATCACAATCGTGGCACACTATAATCGGAATGAAGGTAATTTTGAAGGCGGTCATGACAGAGGAAGAGGTCAGTGGTGGTAGAAGAAACAAGTTCCCTCGTAGAACATGTTATACATGTGGATCTCCTAACCACTACAGCCATGAATTTCTTCAAAATATTACATGTTCTTTATGTGGAAAGAATCATAGTTATGAGGAATGATTGGACTTGTATGAGCATCTTAGTAATCAGCATAAACAAGAAAACAAAGGTGCAAGGATGGTTAGGATACAATGCGCTATGGAAAATTAGTGGATGCCTAAGTTGGAACCATAATCTAAGGCATTGTAAATAAGGATCGTTACTAGTGATGAAGTGATGTGTTCCAAAGAGGCATTACAGTAGAGGCCTACCATCACTAAGGAGGAGGTTTTACATGCATGGTACGCAGATCCTGCCCATCAAAAGGAGGTTTATCAGGAAACTATGGAGGTACTTAGAAATATTTAGGGTGAGATACAATATTTAAAGGAGCAATCACAAAAGATGGAGTAAAATAAAGCATCATAGACAATTCAAAATGATATGGATGACGTGATAGAAGTGTGTAAAATTTTGTGCCAAGAAAATATCATTCCACCGTTAGGGGAATTGGTTAAACAGAAACACTTTGTGCGCAAGTACTAAGACTGGACGATAGATCCTGCATGTAAATCTTCCCCCTCATAGCCTAGATTATGACAAGGAAATAACTTTGAATGTTGTTGTGGATGGGTGGCTATTGAGTAATTTATTGATTAATATAAGTGTGGAAGTCAATGTTCTTAATTTAGATGTATGGGTACAAATGGGGATACCTTCAGTGCATCCATCCTCTAATGTATTTCTCATGGCTAACCAGACTAAGGCCACTCCCATCAGAGTTTTGAAATATACATCCATTACCATACAAGGATCTAAGTTCACCGGGATATTTCAAGGTCTTAGCGCTAGAAGAGGAAGATAGCTTCTCATCTCTACTAGAGAGTTTGTGGTGCTATGAAAATAATGTTGATCTTCGATTCAACAAGGGTTATATTAGATTTGAAAACAAGGAGGAAAGGGTCATTATCCCATTAATAGATGGAAAATTTGTGCCCTATGTTGAGCCCTTGAGTGAAGAAGACCTAAATCAAATTTATGTATGTGTCATTTGGGATCCAGAGGTTCTTGAGCCATCTAAAGAAGGAATCATTCAGTGGGAGGATGCATAATCTATCAACGATACTACAAGTTTTTCTTGTGATAACTAGGCTCATAGAACTTATGAGTTTGTGGGGCATGAAGTAAAGAGTATATTTGCTAGGGATTGTAGACCGCGTTATATCAGGAGAATAGGTAACAACTCAGTACCTCATTACACCAGAGAAGAAGAACCTATGGTTTTCCTATGCACTATAGAGGAACAGTGGGTAGACTAGTTGGAGAGAAGGAATATGCTAGCATATTCCATACATGGGACATCAACGCATTGGTTGGTGATCCACAAGGATAATATTGTAGGCTGGAATGAAATTAGGATTGCTCTTGCTACTAGGTTCTTGAGGAGAAATGCACCTACTCAAATATGTGCTTATCATGGTAATCAACATGTTAAACACCACATTCAGCAATGTGAGATACTCTGGATAGAAGGACAGGAAGCTTTACAACCTTCATTATGGGTGCAAAAGTTTTATTCAAATTTACAAGGTTGTGTGTGTGCTTGGTATGTCTATGTAGAACTCCATAGAGAGACCGAAAATTAACAAGATTTAATTACAAGAATGATCCAGGACATTTGACTTCTTCTCTACCAAGCCTCTCGGTACTAGAAGTATTAAAGGTTATAAATCACTTAACTATGGGAGATATTTCCAAGGATGAAGAGCTCATTCAGGGAGTTATGGGATGAAGGAGATTTAGGGGGACATTTTGCTGAATAAATAGAGATAGTTGTCACACTACTTAAACGCACTTTCATATAGCAAGAAAAAGGAAAAATGGTCTACTTAGTGGATGATGAAGAAGTAGAAAATTTGGATGTAAACCATTCAACAGGTAGGCGTGAGGTGTTGGATAGTGTAGATAAGACCATGCACGCCTATCATGAACCTATGAAGACAAAGAAAGTGAATATTGGATCATATGTTGAGCCTAAGGAAGCCATAATTAGAGACTATTGGTTAGACTATGAAGTGGCAAAAATCATAGAGTTACTACGAGATTATCAAGAATTATTCCCTCGAGGGTACCATGAACTTAAAGGTGTGCATGAATCATTAGGAGAGATGAAGATAAAGCTTAAAGAGGGTGCACACCCAGTTAGAAAGAGACCCTATAGGATGAACCCCAACTTGTGCAAAAAGGTCAAGGAAGAGATTGACAAAATGTTGAAGTATGGAATCACCAAGCCCCTAGATGAGTCCGAATGGGTTATTCTAATGATGATTAGTATCAAGAAGGATGGCTAGATTAGGATTTGTGTGGACTATAGGGAGCTGAATGCTACGCATGTGACAAAACCCTTTCCTACGCCATTCACTAAGGGAATACTAGAAGGCATTGCAGGATGCAAAATATATTTATTTATAGATGGGTTCTCTGGGTATCATCGGGTTCCAATTTCCCGGAGAGGATTAGGAAAAGACCAATTTTACTACAAAATGGGTCAGCTTCACCTATACTTGTGATGCCTTTTGGTCCGAAAAACATGCCTACTTTATTTTTGTGCATAGTAGTTCAAGCGTTTAAATATTTTATTCACAACTTCTTGCAGGTTTATTTAGATGATTAGACAGTGTATGTATGACTTGTTAAATATCATTGTGATAATTTTCACTTGATGTTTGAAAGATGTAGACAGTTGATTATCTCTTTGAACATCAAGAAGTGCATATTTGCTACACCATTTGGAATATTGTTAGGACACATCATCTGTAAGGAAGGTTTGTTGGTTGATCCAGCTAAGGTTACAGTCATTATAGGCCTAAAAGAGCCCACTAGTAAGAGTGAGGTGTGGGATTATTGGGTCACACGGGGTATTATAGAAAATTCATAAAGGGATATGCCAAGGTTTCCGCACCTTTGGAGGAGTTACTAAAAGGAAAAGGTACATTCTACTAGGGAGAACCGTAATAGCGCGCATTCGAGATATTGAAAGAGAAAATTACTATGACAGCTTATTTTGCACTTTCCTTCGTGGGACCAACCATTTCATGTACATGTGGATGCCTCTGGCATGGCCATTGGCATGGTGTTGGCTTAACCTAGAGAAGGTATTATAGATCATCCTATCTATTTTGCTAGTATAAAGTTGACTCTTGTAGAGAAAAATTACACCACTACAGAGTATGAAGCTTTGTCAATGATCTATGTGCTACATAAATTTAGACATTACCTGCTAGCTACACCATTTGTCTTTTATACAAGATCACATGGCATTGAAGTATTTGGTAAAAATCCTATTTTACAAGGGTGCATATGTAGATGGGTACTCTTATTTCAATAATTTGATTTCACAGTTGTGGTAAAACCAAGGAAAAGTAATTCTAGACCAGACCATTTATCCATAATATAGTCAGGAGAAGAAGCACAAGCCATTGAAGACACCATGCTCAATGCACAATTATACAGGTTACAATGCGTACCATCGGAATTAGAGGACATTGATGTCTTTCTATGAATAGGTATGACACCAGAAGGAATGAAATACTTGGAGAAGAAACAACTTGCTATATGCATGACACCCTATATGTTGATTAGTGGTGACCTGTACAAGTTAGGCCGGGATGAAGTATTGTGTCATTGTGTACTTTGGAACATGAGCACACAATATATAATGGAAGAAGCTCATGGTGGTATTGTAGGTGGCCACTATGTAGGTGATGTCATTTCTCGCAAGATTCTACTCATTGGATTATGGTGGGAGACCATGTATAAAGATTGTAAAGCATATTGTAAGGCTTGTGATCACTGTCAGCATCTTGGGAAACTAGGTCAATGAGATGAAATGCCTCTAAGACCTATTACTAGTGCAAAACCATTTGAGAAACAAAGTTATTGATTTTTGGGTCCTATTTCACTAGCCACGCGTAGGATTGGATCACACTATATCATTACTTGCACATATTATTTGACAAGGTGGGCAGAAGCAGTGCCTACAAAGGATTGTATAGCGAGATACAACAGCTAGGTTTCTATGGGAAAATATTATTACAAGGTATGGATGTCCATTTTTTTACCAAAGTGATAGGGCACAAATTTTCTTAACGAGATAATCAGAATTTTATTGGATGAATTCATGATTACACACCATAATACAACACCCTATCATCCTCAAGCTAATGGAATTGTTGAGGCTTTCAAAAAAATTTGATCCGACATTAACAAAAATCTGTGATGTTGGAAGAAAGGATTAGGATGAGAAAGTGTCTACATTTCTTTGGCCATATCGAAAAAAAAAATATAAAAGGTTGAACAAAGCCACACCATTTCAGTTAGTGTTTGGCATGGAAGCAGTTCTTCCTATAGAATTCATGCTACCTTCTTTGTGTATTACGTGTGTTGGAGGTTTAGCTAATGAACAAGCATTAGAAGAACATATTGAAAAGTTAATCAAGCTAGATGAGCGATGAGCAATAGCATGTTGGAGTCAAAAACAAGAAAAGGCCAGGTAGAAAGCATGGCATGACAGGCACATTAGGGATAAAAAGTTTGAGATTGGACAGATGGTGCTCCTTTATGATTCTAAGTTTTTAAGCCATCCAGGAAAACTCAAGGTACATTGGTTGGGGTAATCTATTGTCACTCACATACTTGAGACAGGATCTTGTTAATTAGAGGTGCTTGATGGAATATGGTTACCCGAGTACTTCAACGGGAGTAAGTTGAATCCCTACTATAAATAAGTCTTCTTGGTGTTTTTAATAAGGCATTGTTATCATTTAGATTAGGTTTTCAATTTTTCATTTCCTTAATGTATTTCCTTCTTTGTCGCTATGCTTTGTCAATTTAGTTTGTGTTTTTGTGTAATAAAGTGTGTTTGTGCCCCAAAAGCTAATTATTATTGGAAGAATGTTTATGCAAAAGATTGTACATACCCTTAGTATGGGGTGGTTAGTGATATCTAGGTACAAGACTATGGAAAAATAAGTACACATAAAAGGAACAAACTTCTACGGGTCTATAAAAAGTTGGATAATTATTAAAAAGAGATTGCTTCTAGACAAGATGACCATAGATGGAGATGAATGAATAAACAAGTATAATGCAAGGTAAACAGGGGCCATGGGAACTACTAAGGGAAGGCACAATGGTGAGGTACTTGGGTGTATGGAGGCATGCTGATGAGAAGTCCATGGCTAGGGGATAGGAAGGCGTGCTAGAAGGTTATAGCTTGGGCACGAAGATGTACCATGTGGAAAATGGAAAAAGGATAAATTAATGAGGATTATTGGTAGGTGAAGGAGAAATAAATACACTTTTTGAAAATCTATATAAGGACGGGATGCAAGTTCATTCTTACCATTGCAATCATGATAATTTGAAAGAGCCAAGTGTGACCGAGCTACGAGAAGAGTATTTAGGTGTGAAGAGTGTGAATCGAGATGTGACGAGAATATTTTTACACATAGGAAGCTTGCGTCCCCGATTCTGAAAGGGTTTGAGAAAAGTAAAGCATTGTAAAAGAGCTAAGGCATGTAAATTCAACTAGGGCACGTACATTCAACTAGGGCACGATGAATTGAGCTAGAGTTTGGGTTTGCATATTGTAGGAGATAAAGGTGAGTATTTGAAGTTAGAAGATTATAGGTTATAAATGGAACCAAAGAAAACACCTACCACGGGAGCTAATGGGAAGAGAAAAGTGGAATTAGAGGTTAAAATGACTCCTGAGATTAATTTATGAGAAATGTAGTAACCGAGAGGGTGTGATTGTGGGTCGAATGGGATTCCCACATTTGGAAGAGAAATATATATGATTATAAGCATTGTACACCTAAAAATAAGGAGTTGGATGTGTTATTAAACACAAAGACAAAAGTGCATTAGAGAAGACATGTTGGTGTATGATGACACACGAGGAAAAGTTTTGAAGTAAATTGGAGTTTACCGGTTGTATGAGATCCCTACTTTGGTAAATATGAACCCTTATACTAGTGGTTGATGAGCAGGGTATATAAAGATTTCTTCTACTTTGCAGGATGCAGGGTAAGGATCACAATTGTGTTGGTCTCAATAGTAACATGGTAGAAAGGCACAAGGGTAGATCTAAATGGTGATTTAACTGATAAGGCCGTAATATTGGAGATAATGAAGGAGTTGGGGTATACCAATGGTCTACATGACATGGAAATCGATAAACTAAAGAAGTACCTAATCATACAAGTAGCTGCACACTTAGTGACAAAGTTGAATGACCAAAAATATGGTCACAAGTAAACACAATTTGGCTACACATTATGAAGAAGATGTTACGAGGAGTGACTTGCAACATCTATATTTACATCGTGGAAACTATCATTGAAGAAGCGTGCATAGGAGATAAAATCATTTTTGTGGTTTTTTATTGTCTCTGGTGTTTATGGAAATTGGGGTGCCAGATGGGCCAAAGGAGAAAATATGCGAATACCATATGGAGAAAAATTCATTTGCGGAAATATTTCGAAAGTTCTTGTGTGAAGGATCAATGAGTGGACCATTCAAGTAGAGGGAAGAGAAGTGGTATGATAGGCTCCACATAGTGTTTGAAGAAGAATGACACATACCCAAGGAATAAGATTTGGTAGTAGGGAAGGCAGTGTAGTTTGTGGTATACCAACACTTTTGCATCGTGTGGTTCACCATGAAATATGGGGCTTGGAGCCCATGGTGTAAATTACCATATGTGTTCACAACACGATATTTCTAGGCATCGATTCACTAATTTTTTAGATGTGCGTTGCCTAAGCTTTAATGCAGACAAGATATATTGCAGCTACCACACACCGAGAAAGACATATGTATATCCAAGATGGACTGCCTACATCTAGAGGCTTATCTTAAATGTATTAAACATGAATTTAGTAAGCTTGGTAGTAGGATATTTTGGAGCAGTGCTTGCGTATATTCAACTCAAGCCCAAGCTAGAGAACAAAAAATATGTGGAGAATGAGTTTGTGCTTCCAAATCTTCCTAAGGGTAAGCATATAGTAGAAAATGTGCCAACTCCATAGCCTACAAAGACCATAGTGGTGGATGAAGAGGAAGAGGAATGAGAAGATAGTGGTGGCCTGGAGCATAGAGGAAGAAGGTAGCCTTCAGACAAGGTAGAAACAGAGCATGTGACTATGCCACCTCAGGAGTAGGAAGGAGAAGAGGAGGATATGGATGCATTACAAGGAGAGTGTCGCTTTAAAAGGGTATTTAGAAGAACAAGAACCCAAGGTGCTACTCCAAAATTAGTGTGTAGATCACCATGAATCTCTCCACAGAAGGAGCTAGCTGAGAAGAGAAGAAGGAATTTGAAGCTGAATGAGGAGGCAAAAGAGTCTGAGGAAAGTGTGCCTAAATCCCCTATACCACCTAGAGGACATGGAAGAACCAAAGGATGAAGAAATGAAGGATGGAGAAGGAGTAAAGGAGGTAGATGGGATAATGTGTGAGACTACTCAAGGCATAGTAGAAGAAGCTCCAAATCTTGATGCTCAAGTTCCTAAGGGGCCAAGATCAAAGAGGACAAGTGGGGAGTGTATTTGCACTGCAGGTGATCTGGACTACGCCGAGGACACAAGTAAAATTTTCCGCACCCATTTTCAAAGAATAGTGACACCAAAGGAGTTTTATGGGGGAGATGATGGATGAAGATATGTCAACCATGTGCATAAGGAAGTAGCATGTCATCATCGATGTAGACACATATGGATGAACCATACTTTAACCTCTATGAAGAGTCCATGTATCTATAAGATTGAGAAAGGAACCTCGAGAAAAGACACAAAATGATAAAGCCTATTGTTATGTCAGATGAACAAGTAAGTAATGCATTGGTAAAGGTATCTACAGAGGTGGCAAGGACGAATGTGGATAGGGTTGCAATGATTAGGGAACTGAAAAAATAAATCAAGGCCAAAGATATAGAGATAATGCGCCTATGACAAGAGAAATACTTGGCACAGAAGAAGAACACTATTTCCATTAGCATGACATAGGAAATTGGAGACAATACCGTGATATCAAATATGTACTTAGAGCCTAAGGTACACAAATAATCACCTTCGGTAATGCATTATGTACAAACCTTAGAAGATTTTATACTTAAGGATGGACCTACATGCATACCAGCCCAAAAATATCCTGAGCGAAAGTAAAGAGGAAAACGCTTGTGATGAGGAAGATTGCATCATATGAGGCATTTCTCCAAATCTTGCAAGAGGAACTGAAGAAAGTAGATCAAGTGCTAAATATTTATACAGCCCCAAAAGCCGTTATAAGAACCAGGACCATTATGGAAGACAATGAAGTCCTAAAATCCATGAAGGATGAGACCTTGGGCTGCACATAATGATTAGCGCTTGTCAAGAAGAAGTGTGAGGCCCTTACAAAAAACACAAGAACCACACAAGGAAAGGCTAGATGAGCTTGGGAAACTCATAGCACAAAAGATGGACTTATTAGAAGGAAGAATGACTATAATGTCCAACATTGTTTTGGTCTTACAAAATGAGAAAGAAGAAATTACACAAGATGAGCTAGATTCAATTGCAGTAGATATCCTAGAAAAGGTAGAAGCCATGCTCAATGATTGATAGACTTTAGAGGTGGAAATAAAATAAGAATATCCAGAATTGATTCTTTCGGTTGAAGTAGAAGATGTTGTAGGGTAAAAGTAATTCTTTTATTCATAAAAATTCTTTCTATTCTTCTATTCATATTCTTTGATTCATTTTGGAGACACCCATTTCCAGGGGAAATACAATTAGTGTGGGGTAATGTTGGTCAAGAAAATATGGCACTTAGCAAAAAACATATATAAGGTTCACACGAGAAGAATAGAGCGTGTTCAAAGGCGTGGAAGGGTCAGGAAATAATTGTGCACGAAGAAGAGAGATAGATTTGGGACTCAACCCTTTTCACGTATATGAGATATTTTGGAGATAGCATGCGAGCATAAAAATTGGTTAGAGAATTGTGTGACATGCATTGGCTATTTTTTGAGGATTAGCTACAAAACAATTTACATAGAGTACAGTTGAGAATAGATTTACTACTGAAAGTTAACTAGAAGAAGTCTATTGTTAGCACACTTGCATGTGTGGCTATTATTGTAACAACACGTGGCTAATAATAGCATGCGACCTATTTTGGGATTAGATAAGTGGTGAAGGGAAAGTCCCCACCCTTATAAATATGTAATGAACTACGTAGTAGAGAGAGATAGGCATGTGAGAATTGAGTTATTGTGAGGTTATGCTACCAAATCTGATGTGCACATAAACTATGGTATTATCTATTGTAATAAGATTCTGTGTATTTATCATGTTTAATGAAATGGAATGTATTGGCTGAATCAAAGTATCAAATCTTGAGTATAATTGGTTCTTACATGCTTGATTTCATCATGGTTATCATTTAAGTCTATTATTCTCTAGATCTAGATCTGAACATGCACTGTAGAATGATATATTAGTTATAGATATGAATGCATTAATTCTTCGTCATGCTAACATCCTGCAACAACAACCCTAAAGAGGGGATTGGTACCTTTGCATGCTTGAGTGAGCACTCAGTCTAGGCTGAGTGATGTGCCAATGCACCTGGGATTTTACTAGTGAATTATAGGTTGCATCATGCATCCAGATCAATCTGGTACTATAGATCATGTGTGTGGACCCAAGATGACTATCAGAGGTTGTAGGATGTAGATCTAACTTAGACGTGTGTTATTGATCATTGGTGGAAGAGAGTGTTGATGAGTTATACTATTGAATACACCATTTCTACATATTATTTCCCATAAGTTGCTGAGTTTGAGTGTCTGAGGAATCCTAGAGGATCATTTTTTCATGTTATTCCTTTGGCTATGAAGTGATTGGTCATTACTTTGAGTTTAGAAGCATTTCCCATCATTTACTAAGCTTCTCTAAGTTTTGGAGAGGAAGCTAGGGTGGAGGAAGATGGTGGACATTATGGCTGAGAAAGAAAGGGAGGAGAGACGACTCAAGTATAGTGAAGCTTGTGAAAGGGAGATGACTAGAAAACATGAGGTTGTAAGTGTGATGGATCTATGGAGGCAGATATTGTGGGAAGGAGTTGAGGTTCATTGTAAGGAAGTAGAACTTGAGTAGTATTTGCTACCCCATCTTGGAAAGCATGGTAGAGATGCCCCTTCAACTTCGATGAGAGTTCTTCACATAGAGAAAGAAGATCTATCGGCATGCATATGAACCCACATGATGACCAACCCCTAGCACTTTCTTTTCCGGACCAAGGGAGAAGTATTGTTAACCTAGTTGGTATCGGTGGGAGTAACCAATCTATGCATAGGAGATATAATTTATTGTTTCAAACATCCATGGTTGTGTAAGTCATTCCCTGTATTTGGAGGAATCTTTGGACAAGGTTTAAGTACACAAGGTTTTGGTATCATGTCTGGAAGTGGCACGGGAAATACAAATGGAAGTGGGACAATATCACAAACCATCGGTGAATAGTTTAGTGGGACATTGGGAACAGGTGGGCGTGACCACCTCTGGTCCTTTTCCAACTACATGAGATGGATCTGGTGGGTCGGGAGGAACAGGGACTCGGTGGATCTAGTGGATCTAGTGGAGGAGGAAACACCGGAGGAAACCAAGGCTCTAGATTGGGGGACAATGACCCTAGCCACCTCCCCAAGTGTTTTTTGAGATGTCTTTGCACTTGCTAGACTATAGGGGTATTGAAGATGTTGTAGAGAATGTGCACAAGTGTGAACTACTATGGCGTGTGAAAGGAATCACTACCCCGGAGCGGGGAGGTAAGTCGGTTTGTAACGATGCTCCAAGGGCACACGCATAGTTGGTATAGGAAGTATGACCCCCATAATACGGTGGTAGACTACATGCTATTGAAGAATGCCTATCTAGCGAGTTCCATATTCCCTGAGATCTAGCGAGGGAATGGTAAAGAGTGTGCGGGAGTATGACATGCATTTTGAGAATCTCTTATCAAAACTATCTTATGACATTCATCATTCTCAACATGATCAATGGTTTTTTGGAGGATTGATAACACCATTTATAATGGCTATGTCACACAATAATTTCATAGAACCATGTAAGGCATTAGAAGCTACCCTACACACCGACACTATTAGGAGCATTGATACGGTGTTAATAATTTTTGGAAGCTCAAATTACTACACCGACCAAGTAGTTGGAGAAGTTATTTGAAAACTCAACACATGAGGTTTGTAGTGGGCTTTGGTGTACGGAATTGCGAAGAGGAGGGACATGCAAAGGATAGTTTCCCAAAGAAATCGGTGCACACTTTATCGGTAGACTGTGATATTTTCCATGGGGATCATGATGCAAGTAGATTCCCTCTACTCTAGTGCATAATCCTCAAGAATTTTTCTTACTATTGTAAGATTTGTACCTCTACAACCCATGATACCAAGGATTACAGACTGATTGATCAAATCCATGATGCTATTGATCTAGGTGTGCACCAAACTAGCCTTACAAGTAGTTCAAAGGATGATGACCATCGTTATGAAGGGTGTGCAGATGGAGGAATGCGTGGAAGGGGTTTTGCAAAGTATTTTGTGGTCGCAGTAACCATGGAGGAGGACGAAGTGAGTTCCTATGAGGAACCTGTTATAATTGTGGATCTACAAAGCATTACAAACGTGAGTGTCTTGATCTATTACAATGCTCATGGTGTGGAAAGAAACACAAGTACAAAGAGTGTCTAGAACTTTATGAGCATATGAACTAGCAGCACCGGAAGGAAAAAGGTCTTTGGGATGGTGAGCATCAAGAAGGCTGATTTATAATGGATGCCAAGAGTGGCACGTGAGTCAGGGATAAAATTGGTGATGGTGTTGATGCGATCGGAGGTTGTGCATGTCAAGGAGATGCCAAGGTAAAGGAAACTAATTTCAAGAGAGGAAGTGGTACATGGAAAGTATATGGACCCTTCTCATTAGAAATAGGTGTATCAAGAGACTATGAACATAATTCAGATTTTACAAGGGGAGATCCAATGTTTGAAGGAGCAATCGAGGAAATTGGAGTAAAGGAAGAATGCTAAGGTTCCAAAGAATGACTTGGATGAGGTCAAGGAAGTATGCAAGATGCTAAGCAAGAGAATATTATTCCCTTACTATGAGAATGGCTAAGAGAGAAGGTACCACACACTAGAGTAGAGTGTGAAAGGTAGGTTTTACATGCAAACCTTCCTCCTAACAGCCTCAACTATGACAAGGAGATTACTTTGAATACATTTGTTGATGGATGGATTCTGAGCAATATTCTCATTGACACAGGAGCATAGTTCAATGTTCTTACCTTAGATGCCTAACATCATATGGGAAAGCCCGCATTGCAACCATCTTCGAATGTGTTGTATATGGCAAAAAAGACTAAGGGAATTCCCATTGGAGTACTAAAGGATGCAGTTATCACCATTCAAGGGGCCAAGTTCACTAGATACTTTGAATTATTGGCACTCGCCGAGGTAGACAACTTTCCAACATTGCTTGGGCACCCATGGTGTTACAAGAACAATGTTGACATGTGGTTTAACAAAGGGTATATCAGATTTGAAAACAAGGAAGAAAGGGTGATCATTCCTTTAACACATGGAAAGTCAAATCCCTATACTGAGCCCTTAGGGGAATAAGTCATTAATAGAATCTATGTGCGCTCCATCAGAGATCCTGAGATAATTCACCCTACGGAGGGAGTTATCTAATTTGAAGATGCTCAATCTTTGAGTGATACCACTAGTGTGGCATGCGACAATTGGGCGCATGGAAATTATCATTTAATTGGGAGAAAATTGAGAGGATTTTTAACAAGGGTAACAAATGCATGCGCATTCAAGCACCTAGGAGGAAAGAAGTTTCCAAGTTACTCTAGAGGAGCATATCCTAAAATTTTCTTACGAGAAATGGAAGCTTAGTGGAAAAATGAGAATGAGAGAAGAGGAATGCTTAGTTACAACCTACTTGTAACTGGAGTGCATTAGTGGGCTACACATTGGGAGAACCTCCTAGAGTGGCACAAGGTAAGGATTCAATTTTATGTAAGGTTCTTTAGAAGCAACGCGCCCATAGTCATATAAGACTACCATGGTAAAGAGGTCACTTCATTTCATATCCTAGCATGTGAGAAGGCTTGGATGGGAACTGTAGAAGTGTTACCACCTTTTTTATGGGTGTATAAGTTATATTCCACCTTATAAGGTTATGCATGCACATAGTATATTCATTTGGAGATATGTCATCAAACGTAATTGGCGGAGTTGGCAGCCGATCTCATTCAAGCTTTTGAGTATAGGAGTACAAGCCATCAGTGGATAAGGCATTGTAATTAATCAAGTTTCTTACAATGGGAGATAGTGCTATGGCAGAGGATAGGCTGTTGAAATTACTAGGTGAGCCTTACTTCGATACGTGCCTCAATGAGGAGGAATAAGAGGAAGTATAACTTGAGTGTGTGTGCATGCAAAAAGTAAAAGGAAAGATGGTCTATGTAATAGATGGAGAAGAGATGGAGACTTTGGATGCTAACCATTCGTAAGGTACACGTGAAGTCATAGACAATTTTGATGAGTGAGCACGCGCCTACCATGGGCCCTTGAAAATAAAGAAGGTTATTATTGGAATGGAGACAAAACTTAAGGAAGATATCATCGAGACTATTGGTCAGAAAAATAAGTTTCAAAGGTCATTGATCTATTGCGCGAGTTTAGGATTTGTTTCCTCATGGGTACCATGAACTCAAAGGCATTCACCATTCCTTGGGAGAGATGAAGATCAAGTTGAAGGAAGGTGCGCACCCGATTCGAAAGAGGCCTTATCGATGAATCCAAATTTGCACATATGGGTCAAGGAAGAAATAGACAAGATGATAGCATCTAGTATCATTGAGGTAGTGGAAGAATCAGAATGGATAAGCCCAATGGTTATCAGTATCAAGAAGGATGGTAGGATAAGAATCTATGTTGACTATAGGGATTTGAATGTAGTGTGTGTCATCGATCCTTTTCCAACCCCTTTACTAAAGAAATTTTGGAGGGAGTAGCTGGGCACGAAGTCTACTCTTTCACAGATGGGTTCTTAGGATATCACCAAGTCTAGATTACAAAGGAAGACCAGAGAAAGACAAATTTTATAGGGAAGTTTTTCCTACATGATTATGCCTTTTGGATTGAAGAATGCACCTATTGTGTTCTCACGCATCATAGTAAAAGCATTTTAGGACTTCATCCATAAGTTTCTTCAAGTTTACCTAGATGACTAGACTATGTATGGATTGGTGAAAGACCATTGTGAAAATTTAAGGCTGATGTTTGAGAGATGTCGATAATTAAGGATATCCCTCAACATTAAGAAATGTGTCTTTGCTACTCCATTTGGAACTCTGTTAGGACACATTATATGCAAAGAAGGTTTGCTAGTAGATCCTACTAAAGTTGTAGTTATTGTAGGATTAGGGGCACCTAATAATTAGAGCACATGGCGTGGATTCCTTGGGCATATAGGGTATTATCAAAAATTCATCAAGGGGTATGCCAAGATTTCTGTGCCCTTGGAAGAATTGTTAAAACACAAGAGTGCCTTTCAGTGAGAGGAGGCAGAGAAAAAGGTATTTAACACTTTGAAGGATAGGTTTTTCATGGCACCCATACTACATTTTCCTTTTTGGGATAAGCCTTTTCATGTGTATTTTAATGCCTCGGGCATAGCTATGGGAGCATTGCTAGAACAACCTAGTTAGGGGAATTATTGATCATCCCTTGTGCTTTGCAAGTACAAAATTGACAAAAGCCAAACAGAATTACACAAATACTAAGAGTGAATCATTGTCTATGATCTACGTGCTCCACAATTTTAGGAAGTATCTATTGGCAACACCATTTATATTCTACACAGACCATATGGCATTAAAATACTTAGTCAACAAACCCATTTTGCAAGGGCACGGATGTCGATGGGTCCTTCTATTTCAAGAGTTTAAGTTCACGGTGGTGGTGAAACCAAGAAAGAGCAATTCAAGGCTTAACCACTTATCAAGGATTAAATTGGGAGAGGACGTAAAAATAATTGAGGATACCATGTCGACGCGTAACTATTTAGGTTGTGACGCGCACCCTCACACTTGGAAGATATCGTAGTGTTCTTTAAAATAGTCATGGCACCGAAGGGATGAAGGCCTGGAAAGAAAGTAGTGAGAAATATGTGTTGCACCTTACATATTGATTAGTGGAGACCTGTATAAGTTAGGTTGTGATGAGGTTCTGCGCCGATGCGTATTAGAGTATGAGTGCATGGCAATTATGGAGGAAACACATGGTGGGATTGTAGGAGGACACTATGTAGGAAATTCTACCGCACGAAGATTTTATTCACAGGAATTTGGTGGGAAAACATTTACAAGGATTGTATTGAGTTGTGACTAATATATATATCCTCTGTTGTGATGGTTTTGACCACTGCAATGAATTTTTATTTCCTTGATGGATTTTTATGCTTTAATCATTTTTCAACCTTTCAAGTGCCCATCTGCTACTTATATCACCCCACTGTAACTCGAGGGGGCGTCATCCACATCAAACTAATTTTTATTTTATTTTTCATAATAAAATTTTCTATTATTTTTCTACTATGCACTACTCACGCGACACTATCTCAAAGAAAGGAAAATATAGACACCCAAAATCTGATGTGGTAATCTAGTCGTAAAATGCAAAACTCATACTAATGTCTTTCTTTGTTTACTAATTAATAACCTTTCATTAATTAAATTCCTCTTCATTTGTTAATAAACCCTTTATTAATTAATCAAAAATTCCCTTCATCTATTAATTATTTATATTTCATTAATTAAATCACGCTTCAAATCACTTCTAAATCTAATCAATAATTTGTAAATTACTTTCAAAAAAACTTCTACAAGGTAATTCAATCCTATTAATCAATTCTTAATTGATTAATTAAATTCCCTTTCTTTCCATCTAATTCTCATGGAGTATTAATCCTACTTAATTACTCTTAATCCAAGTCCTACACCTCTATTATCCCACATGCACCATGATCAACACATTTTCCCAAATGGAAACGTATGTAAGAAACCCCCAACCTTCTCCCAATACAAACCTACTTCCCATGCTAACATTCTACTCTTAGAAAGCTCAAGGAAAAATTTATAAAACCCCTTTGTTGAATGCAAAAGGTTATCAAATATGGATAAGACCAATTTTAATAAACTACTTGTTTCACCAAATACCTCCTCTTAAGCAACAAATTTTTTTCAATTCATCTTGCATATGGGTCAATGTACATCCACAAATCAAAGGTGAATCTAAACATAAAAAGAAGATGTTTGAGTTTCTTCATCTAAGAATTGTTCTTTTTTTCATTAATATTTTTTATCTTGATGTTTTAAGAGAACTAAGATTTTTAATATTAAAAGTTTCTATGTGTAAGCTCCATTTCCTACTTATATTAACACTATGAAACTCTTTCAAAACCCTACTTTCGTTCAAAAATATAGAATTTCTAGTTAGTGACATTAATTTTAAGGTAAAAATAATTGAAGTTATTGGCCAATTCAACAAGAGGAAGTTATTTACAAGATTTAAAACTATGTTATGTGATCTACGTAGATATCATGCTCACATTAATATGTAGGTTTTTGAGTGAATCATATTCCAATTTGTTGTAACAAATTAGTACAATGATTTGGTATCTTTAATTCCAAATGTCTCATTATTTATATATATATTCTCAAAATAATACCATATTTAATGCAAGACAATGATTTCTTCATCTTGTTTATATTTTTAATAAATTGTCTTCTTTCTACTATATTTAAGCAAAAAATCAAAATAATGTGTGACTATGTTACATGATATATATTAACAATTAATGTTGAGATATAATTTTTAAACATACTCTACTGCAATAAAAATAAGAAAGTGAAAATATTTGTAATGTTTGTAGATATTGTAGATATCTAACATGTTGAAAGATTCTTTCATTAGATTAATAAACACTAGGTTTCACAACTTTTATCTAGTTTTGTAATTGATTTAATAAAAAATTAATTAAATCTAGTTGAAGAGTAACTGATATGATAAAATACAGTAAATATACAAATGTTAATCACTCAAGCAATGTAAAACTATAATTAAATGAGAGAGAGAGAGATGACTTAGTTGGGTCCTATGCAATCTAGAACTAGTCTAGGTAGTGTAAAGTGTTGAACCAGATTGAAATAGTGTCGCAAATGCTCCCTGTAAATTCTGGGACCTGAGAATGATGTTGGACACAAGCGCCTGGGGAGCTAGTGACTATTTCTCGGGTGCCGGTGACTATGCAGAATTTTAAAATATACTTTTTCCCGTGTCGATAGGTTTTCATTGCTACTTTTTGTCAAGCACTGCTACTCGATCTTTGATCATCGAGATACTGTACCCACCTAAAATTACATAGTGTTACATTGTCGAACAAGTATAAATCCCAAATGATGATAAATTTAAATTCCATAATAAATGATGAATCCAAGTCCCATTTCTTTGCTTTCTACTTGCATATGTGACTTAGTCTTCTTTGCTTCTTAGTTTCCTAGTGGTACATGCTCTCATAAAAAAAAATTCACCCCCTTTTTCCTTAGTTTTTTCCTTTAAGTTACGTAAACGCCACGAAAGTTGTGTAACTATTGGTCTTCCTTAAGATGTGGTTATGCAACCTCTATGATGGTTGTGTAACCGTTGATTTGTGTAGGCTAGCAGTTTCATGTGCTTTAATCTGAGAATTAACACTTCCAATTTTGTACACATGTTGTAAGTTTCACATTTTTTCTCACACGTTTTTCAACCAATTCACCTAATTCTGAGTTTATTACATACGTAGGAACTTCATCTTCTTTACTTATTATTCTTAGTAAGTTGACTACCCCTTTTGTGGATGATTTGGCACTTCTTGGTTTCCAAGTGCGTTGGACCATTTACTTACCAACTTTCTATAAAAATTGGGATTTTTTCCGAAGCATTGGTTGGAGTTCATTGAATTTTATTGTACCATTACTCTTCCAAAATCTTGCCAAGAAGCACACAAGAAACTTAAAGTTTTACCTTGTTACTTACATACCTACATTTAAGACCATCTAGCTTGTAACAAGTCTACTCCAGCATCTACACAAATTCTACATACCAACTGACACTATTCCCTAGATGGTTTGGATTCATCTCTAGAAGAATCTGAGTGGATAAAAAAATAAAAAAATTGCCTCTAGACATTATCACAGATATACATTTCCAGGTTGGGTGTAGTTCAAATTCTTTAAAGTTTTCTTTAATCTAGAATTTACATTTATTTGTCAAATCATCAATTGTTTTAAGAAGGTAGAATTTACAAATTGTTTGTATCCTGTAAATAGCTTCCATTGATAATTCCTTCTCAGATCAGCCCTATGGGTTTTCATGGGAAAGGATATGGAGGATATTCTTGTGCACATACATCTTCATTGCTTTAATTAATAGCACATTTAGCTTTCATTTTGGTTATTATCTAGATTTAAATGTGAATACGAGAAAATATTTCATGTAGAGTTTCCTCCTTTCTTATCCCTATGGATCTGCAAGGAAAGAAGCTTGAGGAATATTTTGTGTCTATCACTTCATTGTGTTTATTCATAAGTCAATTTCTTTTGTGGTCCATTGTTTCACTAGGAAGTGTCGGAAAGAAATTTCTTCTAATAAGTTTCATTTCTTCCCATGATTATGAGGTGAGGAATTAGAAGAAATATTAATTTATCCACAATTGTAAATTGGAAAGAATTTGTGTTTAGTTAAATTAGGCTTCATATTTAGCGGTGGAGGAATAGCCACATCTGGTTATTCCTATTTATTTTATTTTAACATAGAAGTAGATTTTATTTAATTTAGAAGAAATTGTCAGTTTCTGTAGAGTATCTTTATTTTTACTAATTAGTAAAAGGTACATGTTAGCTTTGTTTATTTAAATTCCTTTATTTCATTTCCTTTCAAACAAATAGATTAGATTGTACATTTCATTTTGGATTTAATTAATCGGGAATGAATTTAGCTAATTAAAATATTAAAACACACTTGTCTTTTATTTATGCTAGATTTAATCTTCTTAATTATTTAAAAAAAATCAACGGTTTAGTATTAAAACCAAACCAAAAAATCAAACAATAGGGAAATTGTGCTACCTACATATAGCCTCTAATTCCCCTTTGGCCAACTCAACTACTAGGAACTCACACTACCCGATCTTAGTCCTTGATTCTCTTATAGTTGTCCATCGCATTCCCTGTGTCGTACACATTCTCAAGTTATCCCGACATAGCCTAGGGAGGGCATACATCTAGGAGTCATGTTTTGATTCTCAAGCATACAAAATTGGTGAACCCGACGTGAAGGACTAGTTCCTTATTTTATCCTTTGCTTTCATTTCTCTCCCTTTCTCGGTGGGTAAAGTATTTTATACCTCCCCAAATATGTCTAGTAGAGATTTTTGTGGGCCATTTGGCTTTGATATATACTACACCAATGTTCAACCATAACAATCCCCTTCCCTTTCTAGATGGGCTAACAACTACACAAACAATGTGCAAACCTCCCCTAGCTATGTCTCAAACCCCACTAGTCACATGAGAATAGAGGAGGTCGATCAACCTTTAAACATGAAATATGGTCAATCCAATTCAAACAACATGGTTTTTATGAGTGGAATAAATCCTTACCCTAGAGTCTTGTCAAGACCTCACATTAGCATGCAATCAACAAAAGATGACATTTTTGCATGAATTGTTAATCCTCTTTGCCAAATAGACGAGTCCTTGGACAAGATGAAGATTCATACCTCTGAAATTTTCAACAACAATGTGTCGAATATCAATCCTGAGACTCATATTTTCAAGGAATACAAGAATTACAACATCAAATAATTCATAAGAGGGTATCACGTGTCCTCTCAACTAAACCCTACACCACAAGCACCCAAAAAAGGGACTCAATCCTCACCCCATGATTTTATTTATACCTTAGTAGGGAGGATTAGAGAACTAGAGAGTTCCCAACCTTCACAATCAACTTATGTAATAGGGAAGAACATGGGGTATCACATTGACAACAAAGGATACACCCCTACCAATGCACAACCAATACAACATCTTGTGCAACAAGGTTATCTAGTCCAATTAAATCTATATGATATTCTCATGGGATCTAAAACACTATGGATGGGTCCTCATCCTTCTCACGCTTATCCTAAGTAAGGGTTGGCTGGAAGTGTGTTCTCAAATGCCATTCATTCGAGCAATGTGACGTTTCCGGGTTTCATGCCCACTAGCCCATATCCTACTATTTTCCTCCTTACTTTCATATGTACTCAAATTTCCCCTAGTTGGACGCATTCAATTTCCCTACTCCTTATGAACCATATCAAGGAGCTTCATACGTTGCAACCAATGTCTACACCGCAGCCTACCCAGATCCTCCTCCTCCTCCCCACCAAGGAGCTTCAATGGTGGAGTCCTACACAATGGGTACTTATGTTGAATATTTGAAAGAACCCCTTGAATTTAACATATGGGGTGTCATGCTTCCATGCCCATTTATTGATCTTCCTAAGTTTAAGGGAGAAGGAGACCCGAATGCTCATATCAAGGCCTACACCACTTCCATCAGGGAATTACTCCCTTGTGATGTTGTAATAGATAAGATATTCCTTAATACCCTTGAGGGAATCACATTAGATTGTTACTATCAAATTCCATAAGCTTTTATACATTCCTTTAAACAACTTTTTTAATTCATTAGAGCCTTTGACATGAAAAATTTACTTCGAACAAGGATTAGGGAGTTTCTGCATATTAGGCAAGAGCAAAATGAATCTACTACCCATTTCATTTAGAGATGGCATCAAGTTATTTACTCCTTTACAAGTGCACCTAACATGGACCAGATGGAACTTTGTGACCTCTTCCTTCACTCGCTTAATCGAGAGACTAAGGAGGAAGTCTAAAATTTTCCTTTCTCAGTAATTATGAGGAAGTGTTGGAAGGTGTGCTTTAAATTAACCAAGCCACTATTGATAGTGGGTGTAATACTAACAGTTTCAATGTGAAGTTAGTGTCCCATAAAAAAATAACACAAACCATCAAAACAATGGAGCCAAAACCAAGGACCCAAGGTTTTGAATCACAATCACGATGTCACCACAGATGGTGTTGCTGATGAAGAAAATAATGTCGGTTTTACAAAAAATGGTAATACTAATGATAATAACAACAACATGGGTAATCAAAGAGGCCCTAATTATGTTTCCTCTATCAACATGGTTGATGTCAATCGTACCCCTCCTCAACACACTCAAACCCAAGGCCTAAACCAATACCAAAAATCTGGCCAAGGGGCAACAAACTACGGTTATAACAACTAGTTTCAAAACTACAATCGGGGTTATAATCAACAACAAAACTCAAATCAAAGACCAAGAGATTACGATCCCAATCTATATTGCATTTTTCACCATGTTATTGGTCATGATGTTAGGACTTGTAGGGATTGCAACAAGTTCATAAAAATACTCCCGGAAATCAAAGGTAGCTCTTTGTGGACATGTTTTTAGAAAATCCTAAAGGAACTTCATAACCTAGTCATACAGGACTTGTACCTCATAATGTAAACCTAGGCATCTATGGGGATCCACTCCCTAAATGTCCCGATGATGGAAATGTAGATCCTAAAAACCTAAAAAATGGTATCCATGTTGGTAATAAAACCATGAGGCCTTAACTTCAGACAACTCTCAAGTTGTCTCTAACCTAGGCTCAAGCAACAATATAAAGGTTTTGGGATTAGTTGAGTTAGAGGTTGAACCAAATATTAACACAACAATCAGATGCTAGAGTACACTTTAAAACCTCTCCCCACTCATTCTCTCTCTCAAGATGATGCTCCTATAGTTTCAAATCCTATATGAGCTTATCATTTGATTTCATATTTGAACAAGACCTTTTCTCACATATTGTTTCTAGATTTTTTTAAGAACTCCTCTACACGGCATTCTCGCATTGTTAGACACATTGATTCTTGGTCACATAATTCATGTTACACCTCCTCCTATGGCTCAAATCAATCATATTGACTTTGACATACATCCTCCGGACAGAGTGATAGGGATACCAGTTTGTCTTTGATATAATAAAAATGTCATTTGATGTTGAAATAGCCCAAAGGGGGATCCTATGTTATATCTATAAGTCTAGGTCTATAAAAATTACATCAAGAGAGATATGATCGATGAACGGTATACGGTAAATCTATTTCCCTTATCTTTCTTATAGAAGTTGGGATATGGGGAAACTAATTACTCCTCTACAAGAAACATGTTACGAGGGTATGACAGTCTTAAAGCTACTTCAATTGGAACTATAGTTCTTCCTATCTCCCTTAGGCCAAAAACTATTATAAATGAGTTCTACATCATCCAAAAGTAAAAAAAATACAACATGATCCTTGGTAGACCATGGATTCACCGATGAAGGTCATTCCTTCTACTTTTTTCCAAGAGGTTAGATTCCTCCATTTGGGAAAGGTATTCATTGCTCAAGGGGATCCTAAACCCTTTGATCTAAATTTGGAGAATTTCAAGAAAAACCCATCGATTCATTTGGAGTATGATCTCCCCACCAATTATTTAAACAAACTGCTTCCCTCAGAGGGATTGGTTGGAACCACCCAAAGCATCCCCAAAGTTGATATAGATGATCCAAACATGTTTGAGGTAGAAAAAATAGATAACGTTAAGGTGATATCTATGGAAATTGTGTCCACCAAAACCATAGTGGATATCATGAAACTCTTAGAGAGTGATGATCCAGTCTTCCTCCCCTTTGAACCATAAGGAATTAATAATTTCCTTTTTGTAGCTTCTCTTCCTACCGATGATCTCTTAGACATACATATGATAGAGATAATAGAAGAAAAGGATTTTTAGAGAAAAATGATACCCATCAAAGCCATATCTAGGGCCTATTATTTTTCTAACCTTTTTCTAGACACAAACATTTCAAAATCCAAGTTTATCATGTCCATGAGACATGATCCCATAACATGAAAAAATGTTAAATGTGGTCATTATTCCCTGTGTAGGGGAAAATTTTGAACATCATCATCACACTCACATGAACATGATATGTCGAGAATGTGATAAAGAGGTTTACAAATCACTCTTTCAAATGGACAATTATACACCAAAGCTATATGTTTAGATAAGTACGATAATATGAAAGGGTTGTAAATTTAAACCCAAGGTAGTAGGCCCTTGTTAAGAAAACTGAAACTTCAAAAATACTACATATCATTTGTGTACCTTGGGAGGTGACGAGTTTCATGAAATCATCACTCAGCTTACACCTTAAACATTTCTATATATAGTCACTTACATTTCCACATTTTACATTATTGCATTCATACTACTTTTTCATTTGCATTATCATCCTGTGAAATTATAAACTGGAAACTTACTTTTCAAGTAACTTTAAAATTTCTAAACATTGGAAAATATATCAATCACACCTATTCAACATCTATTTTACATCTTCAAATTATTCAATCTATCTCATCACTTTGGTTCATGAGATAAAATTTTGACAATGATTCTACAAGGGCTTGTATACTTAGTTCTCTTCATGGTTTCTTCCAATTCGGGTGTTTCTTGCCCATAGTTTCTCTAGAATCTTATTGATGATAAATCTTCCCCTAAAATATCTCTCTATGATAGAAAAATTCTAAACATTTCACTTGGAATATTTTTTCACCTATCTCAACCTTTGGTGGTGAGCCCTCATGCATCCTACTAGTTGTGTGGGGTTGAGGCTAGGGAAAATGTTCCCTCCTAAAAGCACAATCCAAAGTCAATTCAAAAGAAAAAAAGATAAATCAATAATAAACACAAAAATCTTTCTTTTACAAATAAAACTACACTTCTCATCCCTACCAATATTTGGTGATGAGCCCATGATTCTTACTAGTAGCATGAGGTTGGGAAAGGAGGAAGTGCCCTTACTTGCCTATGTTTTTCCTTGGTGATGAGCCCATGCTTCTCACTAGTAGCATGGGGCAAGACGTAGGGGTCACGATAATAAATCGTAACTTGTAAATAAATAAATAAATTAAAGAAATTAAAAATTTCCATGAAAATAAACTAGATGTGTATGTTAAGAGAGAATTATTCCTCAAAACCAGATTTTGTCAATCAATAGGTCATCCATGAATCTAAGTCTAGATGAACTTGCAAGAAAAATTCATTCTGAGTTGGTTAGTTGATCTTGATTAGGGTTGAGTTACAAGTTTCTGGTTGGATATTTTTCATAGTTTTTATCTTGATCATCATTCAAATTCACATTATTCAATTCATATAGCTCATGTCCTTCTTGAATCTCGGTGATGATCCCTCGCATCCTAATAGTTGTGTGGAGTTAAGAATGGAGTGAGTTCATCTTTTCATCATACTACATTCAACACATTTTTCCAATGAAATAGAAATGCTAAATATTACTTGAGAAACAAAGTATCTAAGCTATAATTTGTTGTCATATGCATAAAAAGATAAATCATTTTGTTACCACATTGTGTCATCATCCACAACATACATTCTAAAACATAAAAAAGATCGAAATTCCAAATCATCTAAGAGTACATAGATGAAATAAACCATAATGAAGTCAACTCTTACAAGGAATTTTGAACCAAAAATATGTTTATGCATATATATATAATGTCAAGTTTCTCATGTACAATGTCATCACACCATAGCAAGTGTGGTCAAAACGCTCAATTGTGAGCCAAAAATACAAAAAAATAAAAAATTAATAAATACACAAAAATGAGACTAAGAAATAAAGGCACTTTTCCTATCCATCTCTTTGAGACCCCTTATGACTGCTTTAGTTACAAATTTCCTAGAAGTCCTTATTTAGTGCATTCAAAAGCAAAAGCCAAATCCTAACGTAAAAATACCAAATATCTTGCATCTAGCCCATTTGTGAGCCCCTTCCATTTTCGTTGGGTTCAACACCTTCATTTTTAAATTCATTCCAATTCAACCATACTCACGAATGAAACATTCACCAGAAATCAGGAGTTCTAAATTCAACAAACTTACAAAACATAAATGATTTCTATAAATAGTAAAAAGTTATATATAGTGTTTTCTAATGTCATTTTGAGTGTGTGTTTATGCAGGGCTAGAGCATTGGTTTAGGTATATTTCTCATCCCCATTGACATGGTAAGAAATTTTAATAACCTCTATTTTAGGGAGATGCTTTGTGGGGGCGAAAAACGGAGGCAAATTTCATAACCTCTCCTTTGTTAGGCGGTGATGCAAACCTCGTGAGCGTGTATCACTTCCTACCACATATTCCTCTTCTTATATTTTCCCTTTTTTTTTTGTTTCCCTTTCTCTTTGCATTTTCCTTTCTTTTTGTTTTGTTTTTTCACCTTGTATAATGGTAACCACATTATTTTTCCAAGGTTGTGTATACCAGAGGACTGTGCATCTGTTTTAGTGTAAGGTGGAGTGATACAAAGTATAGGCCTATAATAAAAGTTTGAGTGACATTAGAAGTTGCGGTGAATGGCCCGATTGAAGGATATGAAGTGTGTAAGGTGGAAAATGTGCATAAGGAAATGGTGGATATTGGATTATGGTGTCAAGAAGGCTTTACGAAACCACGTACGAAAGGATGAAGAGTGCGGAATAACATGAGGTAGGCGGGGGAAAATCAAGTAAAGGATAGAAGAAGTTCCTTGGTATTTGTGGACACGTGCATAAGAGTCTTTAGTAGGGTTGAAATTGTACGTGTTAGAAGGTTGTAAAAGATTATTTGTGTAGGATATGGCACGTGGGTAAAGTATCTTAAAATTGGATTAGTGGAAAAATCCACATTTATTGTTAATGTGCATTGGTAGGTGGTATAGCATTTAATGCTTTGGAATTAAGAAAACACTATAAATACAAGGTCAAGCAAGTCATTTGGTACCTTGAAATTTCAAAGTGAAATAAGCTCGTGCAAACTAGAGTATCCAGAGAGAGATTTGTGTAATGAAAGGAGAATCCAAGAAATTTGAGTGAGCATCTAGAGTAGATCTGCAAACTAGAAGGAAGGAATACATGGGAGTGAGGAAGGTTGTGTGAAGAGTGCCATTTCATGGAAGGATTTCCTAGTTAGGGTTTGGTAGCTAGGACATGGAGAAAGAAGGATTCATTCTAGGAGTTGAAGCTTTGGAGTGAGCTTTGGGATTGAATAGATTAGCAGAGAAGAGTAAGAGGAAGGAGTATTTAAGATCAATCCAGACTAGAAAATATGGCACCCAGGAAACCAACCATTTCACCAAAGAAAACAACAAGAGAAAGGGCTAGGAAAGAGTGGGTGTCACACTTAAGAAATATGGTCGTAAGTGATTATAACCATTACACGAGAACAATAGAGAAGGAAATGACACTAGAGTTGGTCCAACTAACTAATAGTAGGACATCGGAGGAATGCCCATTTACAACAATGAGGTGAAGGTCAAATTAGAGAAGGCTAGATTATTACAACTATCGAGTTTTCGTACTTTGGCAAGCTGAGCACCTTTACCATGGGTTGATGTTACATGTACATGAGGATCATTTTTATTTCACGAGGGCATAATATGCACATCACACCACAACCCGATATCTAATTTCACAGCCTCAATTGTGAAGGAGATATCATTGATGATGATCGAGCGATAAGGAGGATATCAAGAAGACCTTATCCATGTATGACTATAAGAAGGGGTCACGATAATTTGATATCACTGAGATACCAGATCCAGTGATGAGGATAGCTGCACACTTGGTCACCAAGATCAATGACTAGGAATGATGGAAACAAGTGAACAAGGCATGGTTGAATGTATGTATGCCGAAATTTATCAGAAGGAACCATTTACAACTTGTCTAAGTTCATCGTGGGTGAAAATATAAGTAGTGCATAGGAGGGAGAGAAGATACTCTTTGGTAACATCCTCCTCACCATTGTATTTTCAGATATTGGAGTGCTCAATGGGACAAAAATTTAATTTAGGAATATCTAGAAGAGGATCCCTTTCCCACAAAAAGGTTTGCGAAATATACTTGTGAAACCATGGCAGCCGCTCATAAGGCGCACCTGGAGAAGTGGTATAAGTGAATGCATGACACATTCGGGGTGGAGTGGAGGATCCCAGAGTATTTTCCCATGCTCATGAATGGAGAGGAAAAATTTGCATGTAGCAATACTTCAATTGACAAATATATATTGACATATGGGAATATGAGTCCATGGTGCAAGCTACCCTTCTCCTTCACCATGTAATACTTCCATGCCAGAGTTAATCAATTCAAAGAAGCCAACATACTAAGGTTTGACCTTAGTGAGGTAGATATAGACCCAGAGCTATGCCGAAGCTCACCTACCCGAATAATTGCACATACGTGAAGAGATATGTCTCCGAAGAGATACAAATGATGAAGCTTTTAATTCTTTCGATTGTAGGAAGGACCACAACAAGGGTGTATTTGCACATAAGGCCAAAATTTGAAAAATGTTCTTACTTGGAGAATGATGTCTCCATCCCTAAATACCCTACCAGAAGGAAGAATTCTGCCCTAGAAAGAGATAAAGAGAATAGGTGTAGAAGGCACTAAGTGTCCAAACCACACAAGTAGTGAGCACACCGGAAGAAAGCGTTAAGCCTAGTACTTATGCGTGGAGGAAGAAGTATCTAGTCAAGATAAAGGCATCGAGAAGAAGAGACACCGGAGCATGAAGATCACCTCACCCGGATAAATTGCCAAGGAAGACATTATATGTCAAAGAGAAGAAAAAGTAAGAATCTCTGGGAATGGAATCCCATGGGAAGAAGTAGAAGGTGACTGATGAGGTAGATTCGAAGAGATGAAGAATCTAGATGCCTACATCGGTGATAGGGATGATGATGATGAGACAGAGGGAATGAAAATCATCAAGTCTATGAGATACATGATTCTAAGGAAGAAGGATATGAGGAGTATAATTAAGGGGTAGAGGAGGACGAGGATAGAGAAGAAACGAGGCCCAAGGGAAGGGGGTAGGTGGGGAAAAGATACAAAGGATTAAAGGACCCCAAGCCTCAAAAAGGAACAAATAGATGAGGCTATAGAAAAAGAAGTGGAAAAAATCATCGGGACCAGTTGAACAAGAAGTTGAATGCAACATGGATGTGGTGCTAAAGGAAGCTAAGGAGGAAAGCATAGGAAAAGAATATGGCAGCATGGGGAGATCCTAGTTTGGCTGTAAGCTTTCCAAAAGCCACACACACAGGGAGAAAGAGCACAAAAGCAACACAAGTTCAAGGAATTGGCTACATGGATGATCTGAACAAGGTGTTGTGCACACATTTCTAGAGTACCATGCCAATGGAACATCTCTTAGCCATGGCTTCATTTGATGAGGAAGGTTCATACCCTTGGAGAAGGAAAATTCTATAATGGGAATTTGAGTCCCACATTAAGGTAAGCCAAGGAGAATTAATGAAAGTTCCATAAAAAGGGATAAAACCCTTGGTGAATGCTCAACAATTATTGGATGAGAAAATATGCAACGCACTCAACAAAGTTTCAGTTGAGGTTGAAGCCAAGCTCTTTGAAAGAAATGATAGGGTGAAGTTCCTAGAGGCAGAGCTGGAGAAAAAGGAGGAAGTGATCCTTGAGAAAAGAAATGACCAGAAGCAAGAGGAACTAATGAGTGCTTAGTTAAGGCATGAGTTAAAGGATGAGAAGGTAAGAGTGTGTAAGGCATACAAGAAGATAGAGATGATCACGTATACTATTGTCTTAAAGCATCCAAACTTAACACCGCCTACGTAAAAGTATAGATCATCCTTGCAATGCCAAAGGAATTTACCCACATACTCACTATGGAGAGGTGGCCACTTTCCTTAGAATCCACAAAAGAGGCGTTGGCATGCCAAGAAAAATAAAATAAGATGAAGGTTGTGGAAATTTTTTCTTAGTACAACAAAATCCTCGCTGATGTAAAACTCACAAGCACAATTTGTTGAGGCGCCTATGATAATTGTGTGGATAGGGATAGAGTGGGAAGTATCCTTGTTGCCACCCATGAAGCGAAACTCAAGGAGTTCCAAGAAAATAACAAGGGGAATAGGGATGAACAAGACAAAAACCTATCTGAAGTAGAAAAGAAATCAGAGGACATTGAGACCTTGCGGGGATCAATCAAAAACCGACTGAAGGAATTGTACCCCCAAATCACTTAGAGGATGAATGTGCTTAAGGATTTGGGAAAATAACTGTAGGATATTTTGGAGAAAATGATCACTACGGGGGAGGAACTTAGTTTTGAATAAGTGAGCACCCTGGTGGGTGACCTCTATCAGCAAGCTCAGAATAAGGTTGACACTTGGGGAAAGTTAGAAGCAGAATTAGGGAAGGATTTCCCTCTCCTCCTCCAGAAGTAAAGTTCCCCATTCTTTCATTATTTTCCCCATTTCTTCATTCCTTTATTCTTTCATTCCAACCATTTGTAAAGATCCATCATTCTTTATTTCTTTATTGAAGATTTTTTCGAGGAAAGAGAACGAGGCATGGTGTGGGGTGATGTTGGGCCCCAAAATATCAGCTAAGTACAAGACGGTGCATGGGCATGAGGACCCATTTGAAAAATGGTACACGGGTCTAAGGATTAAAGGGAAGAGTTATGGAATGATTTTTCATAACACACGGCACACGTGTAAGGAAAAATAGGTTTTATACTTAGCCACATTTGGCATCACGAGGCAAGACACAAGAAAAGCATGACCCTTGTGGATAAGGTACCAGCCTGATGACCGTGGGATCAAAAATGGAATATTTCAGGCATGCGATGGAAGGTTCTAGAAGACATGATTGTAAGAGGTGGAGATCTCAGATCTAAGAAGGAATGCTACCATGAAGGACCACCTCAACACTTGGAGATTGATACTCAGTAACTTCTAAAACACACATGACAGTGGGTGTTGAGGTTATAGTTACAAGTTCCCAATAAGAGAAAAAATGGAGATGATATAGATATAGTGTTTGGAGAGTGCGGGGTAGAGAAAAGAGGCGAAGCTCTGCGAGAAATTGAATGGGGATGTTATGGGTTAGGGATTAGAAGAACTCTGTAACATTTAGGGGATGGGTTTTTATTCTTCTTTGTAATATGATGAGCATAATATGGCTCTAATGCATGACTTTTCTCTGCACAGTTAGATGAGGATCTATCATGACCTCAAGGGATTGTAATGTGGTTATTGAATCTGTTAATATGAATACAATTCTCGATATAAATCATCTATGTGTTTGGAAGTATACTACTTATTTATTTCCTTTCTGTATGAAAAATTTCCTTATGTTTCTTTTCATTTCTCTTTTCGGATGTAATAAGATAACAACTCGTTCAAGAATATGGCATGGTTCTTTCTACTCATTTCCCCTGGAATATTTGTTATAAGATGATGCATTCTCATAAAACTCACATAAAGGAGAGACTCGACACTCGTACATGCCTTGGGTGATCACCCAACATCCACCGGGTGATAAGTCGATGCGCATGGGATTAGACTATTGGTCTAAAGGTATAAAATATGACTACACTTATAACATATAATAATCATTAATTGCAAGTAACAATAATTATTCTTATATTGTATGATTAATTTTGGAAGTTAAGTAATCAGAATAGCTCCTAGTTTGAAAACTTACATTCCTTTTTAATGTTGTTCATGTATATAACATTTAATCTATTAAGGTTAAAAAAGGTGTAAATAATTATTAGTATAAATAAAAACATTATTATGAAAAAAAATCATCATGAATATGAGTAACATTATGAACATCATCATGGATAGACATATCAGCAAGACTTGGAACATTATGATTAAATAAAATTAGAACTATGTTATAGGAAATAGTAACCCTAGTTAATCTAATAAGGAGGACTAAAACACTTTGTAAATAAGTATGCTAAAATTATGAAAATTGATTACACAATTAAATCTAATGGAGACAAACCCTAATATCTAAGAGAAGGAGAGAAACGGCTTAGCTAATTTGAAGATACTGCCGCATGAGTCTGAAAATAAAATTTGGAAGTGTGGATGACCACTCGAAGTCTGTGAAGACCAGGATCTGGAGGATCTGAATTGACCGAGCATCCTAGAAGGTACTTGGGTTCCCTAGGGCACCCTATTATGCGTTTAGGTTCTCTGGTATTTACAAATTCACATAAACTAGTTTTGGCGGGGTTGCAAGTTGATCGAAACTTTGCATGTCTTTCACACTGGATTCATAGAATGATATGTGTAATGAATTGAAATACAAAAAGGATGTATCAAAACACGAGGAAAAATAAAATATGTAAATGAATGGGTTGGAATGACCTCATCCGCTTAACTAGTGGTCTTATCACTTAGCATTGCACTAGATTTCATATCCAAATGTAGTTCTAGTGCATGTGTGCATGTCATGCCCTAGGTTATTTCATCACACTCACACTTTATGAAGTAGAAAGAAATAGTAACTCTAGAAAATGTAAATAGCATGTGTGTATGGAATAGAATAGAATCCCCCTATGCGGTGTGTGTGATGTATATCTCCTAGCCTTTATGCATGGAAATATGTGGATGAAAGTGATGTAATGGATACATCTATATATGGAGTGATAGAAGTATGTGACACTAGGACCCTCATTATACTCTTATAGCTTTATATTTATAGGGATCTCAAGCTTAATTTTTTATTTAATCCTGATAAGGCCGACTGGGAAAGGGTAAGGATGAAAACTTCCTAGAAAGGCCTAAAAAAGAAGCAGGAAAGGATGTGCATAGATCGGGGCACCCAAAGTGGGACCAAGGCACCTCGAGTTCCCTTATGCAGTGGGGTGCCACTGATTTTGGGCTAGAATGGTGGGGTATTTGTGAAATGGACAGATATAAGTACTAGAAAATATGCAGGAATGACAAAATAAAATATAAAATAAAGATGGCCAAAATTTGGGATTAATTGGTACTTTATTCATTTGACAACCTTCTAAATAGTAGTATACGATTAGGATAAATAATGTTTAATGTGCATAATTTTTTGTTTACATTTGCCCCAAATTTATGTTGGTGAGCGGAAAGCTTGGTAACATAAAATAGATAGAGATGTGTACACGATATCCATGTAGAGTGTAGAAGAAGATCTGCCAATGGACTAGACTCGAGTGTGGAATGACAAAAGGAAAAAAATGGAGAACCGTGGATTATAAAGATAAAAAAATGTGTATAAAAGTGATAAGAGTGAACTTAGGGTGGAACAACGTGTGTAGATGTTGTTTTGTATAGTGTACCTATATGGTTAGTAAAGTTAAATACCTATAATAGTGTGTTGTCATTATCATTGTTGTTGTCATCATTTTTGTTGTTATTATTGTTTCCCCTAATTTGACTAGTTGTTTCTCATCGACAGCACCTGCAAGGAGAAAACAATCAAGTAGTCAAATATGTATGTATTTAAAAATGTTGTGTGAAATACACATGTATATAAAAATGTGTAAAGTACGCAAATGTAAAATATTCTAGAAAAAATGTAAATAGAACATGTGCACCTTGATCCGTGTTGAGAGAAGGGTGTTGAAGGATATTATGTATTGTCACAAGTTTTTGGAAGATCTCATGCCACGTTGGATAAAGAAGTACAGGAGGAGATGTGATGTATCCTCCAACTTTAACTGCTTATGCTGAAATGTGTGAAGAGATCTCTGTACTGTCCTAGTTTTTTGGGTGATCCGATGCCACTGGATAGAGAAGTGTAGAGAGGTACACCCATTGTAACCCCCAAGCCTGTAACCGCTCCACAGAATTGTTGAAGGACACCATGTCCTATTGAGGTCTTTATGTATAGAGTTTGTAGCTTGTCTGAATTCAATCATTATGTGTAAACGGGTGTAAATACATTGTTTTAGTAGAAAACCCTCAATGATTCCCCCTCTTTGGGGGTGCATGCGACATCACTAAAAGGATAATGCGGCCCCAAAAGAGGACCAAACACACTCGACTTGTAGAAATATGCCCTCCAGGGGAAAGGGAAATTCTTGGTAGATACCAAGGCGCACACAAAAGGGGATGGCTAGCCAATAAAAGTGTTAGTCCGAAAACACATGCATGTAATAAGACAAGTGTAAAATACGCAAACAATGTAGAAACTACCAAAAAAGTAGTGTAAACATGCAAGAAAAAATATATTGCACAAAGTGGGTTTCAAACATGGGACATCACTCACGATGTCACAAGACATGCGAGGGCATTAAGGCCAAAAATAGTAGAAAAGTGTGTAAAACATCAAAGGAAAATCCTGCATACAATGGAAAACAAAGCATACAAGTAGAGATAAAAAAGTAGTCATAGAAACATGTAATCCTACAAACAATTTTTACACATGGAACACCCATTAGCATGTTAGAGTGATAACCAATATGTCAAATCATGTAAGAACAAATAGTATAATATGCTAAGTACAAAATAAAACAATAGCACTGGATAAGATGAATGTGGATGTCCCCAACGACCAAAAGTATAGGAAGGGTAGAAGGTGAGAATCCATGCCACATTTAGATTCTTGTATCTGCGATCACACTAAACAAAGACATGAATGTGCATGTGTATATGATAATGACATATAAGAAATCAAGATAACATGTGTAGTAAAGTGACCATGTAAAACACTAGTAAGAAAGAGTAAATGCCATCAAGACAATGCAATATGCTCTTTGTGTATGGGTGGAATGGAATACAAGATGGAATGATAGGAGAAATGTGCCCCTTGAGTGGATGTAAGTTCATGCAATGAGATTCATTTTGTTTACCCCCTCATCAATCAAGAATGAGAAATAAACGAGATCAGAAATGGTCGAGTAATGTTGGTTATGTCTAGCACACCTTGTGATGAGTGTGTATATGTGATGGTGATGAAATGTGACATGTGGAGAGATGTGTGTGGACCCTATAGCCTAAATATATACCATGACTTGTTGAATGGAGGAGAGATGATTTATCCCTAAGTGTATATCACTATAGGATGAGTGTATGGGGATGCAACATATGTAAAGACGTTAGTGGACCCTATAGCATAAGTGTGTACCATGACTTGTTGAATGGAAGAGTGATGATTTAGCCCTAAGCATATATCACTATGATATGATGATAGAAATATGTGATGATGTATGTGACTATAAGGTGAATAATAAGGGGTGGTGATTTATCCTAAATCATATACCACTACCGATGATAAGATGGGTGGTGATTTAGGGCTTGAGAGGATAACACAAGGATTGAAAATAGCAAAGGGAGTGGTGATTTAACCTAATGTGTATACCACGACAAAATGATATGAGGAAGGTGGTGATTTAGCCTAAAATCATATACCAATATGATATGGAATGATAGATAGGGCTGATGATTTAGCCTAAGGTGTATGTCACTAAGGCGGGGAATGTTGAATGAGAAAGAATTCACATAATGAAAGTAAGGTCCATTGGATTGGTGAACCCTCAATAGTCTAGTATGGACTGAGGAACTAAAGTGTGTCATAGGGTGGTTAGTGTAGCGTGTAGAAGACAACATAGTATCAATGACCATTTGAAGGGGTAGTGTATGTGAATATGCACTGTATGCAATGGAAAGTTGCAAAAGCTATGGAATGCGGCTAAAGAGCCTCAAAGATTTACTAAATCAACTATGCACCATGAGATAAGAGTTAAACAAGAGAAACTAACATGAAAGCATTATAACTTTGAAAAAAACATAAAAACTAACATGTATACTACTCTCTACTCTTTTAAAAGCTATAAAAAATTGAACTTTGTGAAGATCCTAGCAATTAAATGTGATGTTTACTCCCAAACATAGTGAAGATATCTCTTCAAGTTGTCTACATGGACAAGCTTTAGATCTTCCCTTACTAACTATTTGGAATGGATGGATGAAAGATGAAGGATCTCTCAATAATGGAGTATGGCCAAGATCCAAATGTTCTATAGCTAAAAGCTATCACAAATGATTTCTAATGACTTTCCAAAGTACTTGAGAGAGAACAACTTGTGAGTGAAGTTGTAATTTTGAAAGGGAGGGTTGACCCTTCTATTTATATTTTTCCACTTGGGAGATATTGGAATTTGGGTGCATGTGGGACTAAATCTCAAAAATAAATTTTAGATTAGATTAGGATAAATATGCTTTAGGCTTAGTTAAGCTTGGTTTAGGCTAGTTAACTAGGGTTTAGGCTAGTTAAAATTTTATTAGCAAGTGATTAGAAACTCATTGAGAGTTGGGAGGGGTCTGGATAACCAATTGTGACTGATAGATAGCCTATGAAGCCAATGGAAGTGGTCTAGATAGAACTAGGGAGGTTACTCGAATGGTCGAAAGGAGGAATGTTTAGCTAATAAGAGACATATTAGCCAAACAAGTCGATTATAGGAGGAATATGACTAAGAAGGTGTCATGAATGGGCATCCAAGAGTGGAGTGAAGAAGGGGGAATTAACGAAGTGTCGTAAATCGGCTAAATGGGATGAAATGCTAAGTGTAAGAATATTTTAGGTGTCTACATTTTCCCCTCTTTGGGGTGATGTAAGCAACATCACTTTAAAGAAAGTATACAAACATAAACAAGTAGAAATGTTTTTAAAGGGATAAAATAAAAATGAGTAGAATGGAGGATGCCCCCTCGATTGTTGATGGGGTGATAGAAGAAATCGATTAACGATCGAAAAGATGACAAAAAGAGAACAGAAGAAAGAATAGTGTGAAGAAGGAAAAATGGGATATAGAAGAAAAAGAGTATGAGGAAGGGGAATGAGCTAGTATCCATCCAATTCCTTTGCATTGCATAAATACTACTCTCTACTATTTAGATTACTTAATTAAGAAAATGAACCTAAAAAGATCAAATTAGCAATCAAATCTGTGGTGTTTGATATGAAACTCAAGATTTCAAGAATGGAGTCTCACCATTAATGGCTTCAAGGCCAATGGTTCTCTCCATATTACTCAAAACTTGGATTATGGATGCAAATGGAGGTGTTAACTCAACAATGGGGGAAGGAAAGCTTTATATCAAATGTCTAATTAGCTTGAAGCTAATACAAATGAGATCCAAGCTTTATTAGGCTTGTTTTGGATTTGTGTTATGCAAAGTTGTGATGACAACATTGGCTAGTGTTAACAAATATGTCCAAAATTTCTTTGTAACAAGTTTATTAGATGTTGATTATGATAGGATCTCTAAGAGGTTATTCGTTCTTTGATTTAACAAGGTGATGAAATACCAAGGTCAAACAAATACCATAGAGATAAATGTTGCAAAATGCATACAAAAAGGCTAACCAAAATATCATTGAAGGGATTGAAATGGTAGGAAGACTTATAGAAGAATAACAAGGAAGGAAGAAATAAACATCCATGTGTATGCAATACCTGATTGCAATGTTTGATCTTTGTACCTTTGATTTTGTTGTGTGTTCTCAATTTTTTTGTATTTTTCCATTTTTATTTTTTTTTAGATTTTTGATAGTTTTTGGAAAGGTGGGAACAATAGAGTCACTCTGTGTGGTAAGATCCAACAACAATGTTTGTGAATTCCTTGATAAGGGAGACTAGGCATGTTTGTTTATCAAGTGTAATATTTTCTCTGATCTCAATGATCAAGGTGAGCTCGTACTCAACAAATGATTGTGATTTATCTTGAAACATGGATTTCATATGTGAGATCTTGAGTTCCCTATCCATAGGTTTCTACACTTTGTGACATACTTGATGGTTGCATTGGTGAGCATTCTTGAATCATGCTTGATTTACAATTTTGAGATTATTTGATTTGTTAGGAGCTTTGGGGCTCTCGGAATTTTTGACCTGAGCTTGATAATGAACATGTTTGGGTTTCTTATAAGCTGATGTGTGACTTTTCTAGCCCCGAAGTGGGAGAAGAGAGTGAACGTTTATGATTGATGATAGGAACAAGAGAAATGATGGTGGGCTTGCCTGGTCATTGGTAGAAGGATGATGTCATGGATGAATAGGATATGGTCCAAGAATTGAAGATGATGGACTACCGGGAGGTGAGCCACTATTAAAATATGATGAAGGGCTACTAGGATATGGCCCTAAGATGGAAAAAATTGGGCTATGACGACATGGCCCAAGAATAGAAAGAAGATGACAAAGGGATGCTAGGGTGTGGCCCAAGTATAGATGAGGAGGGACTATCGAGAGGGTCCCATATATAGAAGAGGATGAAGGGTTATTAGGATGTGGCCCAAGAATAGAAGGGAATGGGCTACCAGGAGGTGAGACATAAGTAGAAAATGGAGGTCTATTAGGATGTGGGCCAAGGATAGAAGAAGATGATGGGATACTCAGCGGTGACCCAAGCTGAGATTTTGATTGAGGAATAATGATAGATAAGGAATGATTTGGAAATGAGAAGATATGCCATAGATCAATGATATACCCCAAAATCTCATCATGCTTAGAAGAAGGTGAAGATGGAATAATAGAAGAAGAATCAAGTTCCATGACCTTAGGCTCTTCCTTTATGTTTTGATAAAAGGAATCAACTTATTTTCCCCAATACGTGAGCGTATCGAGTTTTAGAAAGAATCCTTGTTTACAATCCTCTAAAGGGATATCATCATGTAGTCTAATTGTTTCTTCATTTTGAGAGAAATCAATTAGTAGAGGTTGTTTTTCTTTGTCCATAGAAGGTTGAATAGAAGAAATAGGTCCGATAAGCGGGGATGATTGATTAACAGAAGAAAATGAGTCAAGAGAGGAAGTATGATTGGTGGTAGGCATCTCATGAATGGATGATTTGGATCTGGACCTAGATTTCATTTCTATAAGACGGAGTAATGTAGTAGAGAAAATAGGATCTCATATCCATCCATTAAGTTGTGATGTAGGAGTCAAGTTAGATGATTGACTAGAGGGAATCCAAGTTGTGGAACTCTTTGAAGGAGGAAGAGGTTGTTGAGGCGCTGATGGAGGAAGTCCTATAAAGAAAGGGAGGACCGTGACTTAAGAACTAAAATAGATCTTCGATTGACAAAATATGGAGTCACATGAGTCTTCGAAGGAGGAAGATGTCGCTGAGGTGATTTGGAATAAAGTTAATGTAAAGGAAGGGAGGACCGTGATTCAATATTTTATCTAGGGGTATCTGAACAATAGTTGGGATCCAAGCCTTTAGAAGAAGAGTGGGAATCTGAATGGTATTTTGGATTTGAATTAGAAGAAGAAGAGTGGGGGGAACCTAAATAATAATTTGGATCATAAGTATCTAAACCATACCACCGACTATGAGATGAAGGTGGGGAACAGGTACCCGAATGGGCCTTCTAGAATGAAGAACCAAACAAGGTTTAGTTGTAATGGGATATTTTAATTTGAATTCCTAAACCAATGTTCCATATTGTAGTAAGTGTGAGAAACCATGTGATAGTCAGTCATTATTGGTGTTGTTTAGGTGTGAATGCCTAGACCTAGATAGTGTGATGGAACTCCTTCAAAGGGAAGGAAGTGACATGTCGATTTGGGTAGCATAAGGGCAACCAACTAGACATTTCGTAAGTATGGAGATGTGTGCGTGATTTTCTGAAGAAGGTCTAAGGAAAATAGACATTGTGATGACACAATCTCGACGAGATCAAAAAGGATTTTCCTAGAACAATAAGTTTTCAGATGAATGATCACAAGGAACAATCATGCAAGTGTAAAACACAAAGCCAATCAACAAGGAAATACACCCTATGCAAATGTGTGTGCAAAGTGATAGTTCGATGCAAAGATGATCAACACAATGTCAATATTTACATCAAGCTTGAAATGAAAAAGGCTTAAATATTAACAAAGGGTAGATGTGACTCCCAATCAAAGGATACCACGAAAAGTTCAAAAAACAACAAGGCCTAAATTTTAAATGGCGAGGATTACAAATGTAAGCCATGTAACCACATCAATTGGAGGCGTTAATCAAGCTTCATGAAGAAGTGATATATTAGTGCCAACGTGTTATCGAAATGACGCAAACAAAGTAAGTGACACTCTTCAATATTTTGGACAATGTTTGAAGAAAAAATAAGTCAAAGTATACTAAGGATGTGCTAAAATGTGTGCAGTGTAACACCACAATATAGACACTTAGATCATGTTTACGAAAAAACATGACATAAGTATCTTAATTGTGTCGAGACAATGCAAACGAGGCAACATGTCAAAGGGAGATCAAATGATGAATCAATCCTAACTATGATGATGATCTTGAAATCAAGATCAAGTGGCCATCAAAGATATAAGGATGCATTCAAGAACTTTATATGTTTAATAACTCAGCCATAAACATAGATGAGCGTAAACAGACAAAAAAGTGGTGAACACTATCTATGACAACACTCCCGAAAGATGCCTTCTATTGCCCCAAATGGGAAAAAGAATGCAAAGGTATAGATCAAAAGATGAAAAATAAACTAAGCACCAAATGTATGTAATGGAAAGTTGCAAAAGCTATGGAATGAGGCTAAAGAACCTCAAAGCTTTACTAACTCAACTATGCACCATGAGATAAGAGCTAAACAAGAGAAACTAACATGAAAGCATTATAACTTTGACAAAAACATCAAAAACTAACATGTATACTACTCTCTACTCTTTTTAAAGCTATAAAAAATTAAACCTATGAAGATTCTAGCAATCAAATGTGATGTTTACTCCCAAACATAGTGAAGAGATCTCTCTAAGTTGGCTACATGGCCAAGCTTTAGATCTTCCCTTACTAACTATATTTGGAATGGATGGATGAAAGTTGAAGGATCTCTCAACAATGGATGAGTATGGCTAAGATCCAAATGTTCTATAGCTAAAATCTATCAAAAATGATTTCTAATGCTTTTCCAAAGTACTTGAGAGAGAAGGACTTGTGAGTGAAGTTGTAAGTTTGAAAGGGAGGGGTGACCCTTCTATTTATAGTTTTCCACTTGGGAGAGATTGGAATTTGGGTGCATGTGGGACTAAAGCTCAAAAAGAAATTTTAGATTAGATTAGGATAAACATGCTTTAGGCTTAGTTAAGCTTGGTTTAGGCTAGTTAACTAGGGTTTAGGCTAGTTAAAATTTGATTAGCAAGTGATTAGAGACTCATTGAGAGTTAGGAGGGGTTTGGATAACCAATTGTGACTGATAGATAGCCTATAAAGCCAATAAAAGTGGTCTAGAGAGAACTAGGGAGGTTTTGAATGGTCGAAAGGAGGAATGTTTAGCTAATAAGAGATATATTAGCCAAACAAGTTGATTATAGCAGGAATACGACCGAGAATGTGTCATGAATGGGAATCGAGAGTTGAGTGAAGAAGGGGAAATTAACGAAGTGTCTTCAATCGGTTGAATGGGATGAAATGCTAAGTGTAAGCATATTTTAGGTGTCTACATGTGTTATGGGCAATGTAATGTAGAATGTGTATTGTGTTTAATGTAAAAAAGGAACTAATAGGTGTATATAGAAATGGAATATGTAAGGATGATAAATTAAACTAGATCCATATATAATGAAATATATGGTAGGATATATTGGATAGGATGGATGGATGCACTATGTGAAGAAGACAATGTAAGAAAGGTATGATGTGTAGATGATGTAAGATGCGGTGAAAAGGGAAATAGAAATATAATGTGTAGTGATAGAATGTAAATCTAGACTCATAGATAATGTACCCTAGTATAAATGGAGAATGTAAAGATGGTATGTCAAACTAGACTCATATGTAATGCCTACTATTGTATTATATGGATGATGGATATGGGTGACAATTTAGCCTAAGGTGTATATCACTAAGGTAGGGAATTTTGAATGAAAAAAATGTCGCATGATTAAAGTAATTTCTATTTGATTGGTAAACCCTCGGTAGTCGAGTATGGGTGAGGAACTAAAGTGTGTCATAGGGTGGTGACTGCAGCAAGTAGAAAACAACGTAGTATCAAAAACAATGTAAAGGGGTAGGGTATGTAAATGCACATTGCTGGAAATGCAATGTAGGATGTATATCATGTGTAATGTACAAAAGGAACTAATAGGTGTATATAGAAATGGAATATGTAAGGATGATAAATGGAACTAGACCCATATATAATGGAATCTAGTGTAGGATAGAGTGGATAGGATGGATGGATGGGATATGTGAATAAGACAACGTAAGAAAGGTATGATGTCTAGATGATGTAAGATGTGGTGAAAAGGGGAAATAGAAATAGAATGTGTAGTGATAGAATGTAAAGCTAGACTCATAGATAATGTACTCTAGTGTAAATGTAGAATGTAAAGATGGGATGTGAAACTAGACTCATATGTAATGATGACTAGTGTAGTATATGGATGATGAATGCTATGAAGATATGTGATGTATAGGTGTAGGATGGTAGAATGTAAATGTGTAGGTCCTATAGTGTAGTGTGTGGGGTTTAGTGTAATGGTAATCCCTCAATAGTCCAGTGTGAACCGAAGCACAAGAGTGCGTCATCGGGTAATGAGGGTGCTATAATATGTAAGAAGTATATGTATATGTGAAGAATAATGCAAAGAGAAGAGGTATGTCTACACTAATTATGAGTAAGGGGGATTAGGTAATGGAAATGCCCCTATTTATAGTGTGATAGAGGTAACTAGGAAACACCATCAAGCAAATCATCATTGTCTTGATTGAAACCGATAGGAGCTGCGTTGGAAACTTAGTAAGCGATAGAATGAGGTGGATCACATAAAGATGCATTACAATGAAGGAGATAAACATTCATCACATATTATTAATCCATAAAAGCAATTGGTGGGCAGTCATTGGAACACCAACACAAAATGTTAGGAAAATATGTAGGAGAAGAATCATTAGAAATGGAGATAGTGTTAAAGGGCATGGGAAATGAGAGAAAATAATGAAGTGGGTAATTTTTCCGCTAATATAATCAATCCAAGATCATTAAAGCATAAATGGAAAACCATGAATAGTACGTGCAACAAATATTGTCAAGTGAAAAACTTGTAAGCCATAAACTACTATAATATGGAAGTAACTGTGATAAATATGGGGTAAATGGAGGGGTGACAATATGTAATTAAGTGTAATGTTGAACCTAGGTAAGTAATCACGTGTACGAGATAGTATCGAGCTAGCAAGACCAAGATGAATGTGTTCCCAAAATGTCCTATTGATATATAAGGTACATATGAAGGGGGTTGTGAAACTACTTCTAGTGGAGAAGAAGATGAAATGGCATCAAAAATATTAATATATCCTTTATATAGGACCATAGCATTAGTGGATGGAGGAATTTTTAATTGGTATTCACCGAACCATTAGCTATAAAAATTTTGTCGAAATAAGAATTATCCACATCAAGAGGGGTAAAATCCATCTATCGTAGTGACTCATCAGTGAGTTCTACAACATCAAATTCATCATCAAAGTTAGTGGAAATGTCAATATATGTTTCATCAGTTTGGGTAGTGCTATCAAAGAACTTGGTAGGTGGCGCGAGGAGTAGATGAAGTAACAAAGTAGAACATAGTGGAGGTGGAGCACTAGTAGGGATAAATATAGTGCACAAAATTATAGCCAAAGTGTGAGTAGATATGGGAGGAGAAGTGATGACATGGGTATTAGAGGTAGGTGTACTAGATTAGCCAACATCATATTTATCTAGGTTAGCATACATAATGGGATGAGGTGGTGGGACATGCATAAAAGTGACAGGATCAATGTGACAATATTTGAATGGTTCTGGGTCAGCGGTGATAGTATGTTCATAACCATCATGAAGGAAATTTACAAATTAATTTACAATGGATGGCATGAATTTCATGGCATGGATCCAAGGTCTCCCTAGGAGGATATTGAATTGAAAAGAAGCATTGAGGATGTATAATTACTGTAAGACATGTTTTAGGTCCAACACGATATGAAGGGATATTGTACCAAGACATGTGCGAGTGGAAGAATCATAACCATGGATGAGAGTAGAGTTATGGGAGATGAGACTATCATTTATGCCTAGTTGTTGTAAGAGAGAATGAGGGAAAAATTTAATGGTGGAGCCATTTTCAATTAGAACACACTAGATATAAGTAGTACTAATGACACCAGTAATGAGTAACGGTGTACAAGGGCAATGTTTGGCAGCGGGTGATATGTTGTTGTCTTTAAAAGAGATAGAACAAGAAAAAACTACAAAGACACTAAATTATATGGGAAAGATATTTTGTAGAATGGTCACATTCAATGTGGATATCGTGAAGGGTAGACTCGAGTGTGGCCCGTAAATCGGAACATTGCGTAATATATTGTAAAGTTATATTTTAGCTGGTGTATTCTTGAGCTGGTCGATAATATCATAGTCTTTGGAATTAAATAATGGAGTGGAAGGTATGACTAATGGTGGCAGAAAAAGCTGGTGGAGCGATTGTGGATTAATGCGAATGCAAAGGGTAGTAACTATATTGATGGATGGGTTAGATGGAGGTGCGAAAATGCAAGGGGGTGTTGGGTATACACACACATGAAGTAGATGATGGAAGTAACTACATGTATGATCTTTGTAAGTGTATAGGTAGGATATGAAGGCTACCGGCAATGACACGATAAGTAAATGACATGGTGGAAAAATATGGGAATACAAAACCCTAGAAGGTGGTAGAAGGGGATGTTGGGTTCACTAAAATGATTAACTAAACTTATAACTATGTGTTAGGAAATAGTAACCATAGTTAATCTAATTAGGAGGAATAAAACGTTGTAAATAAGTATGACAAAATGATGCAAAGTGATTACATAATTAAATCTAATGGAAAAAAACCCTAATATGCAAGAGAAGGGAGAAAAATGGATTAGCTGATTTGAAGAGACTATCACAAGTTGTTGCGGGTCTGAAAATAAAATATGGAAGTGTAGATGACCACTCAGAAGTCCTGGAAGACTAGATATGGAGGATCTGAATTGACTAAGGCACCCTGGAAGGTACTGGGGTGCCTTGGGGCTCTCGGTCTATAGTTTAGGTGCCCTGGTCTCTAAAATGATCATAAACTGGTTTCGACAGGGTCATAAGTTGATTTGAAACTCTTCATGTCTATCACACTAGATTCTTTGGATGATCAGTGTAATGACCTATAATATAAAAAAAAGTATCAAAGCCCTAGGAAAAATAAAAGATGAAAATGAATGGGTCGAACTGACCTCATCTTCCAAACTAGTGGTCTTATCACTAAGTGTTGCACTACATTTCAGACCCGGATGTAGTTCTAGTGTGTGTGTGTGTGTGTACATTTTGTGCCCTAGGTTCTCTCATGCCAATCACACTTTGTGAAGTAGAAAGTAATAGTAACTATAGAAAATGTAAATAACATGTGTGCATGGAATAATATAGAATCCCTTCCCTTATGCAGTGTGTGTGATGCAGATCTCCTAGCCTTGATACATGACACTATGTGGATGCAAGTGATTAAATGGATGCATATCTAGATGGAATGATAGTAGTATGTCATACTAGGACCCTGTACATACCCAAAATTGTAGGGTACTGCACCACCTAAAGATGTTACACATACCCCAATGATGATACGGAGTCTCCTCGCAAGGTTTCGGGATCTAGGAAAGCTCGCCAAGTATACATTTGTATCTGTATGCCTCAATCAGCCTCTGCATTCTTTGTTTTTCCCTCTGCCCCCCTTTTTTCTTACATTTTGGTCTTCATGGCGAGACCACCGCCCGGGACAGGTGGCGAGTCCCATAATTGCCGCCCTACACAGGTGGCGGTCTACGCATTTTTCGAGATGCTCGACAATCGCGTCAAATGTAAATCTTCAATTTCTACCCGCATTCTTCAGCTAATTTTCTTTGCATTTATGTTTTGGCTGCCCTATGAATAGTGTTTTCTGTTTTGTTTATAGTAAAAGAGTTCAACTAGGAGTTACCCTCTGGTAAATGCATTTGCTATAAATAGCCACTTGTTTTCAAACAAATGGCCCCTCACCTTCTCAATTCTATTATTTAGTCTTTTGAATTTCTCAATTTGAATTTCCATAGTTTCATGTCTTGCTTCCATTGTTATTTTTCCTTTTCGTTTAGAGGTTGTTTGATTTTCTTGTTTCAGTCTTGCTTCATTGTTGTTCCATACAAGTCGATTCGAGTAAAGTAGTTCCATTTATAGATTGGAATCCATTAGAGTTTAAGGTTATGTTCGTCACAAAGGATAGTTTCAAAACTCTTGGCGTATTTGTGTTGTATTCCCATAATAAATCTCGCTAGGAATTGCATAGTCAAGCTCTGTTCACTTGCGCTATCCCTCTCCTACTCGCATTGTATTCGAGTCTATATCCAAAGCTACCATTGTTCGAATACCTTTTTCTGTTGATGCTTTCATATACACACTTTTCTAGATTCATGAGAACATGAAGGAACAAGGAGATCACACTAAGGGGATGAAGTCACACACAACTGGATTTACCACTATTCTGTAAATGCTAGGTTTGAGCTATCAAAGTTCTAGTTACAACATATCAAATAGAGTAGTGAATTATTTTATTTCAGTCAAAATTTTGCTCTCGATATCGCCAAGGAAGCTATGGGGATTGATAGTTTCTGAGAAACTGTGATTCATTCCTCACTTTTGAGGTAGGATCGAGAGTATTTCAATTCAAAATAATTAGTTGCTTAGATATTTAGGATAAAATCACAACTACACAGGCAAATAGCCACACCAGGCTACTTTGTTTGTTTTAAATTATGTTACTAGATTAGTTGTTCATTTTCTAAATATATTAGAGTAGCTGCTCTTTAATTCATCAAAACACGTCATCAAAAATTAAAAAATAGAAGAATGCTTGCATAGTGTAAATACATCTTTCGTAATTAGTTTATTAATTTTAGTTAAAAGTTGAATCGTTTTGCATGACAATCATAGGACCTAGAGAGCCTAGAGAATATATATTTGAACCAATAGTTCCTCAACCAAATCTACCCACAACATTAGCTGATATAGATCAAGACCTTACGATACATGTCTTTCGAGAAACGACAAACCTACAAGATATTAGCAAACAACTGAGATGGTTAAATATTGAAGACGATAAGGCATATACATTTTGGTCAAATCATCCTAACTATAGAATGCCTTGATAAAATATCTGAATGATTGTACAAGGATTTGAAAGAGAACAAGTATTTGGTTGTGATCCTTTAGTTCCACAACCTGATGCAAGAGACCTCCTCATTGACATAGATACTAGCTTACGCATTCAAGTTGCCAAAACACCTGTAAGGTATTCTAAGAAAATTATACAACTTCTAGTTCTAAACATAGAGGCTAAAAAGGCGTATGATTACTGGATAGTCGGAAGAAGGGATTGATTCTTCACATGACCATAATAGGTCCACAACAACCACGAACTCACGGTTGTGATCCCCAAGTCCCACAACCCAACGGGCCTGTAAATCAATTAAGTATTGATACCGGTTTACGAACATTGGTATTTAGATCCTCACCACTCCCACCAGATATCATAATGCAATTCTCCGTATTAAATATAGAAGCCAATCAATCTAATATTTTTTGGGCTAGACTAGAAAACCACCCATAGTTCACTACAAATCCACTAAACCTCCTATCACCATTTTCATGACCTTGTCTGGAGATATATATGAAGCTCCCACAGGTCACTTCCCACATATCCAACAACTAAGAAACAAGATCTTGGCAGAGCTCAAAATTGATTAGAGCCTCCGAACAGCTATTATATCCGAACGATCCATTACACCAATTCAAGTTAGGAGGGCCTTCTTTACCTTAGATTCGCAGATTCCATTATTGCGTATTGAGGATATAAGATTACCTGATTATTTTGTCTATATCCACTTATATTCCACATTCACCGGCCATCTCGGCATGACCTCGGGAGGTCGGGTATGAGGAAGAGGTACTTGTAGATTCCCATGCTTGCATGTCACTTTTACATCGTCGGACCCTCATTATGATATTATAACTTTATATTTATAGGGATCTCAAGATTAATTTTGTAATTAATCCCGACAAGATCGAATGGGAAAAGGATAAGGATGAAAAACAAAGAGAAAGTCCCCAATAATAAGTGGGAAAGGATGTGTATAGATTGGGGCACCCAAAGTGGTACCAGTGGTGCCACGAGGCACCCCAAGATCAACACTGGGACACCCGATTTTGGGCTAGAATTATGGGGTAGTTGATAAATGAATAGATAAGTGCTAGAAAATATGCATGAATGACAAAATAAAATATAAAATAAAGATGGCTAAAAGGTGGGATTAATTGGTACTTTATTCACTTGAGAACCTTCTAAATAGAAGTATAAGATGGGCTAAATAATTTCTAATGTGCATAAATTTGTGTCTACACATCATTATTACATGCATCGGCATATATAGAATTAGAATAACATTCAACATCAATATCCTCATCCATGTCAATATTAGGAAGGAAATCAACAATATGAGATCTTTAAAGACATTTAGGACAATCCCATCTTGAAGGAAAGATATCATCATCAAAATAGGATTCATCTACACACTTATTGGATTAAATGTCAATAGAGAATGTATGATAATGAGAATTAGGTAGCTTGAAAAGAAAACATAAGCTTGGTGCTCGATCTTCACTAAACTAGTCACTATCACTAGATGTATATTCAAAACTTAGGTCATCATCATAACTTTGATCAAATGAGTTAAGAATTCTAGATTCAACTACTTAGGAAGAATTAAAAAATTATGCAAAGCAAGGGACTTATGAACTACTTGTAATATGGGTAAATAGATAGCTAGGGAGACATCGATATAAAGTATACTTACAATGGGTTTCATACTAGGACCTATAAATCAAGGTGGATTCTATAGATTAGGAGGAATATAGGGTGATGTATCATCATAATGATAAGCCACATCATCTATTAAATAAGTAGTGGAATCATAAACACCAAGGTATGGTGCGAGATAAAACCCATAATTGGCACATATTTGGTTAGAGGGATGATAGCCCTTATGGTTTTGTAAAGAAATATTACAATACATAACTATCCTAACCTAAGAAAAGAAACCCTAAAGGCATGAGAGGTTTGGAAATTACAAGGCCTAGATACTGAATAAAATATCTAAACCCTAGGGTAGGTAAAGGGTTTGAAAAATAACGAGGTTCACAAAAATACATCAACCCAAAATTAATTAAATGGAGTTAATCTAATTAATTTAAATATGATTAAATATATGTTACAAAAAATGATAAATTTAGATTACAACCATTTACAATTGCATAATAAAAATAAAGTATTTCAAATATGCAAAAATGATAACACAATTTGAAGTACAGATATAATTTTATAAGTGATTTAGCTAATTCTGGTTCATCTTTGACTATTTCATTGCTAGAACTGGAAAGGATAGAGAATTATGGTTGTGACTAGATCAAATTTTGTTCAATCAAATATACAAGAGAAATACCATACAAAGAGGCAAATCCAAATTTTTCATAAACATACCTGCTATACGGTCTTGGATAAGTTAATGGTAAGATCTCCATTTTCTCTATGTCACTTTTTCATCATGTATGTTACAATTCGATATATTTGACTTCACCTATAATCCTAATTTTCACACTTCGTACTCAAAAATAAACCTAGATTCCCATAAGAAACTCAAGCGCACATTAAATAAAAAAATAAATATGCAAATGCTTGATACATACTAAGATTGATGGTCACACTATTTGTAAATCCCCGAGAGCTACACTACTTTTTAGACTCAATGTAGTACTCCTAACACATTCGGTAAGTGTGCATGCAACTAAAAACATTGACCTATATTTCCCTTGTGTTTATACACTAGGAGTGGATTATACTACCTTTCTCCCATAGAAATCCTTGCATGGAGATATCTAAACACAATTTATACCCTTCTACTAGTGTATATAATATGAACATAGTAACTTTTTCTTTCTTAGCTCAATATTTCGTACTTAGACAAGTGTTTTCTATATAATAAATGCTTAAGGTGAACTTGTATATATAAGAGTTTTGTAATTAGATTTTATTTTTATGGTCACACAAGTCTAACCAAAAAATAATAACCAAAAGTGAAAAAAGTAATGAAGAGACCCAATCAGTATAAAGGACCCAAAATACCAAAGGTTCCAAGACCATACATCTTGGTCAAGACCATACTACAATACTAACCAATCTGTACATTCTTGGACCAAAATCATCATAAGTAAAAATTAAATTTCAACATCTAGAGATCTCTATGACATAAAAAAAACATAATAAATAATCAAGTCAGAAATTAGAAGACTAATTAAGTGATATAAAATTAATGCAACAAGGACTTGTACCACAAAGACATAGTTTTAGTGTTCAAGACCTATATATATATAAATTCTAGGAAAAGCATGATGTAATGATGATTTTTTGAAAAATTAGTATCTACACTCATACCTCCTTTATGATAGTAAATAAAATTTACTAGTTTACGGGAAAAGAAGAGTGTAATTCATAATGCTAAAGTAAAGAAATTTATTAAATGTGTCAATAAAGTAACCAATGCATGAAAAACAACATGGGCCACCGGTGTGACACATATGTAGATAGGTGTTGGTATACTATAAGCATAAGAGGGCTTAATATACATAATAGACATATTTAGAGATATGGAGATTTCATTCGAATTTACAAAGAGTCAGTGATCAATCCCCAACAAGTATTTGATAACTAGGTGGGAATTGAGTGTTTCGACACCAAGGGAAGAGTGTAAAAATATCTTTGATTTCCCCATAATAATATTTACCATTTTTATGACCATACCACTACATATGAATCTAGACCTCGACATTTTTAAAACCCTACACAATCATCACTATGCATTATAGAGGTGTATTGTAGTAACTATAGTATTGATAATTTTTAATTTTAATTTTTAATCCCACTGAATTTGCAATAAATGCAAGGACTTGTATATTTTGAAATTAGTAAATTATTTATTAGTGCATCTTTATATTTAGAGTCATCCCTTTATTCAATAGGCCTACATATTGATTTCTACAAGAGGGGATGGCCTTGAAAAGTCAACCCATATAGTTTCCCCACTTCTAATGAAAGATATGATATATAATAGAATTGTTTGAAGTGAAAATAAGTGTTGGTATATATTTTTCTATGTCATCAAAGTCAAATAGAATACTGAGAATATAAAACTATGTATATAGAAATCATAGTGATATTGTTTTTCTTATGAGTGTTAGTGATAGAAGAAGTGACTGGATAAAGGGATTGCATTAGTAAAAAATCATAAATATAGATTGTGTCAGTATATAGTACAATAGAATAGTATTGAATGTTTAGAAACTATATAAAATATTATTTGTATAATATGATAAAATAACATTAAATTTTTGAAACTACAAAATAGATTCTGTGTTCACATAATATGATAGAAGTATATTGAATTTACAACAAATGGTGACCTATAAACAAATACTATAGATGTCCTATATTAGTAATCAAATATTTGTATAGTGTGTAATAATATAGTGGAAAAAGAGAACCATGAGACCAAAATAGGGGAAAATAGAATGGATTCACATATTACTACACAAATAGGGTAAATAATAATCCATTGGGAAATCAAAACCTAGGTAATACAATCAACCAAATTATTAAAGATACCATATCTTATTCAAAGAAAAATTAGATCACAACAAGCTTAAACCCTAAGTGCATATAAACCTAGGTAATTAAAAACAACCACAAGCCCGAGGACATCCAAACTTAGGTAAATCCCAAACACAAAATCAATGAATTGATTAAACTAATGAATAAAAAATAACCAATAAAGAATAGGACCTAAGACTAGATTTCAAATCCAATGACACCAATAAACTAAGAACCCATTTACAAATATATTCTCCCATATTCATGTTGCGAAATGAAAATGAGGAGGAAAATAAAATCACATCTAATCAAAGTGAATATACGAGATATGACAATGATAATTTTTAGAATGACTCCAATCAAGTGACATTGACCATATTATTTATTGCAATAAGAACTATTTCCTCTTATGTATCTTATATATGGGAGATAAAATTCCTTTATATTTATATCCCAATAAATAATGTCACATTATAAAAAAATGACTTTATTAGAAACGATGAAAAAACATCAAACAATCCTCATGATGATATAAAAACAATGAGAATTATGGATGTAAGGGAAAATAACTCAAAATATATTCTAATATAGGAAAGGAAACTATTTATCAAGATTAATTGCTAGATGCATATGACCAAAATAAATAAATATTTGATCCAATACAATAATTAGGTAATCAATTTTTGATATTTAAGCATAAAATAGGGTTAAAGGGACCCTACCCCATTACAATGAGCCCAAACAGACTTAGAAACAATCCAAAAAATAAGGTATAAAGAAACTATCAACAAAATAAAAATAGACAAACCAACAAACAACAAAAAGAAGAAACAATAGCCTAAAGAGACAAAGAAGAACCAACAATAATTATTCCATTGTTTTCAAAACCTCCTTCCATTCATTAGCCAACTTTATTAATAATTTTTCAATTTGTCAAAGAAATATTATCCTTATTCCCTCTTCCTTTTTTGGCTTTTTCCTTAGCTTCATCTTCATGCTTGATATAGATAATATGCTTCAAAGCCTTGATTTTCAATAGTACTTTTTATATTAAGATTTATCCATGTATAAATCTTCATGAATTTGGATTTCAAAGTCTCATTATCATTTTCCAACTGAAGACATTTATTTTCCATCCTATCAACCTTTCCAACAAAACTACTAGCACTTTCAACCTTATCCTTCACCAAATTCCAATATTTTAGAATAATATTAAGCATATTCTTATTAAGATTGACATCATTCTTGAGTAGATTAAAATCAACAGTCAAATTTTTGGTAACCAAATACTCCTTCTTAACACCTTGAATACCCTCCACAAGTACAAAATTTTCCATGTCACTAATCTCTTTTGCATTTAATTCCATAATAATCTCGACCTCCTTAAGAGGGAAACAAATATCGAGATGGGGCCAAATTATGGGAGGGATTTTCAAGGGAGATAGAAAATGAATCCATAGTATTAACCTCTTGACACTCCTTAGAAGAAGAAGAAATAACCACTTTAGAAATAAAGGGCTTATCACTCAATAGGCCATTGTGTTTATATGATTTTGTAATGTCCATTTTTCACACCTTCACTAACATAATAATAATACCCTAGTGAAGGGGGGCCACAAAGTTTTCCTTCTTGACCCTTTCCATAGACTTAGAAATGGAACAATAAAGTAAATGAAGAAAACAATATTCAATTTCATTAAAAAAAACTCAACATGGGAAAATGATAAGGATACACAACTTTCTAATGTCATTACAAAGTGATAAAATCCATAAGATGTGAAATCGCATCAAAGGGAATTCTCAAAGACTCTCTAACATACCCAAAAAAATAGGATTCAAGACTTTTATTTTCTCCCCAATTTTTTTGTACTTCCACAGTTTTTCTAGTTTTGGGTTTATAAATTCAAAAGCCTCTATTCAACAGCCCCATTACCATTGTAATATAATCCACAGTCATAGTGAAGGAAATCCATCTAATATTTACCTTCCCATTATTCCAAGATGAAACAAAATGTACCGACACAAAGGAATCATGCCTAGAAAAGTTTGGGCATACCTTTTACCACAAAGAACTCCTAATCTTCTTTCTTAATACCTTATGTAGAGTAAAAATTAATGAGAAGAATATATCCTTCGATATTAGAATAATAATACAACCATCTCCCAAATAAATTAAAACAATGACCAATAGATATATGCAGATCCTCTTTTACATCTCATTCTCCCACAACAATATACTTTCTATTATATGGGTCATCAATTGGTTGAGTTAGAATCTTCATTAACCTTTAAATAACTAAACTTTCATAGAAACAACTATCAACCAAAAAAAACCCAACGATCAGTCAAACAATGACCAAACTCCTAATATCAAATAATTAAACTTTTATTTACCATTATACACACCAAAAGGCATGTCATTTTCCCAAGAATGGAAATTGATGAAGGACACCCTATAATGGTTGTGAAAATGGCTCAATCACAAAAATAAGAAATATAAATTTGAGGAACTTTGTTCTCATCCATTCAATCAAGACATAATTCATTTTCCTTTCCCACCATACTTCAAGCCTCCTAAATTTGAAAAATACCAAGGGAAGGGAGATCCTGGGAGAATTTTAAATTATTATTCATGGCTTGTCAAGTTGTGGTATACAAAAATTATCATATACACGTTTTCCCCCACAAATTAGGAAGTCAAGTACTCAAATTGTTTATTCACCTTCTTAGATGATCACTTATGACATTTGCATATTTTTATGAACCTTTATAAGAAATTTCTCATTTAATATGGACTCGAAGATCTCCATGATATATGTTTACAATTATAAACAATATAATAGGTAATGTTTCTCCTCATTCCAATAAATATTGCAAAGCCTTGTTAGCTATTTTCCTACACTATCCTAGAGAAACAACTTGTTAGTATCTTCAACCCCAATATCAATTCTAAAATTTAATTTTCATCGTCAAATGGATTGTGAGAATACATTCAAGGAAGTTTTCTAAAAGGGGATTTTTTTAGAAATCCCTTATATCCAAATGATTCATTACAATTTTCTCTTAGGATCATCAAGATTTAAAATAACAAGAAAAGACAATTTTTTTATCAAAAGTAAGAATGTTGTTGGCAATAGAGTCACATAATCTAAACACATCCAAACCATCTAGTAAACACCTCACATCACCATCCCTAAAGGTTATATTAAATATTATGTTAATGAAAGAAAACATATCGCATTAGGTGAATCCTTGATGGATTTCTTCCACTATCTTGAAAAGTTGAACACGATCATCCATATAATAAAATATTTTATGAAATCTTACCTAAGCCCTCTTGGTATAAGGAAAATTAATTCATCGCATCAAGGGGAAATCAATATATGGATGCATGAAGTTGGAAAATATGTCCAAAATTTAATTTATTAAGGCAAAATTAATCTAGAAGGGAATCCTACCCAAAAATAACAAAACCAATAATTTGGTATATATCAACATTCATTCCCCAAACATGATCATGATGATCGAAACCCATCAAAGTTAAAATTCCTGACCCAACAACATTAATCATGACAAAACATCCTACAATATCCCTATATGATACATTCACAAAACATAATGCCACCACCTTAAAGGAAAAAACTCTAGATTATGTTATTACAACTAGGTATACAAATATAATTTTCAAATGGGATCCTCTTCCTACTTCTGAGGGTTAGTATAACCTAATCAAGAAACTTGAGAATATTACAACACAATTCTCCATCCTAGATATTTCAAAAACATTCACAATCCATAAAGATATAATATATCAAATCCTATAGAAGTCATGAGTCCCAACTAACATTGATCCATAACATTTCCAATCCTTAATTATTTATCTCTCTTCTAACCATAAAATCCATTTTAACCAACATGATTCTCCACCTAATAACCCACTTCATAATATACCCCTATACATAGAATTCGTCATTACCTACTAAAAAGTGAAATGGGTGCTTATAAACAATGGTTAGGTCTGAATGTCTATACATTGAAGAAAATAAAACATTTAGAGAATTTAGAGAAAGCATTAGACTCCCACATAATCATAATCAAAGCACACAACAATGATGAATGATAATCTATAGACACAATTACCCTTCCTCTCGAAGTCGTGTGTCACTCATGAAACTCATTTTCATGTCATCGATCTTGATCTCCCTATAACATCCTCCTTAATATATCATATATATACACCATGAAAGACATTTTATCCACCTATAACCATTACATACATTTACCATTTAGGAAAAGAGTTCACAATCCATGGTGATCCTCAACACATTTAATTCCATAAATTATTAGAAGTAAACTGCAGCAACCCTAAATCTACCACACTTGATTTACTCTAAGGGTGCAAAAACCATAATAACCTCCATATTAATTTATTAATGATTGAATCTTCACTAATTAATTTCTCCTCTCGTATACAAATTAATGACCTATTAATTAAATTTATCTTTGTTTGTTAATTTATAACCCATTATTAATTAATTAAACTTTATCATATATCCACTAACTAATGACCCTTCATTAATTATATCTCAATTCAAATATTCTCTATAATTCATTACTTTCCTCTAAATTCACCACCAAAAATCTTCTTTAAGCTAATCTAGGCATATTAATTAATCCCCAATTTATTAATTAATCCCCCTTTCTTCACATGTAATTCCCATGGAGTATTAATCCCACTCAAGTAATCATAATCATAATCATAATCATACATATCCATTATACCATATTCAATAAGAGTTACACGTTTTCCCCAAAAAAACACTATAAAAGCAACCCTCTACCCACTTCCAAGACACACCTAATTAAGAAGCTAAGTATTTCTACTTGTGGAAAGATCAAGGAAAAAGTGATAAGAAACCCAATTTTATTGAAGAACAAATACAAGATATAAATATGGCTCACACCAATTTGAATGGACCTCCTTTAACTAAAATATCTCCCTTAAGTAACCTTATCACTGCTGCTCTTTTCTTGCATCTAGTTCAACAAAGATATCCACAACTCGAGACAAATCTCAACGTCCATGAGAGAGGTTTGAGGTTATTTCTTTAATTATTTTTATTCTTCTTTCCTTTCCTTGTAAAATATCAATCATTGATATACTTATGTTCTAAAATCATTAATGTAGGATGAAATTTGTAGGTATACTTTTCATTCATGTTTTAGATTAAATTAAATTTTGTAAGAAATTTGGTATACATATGGAATGCCCAATGGGAGTACCATTTGTCTCAAATATATTTTTCTTTATGTTTCATGTTTTTATGAAATTTGAGTTAAATTTCATGTGTTTGGTAACCTTTTCGTGTGCTTGGAAGTGTTGAGTTGGTATTTTATGTATTAAAGAGGCTAGTTGCTATCAAAATTTGGAATTGAAAGCAAAAATTGAACCTTTTTAAATTTTACATCTTTTTGTTCCACCTTCATATTCAACAACATTGTTTTGTGTTTCATTGGCTTTGCATTAGTAATCAACAATTTTGTGGTACATCATGGTATCCCGACTTAGCCCAAATTTCACATAGTTGTTAGTTTTTGCAGCCTTATGAAACATATAAATGACCCTTATTAGAACAAACTTTTAATTTTATAAATATCAACATATTTGTGACACTAATCAATAACCTTTCTTTGACTAAAAATTCAATTTTGGTAATATCAATGACCTTGTGAAACTCAAGAGTGGCCTTTCTTATAAAATTTAATTTTGGAAAGATCAATGAGCTTGTGACACTTAGCAACAACCTTGCTTTACTAACTTAGATATAGGGTTTTGTTGACATTTTTCACTTTTTTAATTATTTTCCCAAGTTTTGAAAGTTTCTTTAAACTTTTGATCACTTATTATGCTATCTTGGACCATATTCTATTTATAGTTTGGATGACATTGCACTTATCATCATTTGTTTTCCTTGTAGGTGCATTTTTATCATGTTCAGCAACCCATCGGAACTCCACAGTGCTAAAATCAAAATATTTGGGATTAGTGATCATAGGTAAGCATTTTTGGAGGCCCCGTTATAATTTTTAGTGATATTATGTATTTAATTATCCTCACAGAAGTTTGTAGCGGACTCACTTTATATAGTGGCCTTGCTACAAATATCAATGTTCTTGTTGCATGCATCAGTGGCCTTGTTGCATGTATCAATGACCTTTGTTTTTGTAGAAGTTTTGATGTTACATTAGTGGCATTTTCATAGTAATCAATGGAATTGTTATGTGTTGTAAATACGACTTGTGGTAGAGACTTGGGTTTTCTCTCATCTTGAATATCATCACTTTTTTTGTATTAAGTTGTTATTGTTGTTCCAAGCTACTAAAAATTGATGCATAGGCTCCTTATCACTTTTCAAAGATAATATTTCCATAAAATAAACCAAAAAAATACACATTCTTGATTTTTTTCATTTACTTTGCATTTTTGTTTATCACATTGCTTTTATTCAAAAAATGTGCTTACTTCATTCAAGATTTTTCTTAACTTATTGGATTTATCTTTATTTAATAACATAGTTTTATTTTCATACTTGGAATCAAGTAGATAAATATTTTATTAATCATTGTTTAAACACATTCTACTAGGTGTTTATTTAAAATTTTCACTTTGTGTTTTTGGTGGCCTTGTGACACATAACAATGACATTGGAAATAAGAAATAGTTACACACTTTATTTTTCATTCTTAGGGTTCGGTGGCTTGTGATTCACTACCAAGTCATTTGGAAAAATCCTATGCTCTAGTGGGCTATATAAATTTGTGGAAATATTGGTCTTTTTTGGGTAATAGCTAACCTATTTGATCATAAATGTGAAGTGATGTGATTTCAACTCCCAATACCTAATCCTTAGAAAAGATCTTATATGAAAAACTATCATATTTTGGTCAAGATCTATTGAAATGGATAAAGTGAAGGCAAGGGATGATTTAACCCTTGAAAACACAAAGCTAGAAAATAATTTCTATTTTCATATACTTGTGCCTTATATACTGAGATATATATTGAGGATATCAAAGCTTGTTATGCTAGTTAGGAAACCAAAAATAGCATATGTTGTGTTTTTATTGACTCTTACCATCTTGTTTGAAAAATTGAAAAAAAAAATTAATCTTTTCAAGTCAAACCTTGTTTTCTCAAACCAACAAGGTGAAATTGTACTTTCGAGTCACACCATTTTTAGAAAAAGAACAAGGTGAAGATTTATCTAAGTTGAACCATGTTGACATAAAAAAAATAACTTATAACTCTGAAAAAATCAAACCAAGATTTTTGACATCAAAAATTAAAATTTTAATTTGAGTTTATCAATGCAAAAATTCCATTATGATATTCAAATGTTCTCAGGATAATCTAAATCAAAACGTCGTCAAATTTCAAATCTTAATAAAAATGATATCTAATATTCGATACCAAATAAGAAAACAAAAAATGACAAATCCTTGAGTTAAAAACCCATTTATTAATCAATATGATGAAAATGAAATCCAAATAAAGTATGAATAATAAATGATTTGATCCTTTTAATACCAACCCATTCATCAAATCAATATAAAATACTTTCATGAATAATCTATTTGCCCATCAAAATGAGGATGGATATAACCATGCTCGTATTAAATAAATAAATCATTTACCAATCCTTTAATAGACAATCCATTCCTCCATCCAAAAGAGGATTATCATGATCGTAACATAATTGAAAATATTCAACAAACATAAAAAAATCAAATTTAAATTCAAAATACAACAATAAGACCCCGAGTTCTAGAAAATCATATTTCATCTTACCACCTCACATCACTCTCCCTTAGGGAAACCTAAATGAGAAACATTATTGGGCCCCTAAAGTAACTAAGTACCTAAGGCACAAAGCCTTGTGGCATGAAGAAGCAGAAAAAAGCACATGTAGAAGTAATTCTTGGAGAGACGCGAAGGCTCACACCCGAAAGGATGGATTCAAGACTTAGTGAGTTTTAGACAACAAGAAAATATGTGTAGGGAGAAAATGGAAAAGTGACCAGATACATATGTGGATAATCCATGGAGACTTGTGACTCAAGGAAAGGATATTCCAAGGCATCAATATGGTTATCATGAAAGGATAAGGAGTCGAGGTTATTAATTATTATATGAAACATGCATGCTAAAAGGAACTCGATTGAGGGAAAACATGGTGACATCTAGCATATTCCTGGGTAGTGGTAGAGAAATCATAAGACGATTCCTTCAGGATTTCGTAGGTGATAATGATGAGCAATTAAGAGGAAACGAGGATGATTATTATAAATGTATGGATGGTTTTCATAAAGGAGAAGGAGAGATAAGTAAGGATGGATGTAGAAGTAATAAGGGAGAGGGAGTGAGAGATATAACGATATTGTGTAATGTGTAATGGAGAGATCTTTGATGTAAGGAAATCTTTACTAGCATGAAAATTGTCCTTGGATATCGGCACGTGTGATAATGGTAGACTATGAGATTTTCCATGGGGATCATGATGCAAGTAGGTGTCTTCTACCACAATGCACAATTCATAAGAACGTTTCTTACTATTGCAAGATTTACACCTCTACTACTCATGACACCAAGGATTGTAGATTGATTGACCATATACGTGATACCATTGATATTGGTGTGTGCTAGACCAACACTAAAAATAATTCCAAGGATGATGGTTATCACTTTGAAGACAACACGGAAGGAGGAGCTTGTGGGTGAAGCCTTCGAAGTATTTAGAGGCCGTGGAAATCATGGAGGTGGAAGAAGTGAATTTCCTTGTGGGACCTATTATAACTGTGGGTCCATAGAAAATTACAAGCGTGAATGCCTTGACTTACTACAATTCTCTTGGTGTGGAAATAAGCACAAGTATGAGGAGTGCCTAGAGTTATTTGAGAACATGATCCAACAAGAGCGGAAGGATAAAGGAGTTGGAATGGTAAGTGTGAAGAATTCGACTCACAATGGATGCCAAGGGTGGCACATGAGTTAGAGTTAGAACTGTATTGGTGAAAATGCGAGCTAAGGATACATGCACTAGGGAAATACCAAAGTAGAGACCACTAGTCGAAGAGAGAGGAGGTGGTGTACGGGAGTATCTTGATCTTTCTCATCAAAAGAGGTTTATCAAGAAACCATGGATGTGATTCAAATCCTACAAGGAGAAATCTAATTCCTAAAGGAGCATTTACGACTATGTAATGATTTTTTTTTAAAGCTATAAACATGGGGTAATAATCTCTAAAGAAACCCCAAAATTTTTGGAACAAACAAATCAAATCACCATCAAATTAGATATAATCAAGAGATACCTATTTGTATGCATATATAAAGCTTAAAATACACAATCAACCTCTAAACATGACTATATTAGTTCTCTACTCCATGAAAGCTATCTATAAAATGAACCTATTAAATCTCTAGCAATTAGTTATGTATTTCTTGATGTCTCAAAATCTTAAGAATGGAATCTCACCATTAATGGCTTCTCCCATTTACCTAAAGCTTTGAAAGATTAAGCAAATAACAAGTAAATAGCTCAAATATGAAATGAAATGACTCTAAAATGACTAAAGCATAACCTAAATCAGAAATGAGATGAGAGAGAGAGTTCTTATGAAAAGGTGGGAGGGGTACCCTTCTATTTATAGTTTTTGGTTTGGAGAAAAGGTGTTTTGGATGCATGTGGGACTAAAAAGGAGTTAAAAGGTGATTTTTAGAAAAGCACATTTGGAGGTGTGAACTGGATTTGGAAGGCTAAGTGGTTATTTGGGAGGTGAGATATTTTTTTAGAAATTCAAATTATCCTTAGAAATTCAATAAGAGGGTTAATTAACCTAAACAAGGTTAATTATAGGGAAAACAAGCCTATAGAAGCTGGTTAGAGAGGGATTAGTAGATTTAGGGGGTTTTGAAGAGGCTAGAAAGGATGATTTATTGGTGTAGTGTAGTAAATGAACACGAGACTAGGAAAGTTAGTATGATCTTAATAATAAGATCACGTAGACCAAACTATAGGTGCCTACATTTGCTCCTCTTTGAGGTGAAGTGTGTGACATCACTTCAAAGAAAGTAGATAAGAATAAATGAGTAGAAAAATTTTGAAGGGGTAGAAGAAAAATTAGTAGGATGAAGGATGCCCCTCGAGTTTCAATGGGGTGATGGAGGAATGCGGTTGATGATCAAAAAAGAGAACGAAAGAAAGAACAATGTGAATAAAAGGGAGATCAAGAGAAAATAACAAGAAAAAGGGACTTTGAGATATCCACAAGGCATTGCTATAGAAATAATTCTTATTCATTGTATTGCTAGTAATATTCATTATTCTTATTAAAGTATAAGCATATGATATAAGTGTAAAATGACATGAAAATCCAAGATACAAACAATTTTCCATTGCTACAAATGGCCAACTCCATGCAACATACATGGATGCAATGCAATACGAGAAGCAAACAAACTCACTTAATAGGGAAATAAGTACAATCACACATACTCAAACAAACAATGTTTAAGGAAGTCACACAAATATGTTTTTATCGAGTTGGAATCTAAAATGTTTTGATAAATGACAAGGGTTATAAAAATACCCCAATAAATTTGTATATGTAAGGGAAAGGATGGAGGACACTTAGGTCTAATGAAAAATTAGTGTGCACAATGAAACAATATTAGGTAACTCGTGCCCCAGAGTATCAACGAAGTAAGCAATGTAAATTTTGTAAATTATTGTAGAGTTAGGTGATTCGTGATTTTTTGTTTCAAAATATGTGAAAATGTCAAAAGATACAAGATGAGTGCCATACGAGAGACACATATTTCAGTTGTAAATGAGTTGTTTACCAATTTTAGTCCATTTTCAAAGTGTTCACGATTTTTTGGATTTTTGGATGATTTTATAATTTTTTATATTTTTGATTTGTAAAAATAATGTAGAAAGTGGAAGATATCCTAGAAGCACGTAAAAATGCCCCAGGAAAAGAAAAAGGGGGTCGATAGTAGTAAAAATGCCTCGGTGAGAAGGAGAACGAGAAAAAAATTATTATTTAATAAAAATTATTATCGTGACAGGAGAAATAGAATAAAAGTAGAAGAGAATGAGACAAAGTAGTGCCTAAGAAATTTGTAAACTCGCCCCAGTGTGAAGAAATGGCCGCTAGGTAGCACTTAGTGCTCCAAAGCATAGCAAAAAATAGTAAAAATAATTATTTAAATACGAAAATAATTATTTCGGTGAGCAGAAGAATTATTAGAGTGATAAAAATGGAGAAAACATGCCCCAGGGGCATCATGACAACCTAATATACCCACCGGGGGTAAATCAATCACCACCAGTTCATTTGTAGAAGAGCTCTTGTAAATTTTCACCGTGAGAGAGTGTGAGAGCATTAGAGTGAGATGGCGAGGCTACCGAGTAGGAGGAGACAAGTAGATCACATCCGGGAGTACCTTATGGATGCATTGGATGGACCCTACATGAGTTCCCTATCCCTAATTTGTCCTTTAAGCATTTAATGTCATTTTTTTCCATTTTTAGGCGTAGATTAGGGTAAATTTGATGTATGTGTGTGCATACATGCATAGAAAATATAGGTACACATACACAAGCCTCACAAAAATGGGTACATGCATGCGTATCTTCCGAAGGGGATGTGTATATGTCGGAAGGGGGAAAATGGGGGCATGCACACATATGTGTCGAAGGGTAATCTCATACGTCGAACTAGACGTGTATGATTCCTGGGTAGGTAGGGTGATTAGATAGAAAGGGGGTGGGCATACGCATCAGGGTGTAGGCGTACATGTCAGGGTGTAGGCCTAAGCATCAAAGTGAAGACACATATGCATTGGGTGCATAATTGTTGGGTGCATACATGTCGAGACAGGTGTGCATATGTTGAAGTAGGTGTGCATGTGTTAAGGGAAAGTGTACAGTTTACCCTTGCCAATAATTAGCCAAATATAGATGAAAATAGACAAGGTTATTTGTAGAAGAAAAGTTAATATTAGTATGTTAGATGAAAGAAAGAAGCATTTTAGTAGAAAACTAGGTAGAAGTAGATAAAAATGTAACCCTAACACATGTATCATTTGTTTGTGCATAGTGGATACTACCCATCCTTCACACTCGTGAGAGATATGGTCATCTTACTATGATAGAGGCACAGTTCAATGAGGAGGATCAAAAGATATTGGATATTCTTTTATACGTTACGAGGGGATAGATTACGTGGACAACATGCCACAGTTACTCTCGATCATGGTCTCTTGAGAGCCTTACCTGAGAGATGGCACAATGAGAGTCAGTATTTCTAGCTTCCTACTGGCAAGATCACTAGCACACTAGAGGATGTATAGCACATTATGCAGGTCCTAATCCAGTGGTGAATTGATCCAATACTCTAGCCACCAACCTGATATTGATAAGTTTTTATAGAGTTATTCGGTGTTCCAAATATACTTGTGCCATGAGATGATAGTCAAACTATCTCGGTGCATAGAGGATCCCGAGCTTGATCAGGTTGTAGTTTATCTAATGGCTTTTGTTAGTGGAGTTTTACTCCCTAGAAAAATTAGAGCTTCATCTCCACTTGGAATCATTGGAGTGATACGTGACTTGATTGATGGTGAGATATATTGTTGCGGCCAATGCATACTGGCGCACTTATACTAGGATTTATATTTGATCACATACTACTATTTGAAGATGGTAGGACTGACTAGGATTCTACATATTTGGGCGTGGGACCATATTACTATTAGTGGCCCTATAGGTGTACTAAGAGTTTGAGCTCTAGAGGATCCTTCATTATGGGCTAGGTTCTGATTAGAGGTGATGTACACCACACACATGGGAGATTCATACCATTACTACCATGTGTTAGATAATTTACAACTTACTGTAGTAGTATGAAGGCCATATAGACATTTTCAGTGGCCTTAGGATGGCCTAGAGCTTAGCATAGTGACAATTGAGCATTCAATGCTAGGAAGTCAGTAGCTATATGTGGGAGATTTATAGGGTGGATCAGTGTTAGAGATAGTTTTGTATCACACAAGACGTAGCTAGTCCAGGACATGTGGTATGCCTGCAGGGCCAAAGATTACTTTGATATGGGGGCATAGATTATTAAGGACAGAGCATTCACCAACTTTTTACAGAGTAGTGCAAGCTATGTGGATACCCTTGAGATAGGTCAGAGATCCATGGTGTACACCAGAGTATGCTCCATGGTACCATGTAGTGATACCTCATTGATTGATGATTCCTAGAGTTGCATACGATGTAGGAGTAAAGGAACACCTAGTGGGACCACTTAGCAGTTGATGAGGGTGGAGGTGATGATGGTAAGGATGGTGATGATGATGATGAAGATGATCCTTTTGATATCCAAAGATTATGATGGGAGTGGGGGATAACGTCCTCCACTACAACATCCATAGAGATAGGGGCTCACGCTTAGGTAGAGACAAGTATCAAAGGATACAAATATAGAGTTTCCTCCAATAATCATTCTATAAGGGGTATATGCCCCATTATAGTAGTTGTTTCCATAGTAGGGTCCATCACTAATGCTTTAGGTGGTGGTGATGATGGTCAACTAGTTGTGCTTCATTAGCACTAGCAGCAGGGGTATAAGAACTCTCTCTCTCTCTCATCTCATTTCTAATTTAGGTTATGCTTTAGTCATTTTAGAGTCATTTCATTTCATATTTGAGTTATTTACTTGTTATTTTCTAAATATTTAAAAGATTTAGGTAAATGGGAGAAGCCATTAATGGTGAGCTTCCATTCTTAATCTTTTGAGACATAAAAAAATACATAAATTACTAGAGCTGAATATGGAAGCATTTCCATAATGCTTTGATCGTGTTACTCTTGAATGAATTACCATCATCTATGAAAATGGCAGAGGGGATACCATAACGGAAAATAAGATGATTCATGATGAATTTGGATATTTACACGCCAATGACATAAGTAAGGGTACATCCTCTACCCATTTAGTAAAATATTCAAAGTGGCGGTAATAATGTGGGTATGGTCATCTAAAGAAGAAGGATGGAGCTTCCTATGATATTGAAGCAAAAACAGCCAAGGCGTTGCGATAGGTCAGTAAAGCTTGTGTTTGTGTATGTATCAAGTTGCCATACTTTTGGCATAGCTCACACTTCTTTACAAAGTTACAACAATCTACTTCCATGGTAGGGCAATGATAGCCCACTCTCAAGAGTTTTTTATCCAAGGCCATACCACTCGTGTGTGCTCCACAAATACCTCTGTGTACTTCCTTAATAGCATGGATCGATTTAGTAACATCCAAACAATGAAGAAGATTCTCGTCGTAGCCACGACGATAAAGGGTTCCTCCTAGGAGGGTATAATAGGCTATGCGGTGAATAAGGGATTTCTTCTCATAATGGATAATGTCTAGGGGAAATGTTCCATCTTGTAGGTACCTAAATATAGGGTCATACCAAGGGGAAAAGGGACCGACAATTTCACATGCCAAACATGACTTTGGCATATCATATGCGGGTACTCGTAAATGCTCTATAAAGAAGGGCATTTTACTTTCCTGAGGTGGAATACATAATAGTGATCCGATAGTAGCCATGGCATCTACTGATCTATTATGTGACCTTGGTTTTGTTCAAAGATAATATGTGTAAAATATTCCTTTAAGGTTTCAACCAACTTCTTATATGGAACAAAAATTTCATCTTTAACCTTATACTCATTATTAACTTGTTTGATAATAATTTGGGAGTCCCCAATGACTCGTAGCTGTCTAATTATCAAGTGATAGCCAACTTGAGGCCAAAAATGAGTGTGTCATATTCTCAGTAATGTTATTAGTGCATGGGAATCCAAAACAGAATGCTCTTGGGATAACTTCACCTACGGGAGTGATAATCACCACTCCTGCTCCTAATCCGTGGAAGGTGAATAATCCATCAAAATGGAATTTCCACTCTATAGAATCTTCAATATACATCATGGATGCATATGGTAGATCCTGACACAAAGGTTCCATCCCTAGTAGAGGAGCTTCGCGGCACCGATCACCCAAACACCTATCCTTTTAATGATGTTTGGTTTACAAACTCAATATCAAATTCACTTAGGAGAATGATCCAATTAACCATTTTTCCTATAAGGGAGGATTTGGATAAAATGTATTTAAGAGGGTTAACTTGGGATATTATTTTGGTCTTAATGTTAAGGAGATAGTTACGCAGCTTCTAAAAGGTAAAGAGTATCTGCTAGGAAATCATTTTTCAATCTATGGTTAATTTAGTTCATATGCAATCAAGGTGGATAAGGTAATAAACTACCCTTTCTCTATGGTCTAGGTCATATTGGGAAAGAAGTGCACCAATAAAAACTAGGTAGCTAAAATGTATAATAGGAGAGGTTCATCTGGGGTAGGCATCATTAGTACGGGTGGGTTGACAAGGTACTATTTAATACGTGCAAATGCCTTTTGATAGTCTGGTCCCCAGTTGAACATAACATCCTTATTGAGGAAATGTGTAAAGGGATGGCACTTATCTACAAGCTATGAAATAAAATGACGTATTGCATGTATCTTTCCTTGTAAAATTCTTAGTTGTTTGAGATTTGTAGGTGGAGACATTTTTGTGATAGTTGTAACATTTGCAGGATCCACCTCTATTCCTCTCTGTGAAATGATGAAACCTAGGAGCTTCCCTAACAAGATACTAAATACACACTTCTTAGGGTTCAAGCATACTTTGTAATCTCAAAGACATTGAAAAATATGTCTCAATACCTCAGGGTGCTCTCCTCTACTTTTGGATTTTTCCAAGATATCATCAACGTAATCCTCCATGATGTCATTCATCATGTCATGGAAGATGATTGTCATTGTGCATTGATAGGTGGCCCCAAAACTCTTGAGTCTAAAAGGTATTACCTTTTAACAAAATTTCCCCAGGGGTGATGAAATATTTCTTATTCTTATGTTCCTCTGTAATTTGGATTTGGTTATAACCTAAAAAACCATCCATTAAGGATAAAATTTCATAACCCGTGGTAGAATCGACAATTATATTAATATTAGGCATGGGGTTCATTTTAAGAAGACCCATCATAAAAATTACTTTCGAATCGTTGGAAAATCTCAAAAATCAACTTTCAAATCGTTGCGAATATCTGAACAAATGTTTCATGGAAAAGGCAATTTCACAGAGAGCATTTTTCCCTCATTTCACAAAGTTTTTAGGTAGGTTGGTCAAAGTTTCCATTGGGCGGGAATTTTGTTTGAGGGGTTGGGCGGGTTTGTTGGATGGGTGAGGGGTTGGAAAACTATTGGGTGGCTAGGGTTAAACAAGTGAGGGGTTGGATGGCCGAGGGTTGGGTGGTTGGGATGGACAGTGAGGGATTGGACGGTTAAGTGTTGGGAAGGTAGGTTGGACAAGTGAGGGGTTGGATGACCAAGGGTTGGACAACAGGTTAGACATGCGAGATGTTGGATGGCTAAGGGTTGGAAGGGTGAGGCATTGGATGGCTAAGTATTGACGGTGAGGTTGGATGGCTAAGGGTTAGATGGTCAGGGGTTGGTCGGGTGGGGGTTTGCATGGTTGAGCCTTGAGGGGTTAGATGGCTAAGGGTTTGGTGGGTGGGATGGATGGCAAAGAAATGGCTAGCTAATGGTTGGATGGTACAAATTTGGATGGCTAAGGGTTAGGTAGGTGGGTTGCACTATTAAGGTTTGGTCGGGTGGGTTGGGAACCTAAGGTTTGGGTGGCTAAGGATTAGGTGGCTGATACCATTGAATCAATGATTTAGTCATCCATCCAACATGGGTTGAATCTTGAGCCGTAGCAGCCGCCATGGCCAGCCAATATTTTACCACCATGTGTCCTTTGAACCATACAAACCCCTATAAATACCCCTTCAAGGTTCATTTATTCACTTTTCTATGAAAATTTCCAATTCTCTGAGCTCTCCAATCTTCAAAATTCTCCCAAATTTTAGCAATGGCTAGCACCACATCTATTCCTACACCCAAATTTCAATACAAAAACCTCATGTGCCTACAGATTATAGTTCACTAAGAGAAAAAGATGCACAAAAGGATTCACTTGAAAACTTAGAATTTATCGGGCTTGTGGATATGCCCCAATTCGATACTAATACTTCAGTCCTTGATTACCTTCTCACCTCTTAAAACAAGAGTGATGATAAATTTTCCATTCTCCTCATGCATCCAAGACATCATCAAATTTCTTTCTCAATTGAAACCAAGGACGTACATCGATTAATAGGTTTACCATTCAAAAATAAGTTGGTCGTTACTACAAAGGATTTCCTTACAGACGAAGACAATTTTTTTGGAGTCTCATTACAATGTACAAGTTGATGGTAAGTTTATTATTTTCAAATGATTTTTTTCTTAACATTACTCAACCACCCAAGCTCTAACATTTACAAACAAATCATTCATCAAGAGGCCTTCTTCTATAAGGTATTACAAACAAATTTTTAGTGCAATTCGTCACTTTTCGTGCCAGATTGTAATACAGGGTAGATTTACGCAGACATTTTGTATTGGGCTATTCAATATTTATTTTGGAAACTATCAAGGAAATAATTCGATTGGTGTAGTTATTTTTCCAACAGAATAAAAACATATATCTCCCATGTCTGTAAATATAATCAATCTAATAAATCCAGGACTATATTCTCTTATTGTAATTATATTCTTGCTTTTTATTATGAAGTGTACTATGAAATTCCACAAGATAAAATTCCAACTACAATCAATGATAAAATGATTGATCTTACTCTCAAGAACAACAAGTAACTTGATTACTTTTACTTTTTACTTGTTATAAGGATTTCAAATTCAATATTTTAAAATAAAATAATAATTGTAAGATTTTATTTTGTAGATAAAAATTATAGTTGCAACATCTCATAAGGAGAAAATTCCTAGAGGTAAAGCCCTCCAGAGCTCTCTACCGATTCTCGACATGGTTTCAGATAATCAACACCCGTAATACCTCCTCATCAAAAGTAACATCGTGGTTCGATATGTGCATCATGTTTACCATCACATTTAACTTCAGGTATGAATTTATCTTTTTATATAAATAACTAATTCAAATAATTAATATAGATTATGTATGTAGTATTGTATTTTAATATTTCTACTGTTCTTTTCTACATTTATTATATTCAGAAACTACTGAGTTTGATGATGAAGATCAAACTCATTCTAGGTGTGAAGATTGAAATGTCATGATTGTGTCTTTGTCTATGCAAGGTATATTATAATGTATAATATTTAGCATGTTTTGTTTCCTTACAATTTTTTAGCATTTACAAATCCCAACCGTAATATTCTAACAATTTTTTGTTTGCTTCATGCAGGTAATATGGCTTCTGGGCACATTCCACTTGCAAGGAGGCCACCAATACCTCCAACACATCTAGTCCAAACAAAAAGAAGAACTTCAGGAAATAATATAAGGTTTCCTACAGAGTCGAAGGAATAGTTCATCCTAAACCTGTCACTAGGTGGTGTTTTAAGTGTAACGACCACACAAATTTTCAACAACATCACCCTTGACGAGGAGTATTTGGGCTTCAATAGTGGCGATGCAGACAAGGGTAACTATTTTGACACCCACAATATGATTCAATCTACTCCACCTCAACCACAACAAAATGTGCATGTAATACAGGCAGTGACTCTCCTCCTCCAAGAAATGCTCCACAAACAGATGATGAAAAGACACATTTTATATTAGAAAATATGATATCAGATAGTATGGGGGAAACAATTCAAGAGGTTGTAATGTCTGATGTGGATTTGGTGTGGTCTTGGGAGAGGAGAGCTAAATTTTTATAAAAGAAATAAATACACGATACCATAATCATTCTCAAAGGCATTCATTGTTCACTGCCGTAGAGAGCCAACCAGCATGGAAGGATGTTTTTATAAACAAATCTCAGTCAAGGACAATTTCATATAGTAATGATTACAATGATGAAATTATAGACATAATGCTAAATACGTTGGAGAATCTCAATGTCAAGCACAAGCTTACTACACAAGACAAATGTTTTAATAACAAATATAGAAAAAAATAAAAAGTCATTGTGAGTGGGATTTTAGTTTTACATGCAAAATTCTAATATTATAAGCACTCCAATATTTTTTTAATTTTATCTCATAGACTAAAAATTTAATATTTCTATTTTGTGGGAAAAATATGAAAATTTAAAGAACGAAGCAGTTGTATTTAAAGCACATTTGAAGAATTCCCACAAAATCCTGAATTCATTTGTACAGTTGAAGGAAAAACTCATTGTTATAAATAAAAAAATAATACATTGAGAAGGATAATAAAGGAGCATAAGATGGATCCATAAGTCTTACTGAAGGAAAAGATAGACGCAGATGTAACACTTTTGTCTCATAGGAGATGTAGTGAGGGAGGAGCTGAATATTCTAGAAAATATCAATACCACAACATGAGATTTGTAGGCATCAAGAGTTATAGCAGATAGCTTTGTACAGATGCAGTATATTCCTCCACCTCTTACGCAAGAAAAAGAACAATCTTCACATGCAACATAAAATTAGATATGTTAGTAAAGTTCACCATGTGACAGGTGTGTTGTCATTGCAATTCGACACTAACATAGGAATTAAAAGATATTGGCCATCCCTTTTTTAGTTTTTATTCCATGTGGGAGACGTAAGGAAAAAATTGATTTTTAATCATAGGCGTAAAAGAGGATGACCTCGTAATGTGTCCTTATATGACAACTTTTCTCGAAGCTTTGATATGTTATGACAACCCCCTTTTGGAATTGTATTGGCTAACAATGCTTTATGAATTTTTACTTTTCTTGATAAATTAATCCGCCATATAAGAGATTGGTTTCAAAAGAACTTTGTAAATTAAAATTGTACAATGTTACAATATGTTTTTAATACAAACTATGTTTCTTTTTTATTGTTTACGTAAATGTTGCTTAAATTTACTTGCTTTTGTTTCTTTAAAATATTTACGTTTCTAATTTGTTGCAGAGATGTAAAATAAATCAATTAACAAATATAAAAGACAAATGTTTCCTTATTTCAGTCTGAAATTGAAAACCAAATAAGAAATAAATGGGATAATTGAAACATATAATGACATTGTTCTAGTGTATATGAAATAAATCAATACTTATTACATCACATTATTATAATGAAATCTGTGTGAATTGGAATAGTCGTGGAGGAATGCTTTCATTTGTGTCTTGGAAATTAATTGTAGCATGATCTATTGATGTGTCTCGATCCCCTAGGTCGTGGGAGAATATTACTAACCCCTCTCCTTTCTACTAGTGAATTCCACAATGTCATTGCTCTATCATAAGGAAAAGACTCCACTGAGTAACGTGATACATATAATCTGAGAAAGATTTCTAGATTCCTAACTAATCTATTTCAAACTTTTGAATTTAAAAATGATAGTGCACTGAAAACCCTCTCATCTTCCACAGAACCCAAAATTATTGTTTGGAAGATCTCATAAAACCTAATATACTCGATCAAATTTTCACTTAGAATACTACTTTGGAATAGATATCCTTCCAAATCCTTTCAATGACACTTTAATCCCGTGGTTTTTAGAGAAGCTTCGAACTTGTCGTATCATAGTATTAGTAAAATCTATTGACTGTGAACTAAGTAGTTTTATTTTCAAAATACCTTCTAAAGAAAATCCATTTATCTCTTCAGTCTTAGAGAAACCATCAGATAGATCACCCATGTTTTTGATAAATAAAGGACTGATAGATGTATAAGGTTTATCGCCTAACAAATTCCAAAACTGTGGATTTACAACTCCCATTGCTTCAATTATTTTATCATTTTTGAATCTTTCCTGGATATCTTTAGCTAACGATTCAGAGATCTTTCTCAACTTATTCCTAGTTTCCATTAATACTGCATCATATAAATTTCGTGTCACTCTTACTTCTTCTATTTCTAAGTTAGCCATATCAACTCTTTTTTGGAACGTATGAAGTGGAATCTCTCTTCCATGTGTTTTTATACATAGATGATCATGTATATTGTACTTTAAGAAGCACCTAGAATTTTTCAAATCATCAATGCATTCCAATTTTCAAAAGCAGCACCCTGAAAACTCCCATTAGAAATATATAAACTTTCTAGACTCCAGCAAACACATCTTCTGAGTCTTATGAAGTCTGTAATGTAGAAAGACTGATCTTGTGCATGCTTCATTAAAATATTAAGCTCCCTCAACATGGGAAAAATACCGCAGAGTGTGAGTAAAGTTTCTATGTCAGTTAGGTGGCACAATATATCTTTTTCTTTATCTACATCCCTACGGTATTTAAACATAAATCTTGTCAGTGAAGGATATTCATCAAATATTCTACACGAAGGTTCATACATAGATATCCATCTGGTATCTACATCTTTGAGAAGTTTTTTTCCCTATGTTAGTCCAATATCAAATTTTTGAAATTCTAAAAATATCTTCAGACTGCTAGAATAATAGGCATGCAAATCATGTATCAATTCCTCCACTTTAGCTATATTTTCAAATGTGCTCACAATTTTGTAGGTGAGATTCATTATGTGAGCCATGCAATGGACAGAAACCATATACAGGAAATAGTTGTCTAAATTCTAACACATAGACCATTTCTGGCTCCCTGTATTATAGCTACACCATTGGTTCCGACACAAACTAATTTTTTTGCAATGGAAAAGTCATCCATTCCAACGATATCCTTCAGATTTGACACCACCAATTTATAAATATTTTTAGAATTAAAATTCTCAGTCATTTTATGAATTGTTAAGAGGTGTGGAGTCTTTATTTCATTAGCAAATGTGTAAACATGAATACATATCCATGAATTATTATCAACTATAGTAACCTCATCTAATGAAAGGGAAATATAATTTTCCTTTTGAACACATAGTTTCAAATCCTCCTTCTCTACCAAAGATAGACATTGTGCAATCTCCCAGCCACTACTATCTGACCAATGAGATTGAGGAATTTTCGTAGACCAATCACTTGATACAACATTTTATTTTCTCCAAAATCGACATCGGTCTTTCCCTTTTCATTATATGAAATATGATAGCATATTGAATACGGTTTGCTTGCATTTATTCCTCCATATCTTTTCTCAATCTTCTTATTATGGTCCCTCCTTTTTCATTTACATATTTGATATGTTTTTGTTCATTTTCATACTCTTCTACATATTTGACATGTAGACAATCTTTTCCATCTTTCCATTTATGTGTTCTAACTATGTTGTCATCCTTTAGCTTTTGGGAAATGTATATTTTCCCACAAAGGCTTTCAATTGTGTCTAGTTTGAGTTGTATCATGTGATCCTTTCCTATTTCCAACCACATATTTTTCATCGACATTGTGTTGGAACATCATTACAATTTTCAGTGTACACGGGTTCAATGAAAGGATATTTTGCAGCCCATTCGAACTGGAATTTCCTTCCAATTTTCTAGTTTTCCTTCTTTCTTATGACATTTTTTTTTTTTTTTTTGGGATTTAACTTCATCTGAGCTATCGGTAGGAATATTTTGATTCTCATGTCTTTTTCTTCTAGAAATATACCTTGGAGTAGAGGCTTCCTCTATTTGTGTACTTTGAGAATTAGATGAATTTTCTTATACTTGTTATGTCATCAAGGGATGGAATGTTTTCCTCAACATATAATGGATCATAGATATCTTTGAATTGATTATTATATGAAGGAATTTCTGAAACGCAAATCAGCATATAATTCTATAAAATTGTTACTTATATAGTATTAATTTTATCTATAGTTAAATTTTTACAGAGTACAAAGAGTTCCAAGAATAAAGATGATAAACATAATTACTAAATTTTGTAATATTAAAAACCAAAAATAACACATGCCACATAACGATATTTTTAATTGATGTAGAAACCGACTTTGTTTTTGTGATTTTCCAAAATAGCCAAGCAAAGTATTTGCACCCTTTTTTAACTAGCTGAATTTTTAATCTTTTTCCCCGATATCTAATACCCATGACTACTTAGTGCCTAGGCTCTTAGGGGCAGCTCTTATGTTTGAACACTCGAGAATGGATGGTTTAAGGTTAGACAAGATTGGTTTGATGGTAAAGATTTAGATGGAAAAGGGTTAGACAAATAGGTCACTAAGTTGTTTAACACTCACGACCGAGGGGTTGGATGCCTAAGTTATTGGATGGCTTAAGCCTTAGGGGTCGAGCAGATTAGGGTTGGATGACTAAGGGGTTAGACGTATCAAGGTTGGATGGATAATAGTTGGATGGATAATGGGTTGGACGACTAACGGTTAGATAGCCGGGGTTGGATGGCTAAGGGTTGGATGGCTAAAGGTTGGAAGTCTTACGATTGGATGGAATAGAGTTGGACGGATCAAAATTGGATGGATCGAGTTAGACGGATTAGATTTAGATGACTCGGGGTTGGAAGGATCAAAGTTGGATAGATCGAGTTGGATGTATCAAATTTGGATGGATTAGTGTTGGGTGGATTAGATTTGGATGGCTACAAGGTTAGATGACTTAAATTTTAGAGTTAGATGGGTCAGGGTTAGATGGCTCAAGTTTGGACAACTCAGAGTTGGACGACTTATGGTTGGACGACTCATATTTTAGTGTTCGCAACTAAGAGTGAGGATTTTCCTATGTTTACTTTGGTGAATATGCACACGATATGATTCAAAATGGTGGCAAATTACATTCATAAGCTCTTATATATGTGTAAAATCTAGGTGAAACGAATAGTATAAAGGACATGTCGGTCTTATTTTTTGGACGAATAAGTCGGCTGCGAACCACATAATATTCTCTAATTTGAATTTCCATAATCCTAGATTTTTACGAGTTTACAAAAATTCACCACTAAAATTTTCCCTAATTAGGTAAGGGGAAGTCATCTTTGGGACATGCTTTATTGATGTCATAGAATTTGGTGCAAATCCTTAAGCCAACTGACTTCTTCTGAACTGGGACTATGTTAGATATCTAATTTGAATAGTCAATGGGTTTAATGAAATTAGCAGCTAATAACTTTTCAAGTTCTTCTTTGACAAGGAGTGTAATTTTAGGGTGCATATTTCTCAACTTTTGCTTGATGGGTTTGGCATCTAGGTGCACAAAGAGGTTGTGCAAGATTAATTATGGGTCTAAACACAACATATCTGTATGAAGATGAAAATATATCTGCATATTCTCTTAATAGTTTCACAAAAACTTTTGATCTTGAGCAAAGAGTGAAGCTCCATACTTTATCATTCTAGATTCCTCAACCAGCATTTTAGAAGCATCCTCCATCCACATAGGATCAGTGGTAAGAGTAAGATCAAGCTCTCTAGGTGTCTCATCATCATCTTTGAATTAATATACCATTTCTTCTATAGGTTCTTTGTTTTGTTTATCTACTAGTGCTTCAAAAATTTGTCGCTATGAGACTTGCATTTATTATTTCCATAAGGCTTCTCTGAAGCATTCTTACTCTTGCTTATGACCTTTTTATTTAAGCATCCACACATCTCTACCTCTTCTCCAAAGTATGTGCAGGCTTCCAGTTGAATTGTAAATCCTTTCTTCTGATCCCTAGATGGAATAAAATCCCTGATACCCATGAACTCTATAAATGCCTCGTCATTCTCAAACAAATCGATTGGCACATGAAATTTTTTATCCCAATATACAAGATCGAGATATGCAAGGGTTACTTGGAAATTAGTTTAAGGGTTAGATCCGGATAATGTAGAAACAACTGAATTAGGGAATAGGTTAGTGGAGGCAAGATCCTCGTAGAGGCTACATTGGGAATCTATGTCGCTATCTGAATGAGATGAGTCATCCTCACGTTTGGAAGAGGTGGCATCGATCTCAAAGGGTGGATCATCATGAGGTCTTATTCCAAGACCATGTTTGTTAGATTTGAAATGAGGGATATGAATGGGTTCTAATCATCCTTGCGCATTGATACCACATCCAAACCCATTATAACCCATGACGTACATCATACGGTGGCCCTTGATATATTGTGAGGCCTGATGGCATGAAGCCATGGTACCCTCATGTACTCGGCTAGTGGGATCTTCTAACATATTTTCCTCGATAGGAGACCACCAGGATGAACTTATCCAGTGGTTTAGGGCATTTATCCCGAGTTATCTTTAACTAAAGTAAGGTTTACCATGTGTCTTGGGTGACACTGATAAATATGATATTAATAAGGCTTGTTGAAGAGTGAATTGTTCACCTAGGCCATACTTTACAGACGTTTCCTCCCATGATGTAAAAGGGTTGACCAACGAAGGAAAGTTTTGATTACAAGGAGTGAGTGAATCTAGATCCACTCGTTCCTTGATAGCTTTTGTTTGTAAAGGAACAACAATATCTCGTAGAAGGGCATTCACAAGATGTACGAGAAAAACATTGCAATTCCCTATAATGTGTGAACAGCTTCTAGATCTTCTTGAATGGTGACTATCTATCCTTCATGGCACATCATGATACACTGATGGAAGGTTGAAGGAATGGCCTACATGACATGGATCCAAGTCAAGGATATGGAACATTGTATCATGAAAATTCATCCCTACTTCCATCAAAACTACTATAGTACCTACTAAATCATGCTCCTCATTATTATAAGCTACGATTGTAATAGTTTTGGACCCTAGATCCATTTCTGAATCACCTATCTACTTAACCAGCTTCAAAGTACAAATATTTAAACTAGATCCACCATCCACAAGTACTCTCTTGATCTTACGATGGGTAACAACCACTTCTAAGTATAGGGGTAAGTTTTTCTATTGGTCATTACGTGGGATTGCAGCACGATCAAAAGTTATATGGTCATTGTAACTACGGTGTGCAATCATCACTTGAAGGTGTGTAAGATGGTATCTCAGGAGAATCTTAAACTCGCATTGTTTTATATAATATGTTTTTATGAGCAATAGAGATTTTGAGGAGATCTAAGATCAATATCCTAGCGGGTGTCTTCTCAAACTGTTCAATTAAATTATACTGGCCTTCCTGAGGGACACGTAGGGTATATGGTATTATCAAATGAGAATTTCACATCCCTATTGCACAAATTTTTTCTAAAATCCAAATAGTATTGACATGTTCATCAGATGAACGGATACATCATGTGAGGGAGTCAAAGGGACTATCATTAGTTGGATAAACATAGGAAGTAGCCCTATATCCATTGGAAGTTTTTCTATGATCTAGCTTTGTATTCTTCTTATCCACGTGGTTAGGAAAGGGCTCTTTTAAGATACACATTTTCTCATTTGGACCTTGTCCCAGGTCACGGGAGAATCTACAATGATGGAAATCACAATCTCACGAACCTATTTGTTTTGTGTCCCTTAACATGATAGAAATAACATTACTCATGCTCTTTGAACCAACTGATTTTGGAGCATCCTCTTCATATGGTACTATCATGGTGGGGTGGTGCACCATGTTCACGACGTCTAAGTGTTAAGTATAGCTGATAGTGATTTGGTTAGAGGCATAAACATGCGTTTGGTGGGCACATTTGTGTGAGGTCCTTGTGAGATCTTTAAAATTATACCAATCTATACAACTTGGACTCTTTTGAGTCCATAAAACCATCACCAATGACATGTTTATTTTTGTTGAAGAATTTTGGTTTATCTGAGGATTTTTCTTCATGTTTTTCCTTAATGACTTGTTTGAGCCTACCCTTCACAATGAGATGATTTTTTATTTGACTACCCTTCTCTATAACTTCTTTGAAGTTAGAACCACAATGCATTTGTTAATGGAAGGCTATATTCGGGTTTAGGTTAGGAATGAATATGCTTACTAGTTTTTTTTCTGGTAAGGCACGTGGGAAATGACTAGCCAACCCACACCATCATTGTAAGAAGTTTACAAAGGTCTCATTAGGCTTCGTTTTTTTGTTGGAAATGTCGGTCATCATGATATCATTCTCCATGTTGAAGGAATAATACTGCATGAATTTTTCTGCTAGGTTGGCCCATCTTGTGATGGATCCCTTGGGTATACTAAATAACCATTCTAATGTAAGTGTGCCTAGGCTGCGTGGGAAGAGCAAAAGATTAAGAAAGTATCATTGACGTGACGTCTTGACAAGACATATAAAATTCCTTGATTTGATCATGAGGTTCACCTTTTCTTTTTTATTTATCAAACTTAGGAATGGAAAAATGCTTTGGGAAGGGTTGTCACAATATGTCCTTATCGAAGGGGTAAGGATATAGTTCTTCATATAGGTACTTCCTACTATGTCCTACATTTCCTTCATGTAGCGTAGTAAGTGTGCATTTCATTGATTGTAATTCTCATTTAATGATTTGTCCTTTGGTAGGTGATATTGATCTATTTACCATAGAAACTTTAAAAGTTGTTTCATCATACGGATCAAATTGGAACTCACTAGATTTGATTTTGAGTTTGTCTTTATGTACGTTCCTACTCGAAGAGCATATTTTTCCTAATTTTTGACTTAGTTTCAATATTTTCTTTTGAAGGATCTCTTCTTCAACTAAAGGATCATCTTCCTCATCAAACTTAGGAGGTGGTGAGGCTTTTTGCTTATGCTCAATCTTCACTTTACGTAAAGCCTTGTAATAAGGCTGTCATGGATTACCACTTAGTTTTGATGGATCTCATTTAATGGTGTTGTGATGTTGTCCAGAAGTAGAAGCATATCCTACATCAAAGGGGTTATCCATGTCTAAGAGGGATGTTCATTCTTCCATTTTATGATTAATGATCTTAGTCTCCACTTCACATTCTTGTGGAATCTTAGCCCCTAATTTTAAGACTCTTACGATCACTTGATATTTATTATAATAAAGGAGCTTGTCAAATCATCCTAGATATAACTTATGTTGTTCCTCAGAAGAATAAGATTATTCTCCACTATGATCAAGCAACGAGTGTCGTTGACCTGTGAAAAGAGAGGTGCTAAGTTATTGCCACTAAATGGGAAGGATTCAAAAGGATTTTCTTCTACGTCGCACTCGTTTGGTTTAGATGCCATTTTCATGATTTTAGGCATTAATAGTTGAATTTATACTAGGCTTTTTCTAAATGTCATCAAATTTGTATGAAACCTAGGCATATGTTCTATAAGTCATTTGATGAAAATTTTAAAATATCCTAGTGTGTTCTATATGTAATGTTATGCAGTCATTTTATCATTCAAAGAACACTCATATTCAAATCAAACAATCACTCAAATTGTCGTTTAGCAAGACTATACCCTAAACTATGATTATAACGAAGGGTTCAAAGTGGATAGTGATAATACCCTATTAATACATAGGTTGAGTTAGAATACTAACAAGGCCTAAATATCAAATTGATATTGACGTGATCTCTCCACGAGATATACTAAGACTAGTTTAAATGCCGATAAGACCTAAGTTTTCTAGAAAAATGGAAGTTGCAAATGTGTATAGCATAACAACACTATCCTGATACATTAACCAAGAAAGCAAGATGTTAGTATCAAGATGATGGTATCACATTATATACAAGGCAATATCAACACTCTCAAAATACCCAAATGACATTGGAACTGAAACTAAGTATAAGTATAGCAAGAAATTCTTAGTTGTGCGGCAAAGTGTAACCGTATAATAAGGGGACTTATACCAAGTTCTCAAAAAATTTAAAACATGATGTAATTACTGAAATTTTAGTCTATAATGCGAGCAATGGAGATGATATTGAAATTAAGATCAAAGGACTATCAAAGAAAAGAAAGTGTACTTACGTGCTTTAGACATTTAACAACCCAACCGCAAACATGGATGGGTGTAAATGAACCAAAAAGTGGCTAATATTATCTTTGATAATAATTGTGGGGTATGCTTCCTTCTCACCCCAAATGGGTAGCTATAATGTAAGGGTATAGATCAAAAGATGAAAATAAACTAAGTGCCACTTGGGTAGAGTTTAACCTCATATGAAGTCGAGAACGAAACTAATAAGTGAGATGTCATTTGATTCCATGATGAAAGACACTGAGATCTAATTCAATTGGATTCTTTTCCTTGTTTGAAAAAAGGTTCGGACTCAAGTAATTCGTCACTTCGTGATGGCTTGTCGTGAAACAGACTAGCAGAATCGGCTCAAAGAAAAAATGGCTTTCCCGATAAGCTCACTCAAATAGGTGTCACAAGTTTTCTAAATGTGAGCTCGATTTACCCAAAGAGTCACACCGACTAATTTGTGAGTATCCCGCTTTACTTTTACCCCTTCAAATACGATGAGAAACTAGTGCGTTAAAGTGTATTCTCGTTGGGGTCATGATACAAACAACTTTGACTCTAAATTGGATTGTTAAATCTAGTCAAGTGGGTAAGCGAAGAACTTCCTATTTCATTCAAGAGGTTACTTAGTGTTTAATTACTTTAAGGTTCCTAGAACCACCCACATTGTTGTAGTTTAAGGAGTTATTCCAAATGGGTTATTTTCTAGTTGAGTGGATAGGGATGTACCCTTTTCAAAAACCTACAATACAATGTGATGTGGAGTGGTGTGTTTTTATCTTGCTTAAGTTAATGTGGTTTACGTAGCACACCATTTGGGAACTTGCATGAAAAACGTGCATTAGAAGGTTTCATTTTTGTAACTCCTTTCTTTGACAAGCGTTAGGCCCTACATGTATGGAGTTAGTAATTTTCCACCACAAACAATGATATCAAGAAAGAGAGTTTGTGTGTTTCTTTTGATTCCTAAGATCACCAAAAAAGGTGCGAAGGAAGAGCATACACAACATGGAAACTCCACTAAAACAATCCTTATGGAAAATACTTTAAGCATGTTTTCAAAAGATAGAGTTATTTTTAGCCAATTTTGAAAGGTTAATCCAATTAGGAAACATAAAATAAGTGTTTTTGAAAGTGAAAAAAAGGTTTTTAGAAGTGTTTTTAATCCCCAAGATCACCTAGAAGGTGTAAGGAGAGAGCATACACACTTCAAAAATCCCTTTCTAACTAAGAAAATGAAACACTTAAACCATGTTATTTAAATAACTCAAAAGAAACCTACAATCACTTGTTAGAGCCTATAAATAACCAATATAAAGTCAAAAATTGATCTTACAACTTGAAGAGAAAATTTAATTTTCAACTCGACACATGCGCATCTAGAATGATGCATGTGCACTCCATCCAATGGATATGCACCCAAACCAATGGGGACATGTGGAAGAAAATTTACACATTGGGGCTAAATACCTACATGGGCCTAATAGACGGTACTCTAGGGTTTCAATGCAGACACTTCCAATTTGATGGACACGCTTGCAAGCCAAAATGAAAATCAACACAGTATGTAAAAATACACCAAAGACATCCAGAGGCAAGGGTATGCTCGGCGAATGGACACACTTCAATGGACACACTTAAAGCCAAAATTTCAACCCCCATAGTATGCCAAAATACACCAAAGCATGTCTAAAGGCATGGGTACACTTGCATCAACGCAAAACCTATAGTTCAATGGATACACAGACCTTTATAAATGACATGTTAGTGGAAAATAGGACCGAGACAGGTGCACGGCCGGTTCGATGGATGTAGTAGGGTTTCGATGGACAAGCTCCCCTCTAGGACACCTACGTGTACCCCTGAAAAACCTGCAAAAATCATGGAAATGAAAATTTTCAAGATTCAAACAGGTTAGTTGTTAGTTAAAGAAACCTATTTCTAGTTTAAACCCACAAATTATGCATGAAAAATGATGATTTAGCCTACCTAAAAAAATTAAATCAAGTAAATAACAAATTTTTTTCCTAGAAAGCATGAAAGTGAACTTAAAAATATTGGTAAAGGCTCTTAAAAGAAAATGGAGTATGTCCCAATCGGGAGTGCTAAATGTGTGCAATGAAAAGTTTGTTAAAGATATGAACATGGGGTAAGAATCTCTAAAGAAACCCCAAAAGCTTTGGAAAAAACAAATCAAATCACCATCAAATTAGAGATAAGAAAGAGCTACCTATTTACATGCATATATAAATCTTGAAACAAACAATCAACCTCTAAACATGACTATATTAGTTCTCTACTCCATGAAAGATATCTATAAATGAACCTATTAAATCTCTAGCAATCAGTTATGTGTTTATTGATGTCTCAAAAGCTTAAGAATGGAAGCTCACCATTAATGGCTTCTCCCATTTACCTAAAGCTTTGAAATATTTAGCAAATAACAAGTAAATAGCTCAAATATGAAATGAAATGACTCTAAAATGACTAAAGCATAACCTAAATTAGAAATGAGATGAGAGAGAGAGTTCTTATGAAAAGGTGGGAGGGGTAACCTTCTATTTATAGTTTTTGGTTTGGAGAAAAGGTATTTTGGATGCATGTGGGACTAAAAAGAAGTCAAAAGGTGATTTTTAGAAAAGCACATTTGGAGGTGTGAACTAGATTTGGAAGGCTAAGTGGTTATTTGGGAGGTGAGATATTTGTTTAGAAGGTCAATAAGAGGGTTAATTAACCTAAACAAGGTTAATTACAAGTAAATTAAGCTTATAGAAGTTTGTTAGAGAGGGATTAACATATTTAGGGGGTTTATAAGAGGTTAGAAAGGCTAATTTAATGGCGTAGTGTAGTAAATGAACACGAGACTAGGATAGTTAGTATGATCTTAGTAATAAGATCATCTAGACAAAACTATAGGTTTCTACAAAGGCAATCGAGAAAAGGAAATGATCCGAGGCTCCACAAAAGGATCTGGTCGAAGCCAAAGAAGTATGCAAAATGCTGAGGAAAGAGGATATAATCCCTTTGCTAGGGGAATGGTTATGGGAGAAAGTACCATGCTCCAAAAGAGAGAGTGAGAGATACGTCTTGCACACTAACCTCCCCCCTCACAAAATTGATTATGATAAGAAGATTACCTTGAATGCAGTAGTTGATGGATGGCTTCTATGAAATATTCTTATAGACATGGGTGCGGAGGTTATTTTTCTCACCCTATACACATGGCATCAAATGGAAAGTATCCCATTACAACCATACTAAAATTTGTAATATATGGCTAACAAGACAAAGGTGATGCCCATTGGTGTCTTAAAGGACATTGTTATATCTATCCAAGGGGAGAAATTCACTCGAGACTTCAAAATATTGGCACTAGATGAGGTGTATAACTTTCCAACATTACTTGGGTGCCCTTGGTGCCATAAGAATAAAGCAAACCTAAGGTTCAATAAGGGATACATAAGTGTTGAGAACAAGGAAGAACGGGTTATCATCCCCTTTACCGATGGGAAGTCATCACCCTATACTTTGAGCCCTTGGGAGAAGAATCCCTCGACAGAATCTATGTGTGTGCTATCAGGGACCCTAAGGTGATACACCCTATAGAGAGAGTCATTCAGTGGGAAGAAACTAAATCTATGAGTCATACCACTAGTGTAGCATGTGGTAATTGGGTGCACTAGACATGAGTTAATTGGAAGAAAATTGCGAGGATCTATTATAAGGGTGAAAAATGAATGTATGCTTAGGCATTTGAAAGGAAATTAGTTGTCGAGCTACACTAGCGAAGGCAACCCTGATGTTTTCCTGCGAGCCATAAAAGCCCAGTGCAAATGTGAGATCAAAAGGAGAAGCATGATTATCTACACGTTGTGTGAGACAATATCACGATGGTGGGTGACACACAAGGACATACTTCTAGATTGGTGTGAGGTGAGGAACACACTCTCTATTATATTATTCCAAAGTAACACGCCTACAAACGTTTGTGGCTATGATGGAGGGGCACCTACCTTAAAACATGTTCAAGAATGTGAGAGAACATGGATGGGAGGTACAGAAGCTTTACCCCCTTCCCTCTAGGTGCACAAGTTTTATTCCACACTATAGGGCTATGCGTGCGCATGGTACATTCATTTAGAATTACGCTATCAGACAGGGAACTGGTGGGAGTTAACATATGACTTGATTCAAACCTTTGAATATCAAAGTACTAAGCCATTGGTGAATGAGATGTTAGCAAGTTGTTAAGTGCCTAACTATGGGAGATAGTTCCATGGATGAGGATAGGATTTTTGAATTATTGGGAGAACCTGATTTGGAGGCACCTTTTGATATGGAGGAGCCAGAGGAACTACATCTTGAGCGTGCTTACATGGAAAAAGATACAGAAATATGGTCTATGTGCTATATGACGAGGAAGTGGAGAGCTTGGATGTTACCATACTATGGGTATGTGCGAGGTAATGGATAGTGTTGATGAGAAAGTGTACACCTACCATGAAGCTCTCAAAACAAATAAGGTTAACATCTTCTCGATATACAAAACCTAAGGAGGCTACTATTGGGGATTAATTGTCGAAAAGGAGGTTTCAAATATCATTGATATATTACGTGAGTTTAAGGATTTATTTCGTGTGGGTGCCATGAGATTACAAGAGTTCACCACTCTTTAAGGGAGATGTAAATCATATTAAAGATTTATAAAAATTAGGCCATGATGAGATTATAATTTTTGCTTGTTAGAACATGAGCGCATTACAATCTTGGAGGAAGCACATGGTGGGATTACAGGAGGAAACTATGTAGGGAATGCCACTACACGAAAGATTTTACTGCCATAGATCTGGTGGGAAAGCATCTACCAGGATTGTAATGAGTTTTCTAACACCCGTAACCATTTCCAGCACCTTGGCAAACCATGAAGAAGAGATGAAATTCCATTGAGACCACGTAAAACCATTTGAGAATTGGGAAATTGATTTTGTAGGACCAATTTCACCTGCCATGTGAAGGAATAGTTCATGTTATATCATTACTTACATTTATTACTTAACAAGGTGGGTAGAGGCAATGCACACGAAGGATTGCACAACAACCACAACAACAATATTCCTATGGGAAAACATAATCAACATGTATGGGTGTCCTTTAAGCTTGACTAGTGATAGAGGCACACACTTTTTGAATGAGATGGTCAGGATTTTGTTAGCAGATTTCATGGTGGCCCATCACAAGACCACCCCTTATCACCCTCAAGCTAATGGAACTGTTGAGGCATTTAACAAGATATTGAGTCACATGTTGACCAAAATTTTTGATGTGGGGAGACAAGATTGGGATGACAAAGTATTAGTCATATTATGGGTGTATAGGAAAACCTACAAGAGATTGAACAAGGCCACACCATTTCAATTAGTGTTTGGCATGGAAGTTGTTTTACTAGTATAATTTATGCTACCCTCTCTATGAATAGTGTGCATAGGATGATTAGATGACGAGAAATCACTACAAGATTGCATGGAGAAGTTAATGCGGTTGACGAAAACGTGATCACTTTATTGGTGCTATTTTTGAGCTTGCACCATTTTGCCCTAAATTTTCCTTAGGTTTGATGCTCTGGAATTTTTTCTCTCAAATTCATGGTCTGTAACCTTTCCCTCTGGTTGAATGCTTTGAAATACTCATAAACTTGTTTTTTTGTCCCAATTTGAATGAAATCAACATGTGTGCCCTGTTTTGTGCCCTAATTTTTCCAAAATCTATGGGCTCTATTGCTTTTCCTTTTTCCCGATCATGGAAGTTTAAAATTGATTGATTTGCACTTGTATGCCATTGAAAATCAAATTCCATGATAAAAAATTCTTTGAAAACATGTTTTAGTTGGTTCAATTTTGAGAAATTTGTCATCCTTAGCAAAAAAATTAAATTCTAGGGCATCCTTAGCATTTTCTATGTTTTGACGGTCAGATGGGTGTCATTTTCCCATCAATTTCTTCTTCAAATTCATTGTTAATTTCTACATTTTTCGATCTCATATGGGCGTCCTTTGTCACAAATTTTAGCTCAAAATCTTCTCCTACGTGGCTTGTTCTAATTGGACAAGGATTGGTGGGTCATTTCTAAAAACTTAATGTTTTTGTGTTTTTGGAAAAATGTGCAAGTTTCCCCCATAGCTCCGCAAGCCCCAGAGGAGGTACACGTGTTATAGGTAGAGTGAAGGTGGACAGGTGGGTCATTTTGTGCCTTAGGGAACTTTGGAAAATGCATGGAAATAAAGAAAATCCCCTAAGGCCCGCATCCAATCAGGAGGACACATGGCAGGTGGGGAGATGGAAAGGTAGAGGAGTTTTATACTTTTCGGCCTTTGGTGAAAAAAGAGTTAAAGTATAAAATTGGGTATGCAAAATTGCAGCCAATGGGATGAAGACATGTGTCATGTTTACATCAAAAGTGGGAATGGAGGTGACGGCTGAATACATAGAAAAACATTTCTTTTTGGCGAAAGGGAACAAAATTTGTGAAAAGGGTCATGGGTCCACCAAGCCAATCAGGAGTGGACACGTGGTAGGGAAAGGAGGAGGTGCGGGATGGGAAAGGAAATTTTAAAAATTTTCCTTCACGGAATATGATTAAAATATGAAATGAGAAGTGTTGCCCCTCAGCCAATCATATTAGGACATGTGTCCTATAGGAGGACAGAGCCGCGGAGGAAAACCAAAAAAATTTCCTTTTCCAAAAAGAGGCAGAATGTTTAAAATTGAGCCACGACTCCGTATCTAGTCATATTGCGCCATGTGTTAGGGATAGAATCAGAGATGTAGGCCCATGGAGATAATTTGGAAAATTTTACTTTTTCCAAAAAAGGTGGAAATGTGTAGAAATGGTCTGTGATTCCAATGGGGCCCACTTTGGGACACATGTTAGACCCATTTTCAAAGGGCGGATTGGTGGAGAAAAATGTCAAAGTTTTACATTTTTCCAAAAGTGTTAAAATATCAAAAGTGATCCCAAGCCCATTTCCAATCACATTGTGACACATGGAGGGCTCAAATTAAAGGATAAAGGAAGATCAACGGTAATTGTGCATTTTTAGTTTGGTCGCCATTTTTGTTCCAGAAACTTGGAGATGCATTTTTGCATCAATTTTCACCAATTTTTTGACAAATTCATGTCGTTTGTGCCTGCAAGGACCAATGCAATTGGTTTTGAGGATCAATTTGAAGATCATAGATGTTTTTGAAATGAATTTTTTCCCTAACCCGTCCAAAAACATGAAATATCAAATCCAAAAGTTGCAGAGTCAAATTTTGGAGGGATAAGGATGAAATAATGAAAGGAAGGGGGTCTGCATGCTTTGAAGATGAAAAATGTGCCTCCACAATGGATAATGATGCAAATTTTGCAATGATTCATCTCTTTTTGAGACAACTAGCAACTTTTTGGACATGTTCTATTAAACGTCCCTGTCTGCGAATCATGAGGAATTTTTGTAACAAATTTGATCCTTTGGCATATTCTTTTCTTGGGAAAGAAGGCTCAAAGGAGATTGAAAGATATATATTGCATGAATTTTTCATGCAAAGGGTTGGAATATTTTTTAAAAAAGCCCTGAAAACTAAAAATTTCACGAGAAAATATGGGAAGAAGCCCATTATCTGAGAAACCACCTGAGAACCATTTCTAATTCCTTTTTGCATCGGATTTGTATCATGTTGATTTAGTTTCAATTGTAAATCCATCAACAATCTCTAAGATTTTTCTTGAAACATTCCCCTACTGATAAATTTGATTATTTCTGGATTATTTTGTCTTGTCTATTGGCAAAATTTGCATACACTTATTTTTAGAACGTTTTCAATTTGTGTTTCTTGCTCTATTGCATTCTCATGTTTAAAATATCTCTTGATCATACATTGTCTCATTTCTTGTGATTAGTTTAGTGGTATTTGCAATCTCACATTTAGAAGAGTTTTCATCTGATAAAGAGATTAAAAAAATTAAAATCACTTTACTTTCCTTGATTTCAGAGATTATTTGTAAACCGTTGGGTGCACCTTAGGTCATGATTAAATAGTGATTTCTAAATGCTTCATTGGTTCATTCTAACTCAATATTTTGTGATGGATGATCAAATATTGTGTGGAAAAGTGCAGATCTAGGCCTCCATTTAATGCACATATCCTGGTTGAAGGGATGATTAACCATTTTGATACTTTTTGTTGTTATTTTTCTCCATATTTTTCTAAAATCCTCAAAGAGTCTAGCGGACCTTGGTTTTTCTTATCTAAACTCCCACCCAAAAATCATTCAAAACAACTAATCCTACCTTGTTTTACCCTGGTTTTGACCTGTATACCCATAAAATATCAAAATCCATTTGCTAAAGTATGCGAAAGAGACTAGGATTTCAAAATTTATTTAGTAACCCTTTCCTTGCATTGAAAGTATCTCCATAATCTAGAAGTGACAACTTGTGAAAGTCAGATTTGGAGTGTTGATCATATTTTCCCAAGGCACTTTTCATACTATTTGCATAAATTGAGGGATATCTTCATCTCCTTCACCATTTGAGGGTTACAAAATAGGTCCTCTTACCTTGGTTGAAAGGCATAACCTAAAACAGTTAAGACAAGATCAAGTCCTATTTGAGTACTATCCATCTCTCAAAAAATCTGAGTGCCAGTTAGATCACATCCTCAACTACAAAATGACATACATCATGATCTATCTATCTTCAAGCTTCATCCCATATCTTTGATGTTGCTCGAGATGAAAAGGAGGACAAATTTGGGTACCAACACACTTGCTAGGTGGATTCATAAGACTGAGAAAGAAAGACAAAATGTGTGGCATGATCATCATATAAAAAACAAACAGTTCGAGGTTGGGAATATGATCTTTCTTTATGACTCTAAATTTCTACGCCACACTTTGGGAAACTGAAATTCCATTGGTTAGGACCATACATCATCTTGTACATCCTTGATTCTGGCATGTGTCAATTATAAGCACTTGATGGGATTAGGTTACTGGGTTACTTCAGTGTGAGTAGGTTTAAGCCCTACTATAAATAAGGCTTCTGTGTGGTAAAAAATAAGGCAATATTTTCAATTAGATTATATTTCCTTATAGTACTTTTTCCTTTTGGTTGTTTCCTTTTTCGTCGTTTTTGGTTTGGTTTTGTGCATTGGTGCATTGGTAGCTAATTACATTATAAGAGGTTCTATGTGCAGGGGACCACTCATAAATTTGTGTTTGAGGTGAAGTTCCGTATATATTCAACATGGTTGATAACAAAATCCTTTAACAATGGACTTTTGGAAAAAATTAACGCGAAGACGAATAATGAGCAATGTAATGGCTAATGTGCGTAAATTCATGTGGTTATGAAGGTGGGTTGAATTAATTATAAATACCATAAGAAGGTAAGGATCGACAAAGATGACATAAGGTAGGCAACACCAGGGGAGCTACTTAATAGAAAATGCAGAGGTTATGTACTTCGGCATAGTGACGCACACGAAGGAGGTGTGTGGCAGTTTAGTGGTATTGGAGCACTAGAAGGTTATAGCTACAAAGCACAAGGGGAAGTTGCGAATTTTATTTAAGTTAAATAAAGTGATTTATCAAAAAGTGACATTAGAAAACATGGTCGAGGAACTCTAAGGCATCGATAAAGTATAAATAAGAGGTAAGAATAGTCATTTCAACTACTTTCTTTTTAGATAATTACTTTTTTGCTCCCGAGATTGAAGTGAGAAGAGGGTTTTATGAAGAAGAAATACATGAAGCAAAAGATTCACGAACTAGTGGACTTGTGTAAGCTGTAGTGTAATCTTGTGGCATAACAAGGAGGGGAGAAGACAACAAAGGAGGAAGGAGGTTGCGTGAAAGAGAAGTAGGGAAGCTATTGAGTTAGGGAAGATAAAAGAGGGGATCAATGCACCTAGGGCATAAGGAAATAAGGAGGAATATGGCAATGAAGAAGGCTCAAACAAAGAGACCGGTGGTGGAAAAGGAGGATCCCATGGAAATTTACTCAGAAATGCAGTACCCTCCTGGAGTTATCAAGGTAGAAAAGTGGAGCTTGAAGCTATACAAATGCAAGATCAACGAATACAACCACAAAACATCCGATAATGAAAAGCTGATGTGGGAAGACCTAGTATCATACACTCTAATGGTGGACAAGATTGAAAACCCCAAGTTTGAGAACTTGGTGCAACAAGAGCTACAAAAGACTACAATTTTGAAACTATGGGAGTTTCCTTTCTTTTCCAAACCCGCCCTAATAATTAGGTGGTTAATGTCACGAGTGCACAAATACTTGTTCTATTTTTTTGGAATAAGAATGAGGATCACATGACATATTATTTGGATGGTTACAGGCCTACGAAACACTGGAGAGGATATAAAACTTGATATATACGCCACTGCCAAGATTGAGGAGATGGAAAAGAAATTGAACTATGAGAAGGGAGGTAGGGCACATGTAATTACAGATCTTCTAGAACCAGCATTAAGAGTCACATCCCGGATCATTAGCTATAAATTGGGCACATCAGAAAGGTGGACGGACATTAATCGGAGGTTCCTATACGTGGCCTACAGGGTGTCCAAGAGGGCACACTACAATTTTTCCCAATTTATTGCAAATGGCATTATCAAAGAGGTGCGGGTGCAAAATGAGGTAGGAGTGAAGATCACATGGGGCTCCATCCTACTATTGATTATGTTATGGGAGATTGGTGTCCCAGATGGACTAGATGGGAACATTTGGGTTCACCCACCCACACACGTGTCCCCTGTAGTCCAATTTACAAATTTCACCTGTGATGGGACCATCTCAAGCGCTTACAAGGCTCGGATGAACATATGGTTTGAGTGATTGTATGGATATTTTGAGAACAAGTGGTGCATTCCCCACGAGTTATAATAGGTTGTTGGGGACCAAGTAAAATTTTCTATTACACAACATTTTTGTCTAGAAAATTTTATGATGGCCAAGGGAGAGATGGGACCATGGTGTAAGCTCCCCTTCACTTTCATGGCCAAATCCATGAAGTACACCATCAATAGGATTAATGATGCTCGAGAAGTTGATTTTTGATGTAGACAAGGTAGATGTTGATGTCCACACATTACACGCTACATACAAGTATGGCACTTGACCTGCCTATATCGAAGTTTTAGAGCTAGACCTTCTGGACTTGTACCCCTAGGTCAGCATTACCATCAATGGATACATCCATCGGTGTTCGTATAGTTACACCCCAAAACACATAGGGGAATTGAGGTGGAGGTTACGAGACTCCCCTTTTGAAAGCCACGAGGAACACCAATCCCACCCATAAAAGCAAAAAAAAAAAAAAAAAAAAGAACAAGAAGAGCATGATGAAGGGAAGTTTAGATACTTCTTGGAAGAGAAAGTACTACACTTGACTAAATAGTAGCAAGGGCACCAACACTTTGGTACACAATGATGCAAAGACTTCATTTTCGGGCGTGAGGGATAAAAGGAAGGAAGGAAGATCCTAGAAAAAAGATACAGAAGATACACAATGTATCATTCCCCACAATAGGCTCGGAGGAAGGAAAACAAGAAGACCCCATGAATTTCAAGGAAGAATTAGAAGAAGAGATAGAGGGGTAGGAAACTGAGGTGGAGGCAATAGATGCAAGAAAGGCATGAAAAGAAGGGGAAGAATAATTTTTAAGGGAGGAAAAGAGTCCAACACATGAGGCCTCTACACCAAAAACCACCAACCCAAGGGGAGATAAAGGGGAATCCTTTACCATAAAGGAGAATAAGGGATTCACCCCTGGGGTGAATAATCAAATGACAAAGCCCAAATCTATAAGAAATATGTGGAAACCCATGTCCCCACATATGAATTTTGTGGATGACCCCATGAAGGTCCTGCGTGTGAGATTCTAGGCCACCCTCCCACCAGAGAAAATTTATGGATGGGATTTGATGGATCAAGAAGGGGTGTGTGTCTAGAACAAGAACTATTCTTAGCTGGAGCATGCACTACCACTCTTAAGAGCCTGAGTTTGAGGTCAATGATCATGTGATCAAGACCGTTCATTTGAAGAAGAAGGGAGGAGAAGTATACAAAGTGGTGGATCCTAACCACCTAATAGATGAGCAGGCATGCAATGCATTGTAGAAGATTTCTTCAAAGGTCATCTAGTGTTTTTTGGATGTGAGAGCCACACTCAAACCCGATAACATAGAAGAAAAGAAAAGAGAAAGAAATAGATAGATTGTGCCAAGGGTTGAGGGTATAACATGCGCAAACAAAGGAGGTATATGGTGAGATGGTTCCTTGTAAAAAGCATCCAGGGACAATGTCTGGAATTGGTGAGCCAAGCCAAGACTGATTAATTGGATGAAATGGAGTACCTCAAGGACCTTGTAGGGATGGCATGGGCCTCATAACTATAGAGCTCAAAAAGGAAAAATAAGAAAATAAGGTCACCATTGAATCTGGATCATTGAGTTGGAAGACTTGCTCTCCCAACTCAAGGAGGAAAATATATTGGCAGATAGGGGCTTCAATAGCTATAGAAAATGTGAGCCAATTATCAACACATGGGTAATAGAGGAAGAGTTAGCCCTCAAAGTTTTACAGGAGACCATCCCCACCAATAAGGTAGAGCACGCATAGTTGGTTGTGAACACCACGAATCAGAAGGAGAAAATCAAGACAAAACGAAAGAAGCTAGACTTCAGAATCAATGAACTCTAAAACTCCATCATTGAACGTGTTGGTTGTCAAATAGGACTTTACGAAGAGCAACAGTCAGGGGACAAGAAGTCCCTCCTCTTTAATGGGAGAGGTTCCCTTATTCAGAAACGAACCTATTTACAAATATACAAAACATGATTTTCTGGTTGAACTTGGATATTACGAAAGTGTTTTCTATAAAGATCATCAATTACAAAAGGACTGAGGAATGAGAATACGAGAATGAGTAGAAAGGAAACATGTAGAATTATAGATAACAGAGTAATTCTTTATGTATGCGAAGTTACAATGAATTGAAACAAGATCATTTGTATCATATAAATAAGATGGAATTTAAAGACACAAAGTTCTGTAAATAACATCTGCTAGAACACAAAGTTTCTTAACATAACACAGACAAATGATCTTCACAAAATTAAATGAAAAGCTGGGGACAAAAGAGATCAAATAGACAAAGAATGGAAAGCCCTTCTGTATTGATTTCTTTATGATCTATTTACACTTTCAGAAAATAAGCCAAGTTCTTTTTCTCCTTTCAAAATGGCGTGAAGAGGCCATTATATAGCTTACAAATCAGTTACGCTTTGTAACTACTTCTTTTAACTAAAGATTAGTTAAGGATTGCCAATCGCAATACCTCAACTTATTACAATGAATCCGAGAAAAAGAATTAGAAAAGAAGAGAAGAATAAGGAGAAGAAGACAGGTGGTTATGAATGGGAGGGACCCACTGACTTCAAAATTCACTGCCTGAATCTCTTCAATGCCTCGGCTATGTCTCTACCACGAGGGACTGACGTGTTGGCTGTAGACTGAGCCCAAAATCCGAGGCACTTCTCCATTTCCTTATCAAACTCGACATGAGTATGATAGTCTTTATTTGCTTCTTCAATGGCAGATTGAAGAGAGCAGATCTCCTTCATTTTCTCTTTGGAAATGGAGCTTTCCTTGAATAGATTATCTTTGACAAAAGCTCTGAATTGAGCTTTGATTTCTTGTAGGGAAAAAGGCACACCAGAAGTTTCACCCTGAAGATGACAGTGTATATCTTTGAAAGCAGATACAACCAGTGTCTTGAAAGTCTCACCCTTCTGCGGCTATTCTTCACTTCACCCAAAGCCTCCTCCAAGACTTTGATCTTCATATCGATAGTAATTCGAGAGGCGAGCCACAAAATAGACTCGGAAGGAATTACAGAGGGAAGGGATACACGTGTAGAAATCTAGATTACAAGGGTTCAAGCAAAGGATAGCATGGAAGCAAAGTGTGAAAAATACATAGGGGGTTCGTTCATAATATAGCCGTTTAGGAGAGGGAAAGATAATGAATGCGCATTTACCAATTTGAATAAGCAAGATATTCGGGTAGAGTGGGAAAAATAAGCACGAATGGCACTTGGTTCATTTGGGACATGTGAGATGCAAATGCACAAAACGCACGCGTCTCGGCCGATTTAGGTAGAGCGGGAAAAGACGCACAAATGCCTTTTGGGACATGCGGGACAAAAGTGCACGAAACACACGACTCGGCCGGATCAGATGAAAATGTGACTACAGGTCCAGGTGCACTTGGGACATTTGGGACGTGAAAGCGCGAAGTACGTGGTTCAGGCGATTCAGACGAAAATGGAACAACTTGCCAAATTGAACTTGGGACATTTGGGACATGAAAGCGTGAACTACGCGGTTCGGGTGATTCAGCTGAAAATGGAACAACTTGCCCGATTGGACTTGGGACATTTGGGACGAGAAATTCTGATAGGTCCGAAAATGGAACAACTTCGGGAAACCAAATTGATCGGGAATAGAGCGCCTGTTTGAACTTGGGACACGCGGGACAAAATTGTCCGACAGGCCCAAAAAACACACAAAATGACCCAAAAACATAGATTTTCCCAATTCTCGACTTTTAACATTGAGTACAACAGAGAAGACACTCAAACTCAAAATTTTGAAATTTTCACTTTCTTAAGAGCAGGGGAATTTTGAGTGGACAACAGCTGGCTCCTTCTGGGGATGACTTGGCATAAATTCAAGGAATGAGGCAAGGTGAGAACTTAGAAAAACTCGGGGAAGCAGACCAGTACCTTATCCATTGGGCCATGGAGTCAAAAAGCAAACCAATACAGAGGACAACACACCAAAACAAAAAGGAAAGAAAAACAAAACATTGTACAGAATATACAAAGGACTCCCTAATCACCTAAGACTTGAACAACTTAAGATACTACCCACTGTAAGGAATTGGGAGAGGAGAACCATCCATGTAATCAAGATAAAATGAATTCTTACCAAAGAAAGTGTCCGATCTTGAAAGGTCCGAGCCAAAGGGAATCAAACTTCCCATGGCTTCCACACGAAGTTCATGCCTTTTATCCCATAACAACACAGTGTCTCCAACTTGGAAATCTCTGAACCTAGATTTCTTATCAAACAGGACCTTTACCTTCTGCTGGTGAATAGATATCCTATCAGCAACCTCCAATCTGTCCTCATTCAATTTGTGAAGGTACATAATTCTCTTATCCAAAGCATCACTGAAACTAGTATCTTCAATGGCCTTCATTAGATGCAAGGCTGGCAGCTCCACTGTTACTGGCAATTGAGCTTCTACTCCATATACCACTTGAAAAGGAGACATTCCAATAGCTCTCTTTGGTGTAATCCTGTCTACCCAAAGAGCATCATAGAGCTTCTTGTGCCAATTTTCATTGAGACTCATTGACTAATTTCCTTATAATAGTCACCAAATTTTTATTAGTGGATTCTGCTTGCCCATTTCCTTGAGGGTAGTAATCTGAGGAGTGAGCCAAAGAGATGCCATACCCATAGCAAAAATCCATTATCTCGGTTGAAGAGAAATTCGAAGCATTATCTGTCACAATCTTGTTAGGTACACCATACCTTACCAAGATGTTCTCTTTGATGAAGCTGCATACCACTTCAGAAGTAGTACTCTTAACTGGAATAGCTTCTACCCATTTGGTGAAATAGTCTGTGGCAGTTAATACATGAGTATGACCAGCACTAGAAGCGGGATTAAGTGTTCCAATGAAGTCAAAACCCCACTATTGAATAGGTTCTTCAATTACAACTGGCTTAAGAGGCAAAGAGGCCAATTTGGGTCTTCCCACGAAGGTCTGACAAGCCTCACATTTATCAACCCACTTGGATGCATCTCTGAACAAGGAAGGCCAGTAATATCCTCCATGAAGTATCTTATGAGCAGTGACCATTGATGAATAGTTCCCTCCACATGCCTGATCATGGAAAGCTGAGAGTAACTTTTTCTGTTGTTCCTTGTCCACACATTTCAAAAATCTTCCATCTAACCCACGTTTGAACAAGGCATTTTCCCACAACACATATTGCACTGACCTTAGTTTAACAGTCCTCTTTTCTTTGGCAGTTAAATGAGAGGGGCACTCTCCATAGGTGAGAAAATGAGTGATATCAGCATACCATTCATCAACTGAGCTAAGAAACAGAATGGTAGGAAGGCCAACTTTATTCTCCAGTAATTCATGCTTAGCTCCTTCAGCAATGAGCTCACAAAGACCTTTTCCATGAACAAGCTTGGTCAGTTTGATGTCAATATCATATTCTTGGACCTTAGCAACCTAGTTCCCTCTCTTGGATCCAAATTCCTATTGTGTGAGAATTGACTTAACAGTTGTATCTGGAACCAACACCATGGAGTGAGAGTTGAGGATGTAAAAATGAAACTGCTTAACAGCTTTGACCACTGCAAAAGCATGTTTTTCCATCATGGTGTATTTTAACTCATGATCTTTCAGAATATAGCTCATGAACGCAATTGGGAGTTCATGCTCATTAGATTCTTCTTGAGTCAAAACAACAACCAAGGTATTATCTGTGGCATAGCAATAGATAATAAAATCTTTGCTGAAATCAGGACAGGCTAAAACAGGAGTTTTAGCAATAGCTCTCTTAATACCTTCAAAAGATTCCTTTCCTTTAGAAGACCAACCAAATGTTTGTTTGCCTTTCATCATTTGGGAAATACTCAAAGTTAACTCTACAAAATCAGGGATGAACCTTCTTAAAAAATTGATCTTACCAAAGAAAGAGTGCACGCCCTTTTTGCTGGTTGGGAGAGGAATTTGCTGGATAGCTTGAACTCGCTCAGGATCAATCTTAATACCATCTTTGGAGACAATGTGCCCTAATAATTTCCCCTCTGTGACACAAAAGACAGATTTTTTAGGATTCAAAGAAATCCCATGTTCTCTGCATCTTAGCAGAACTGTCTCCAGGTGGTCAAAATGATCTGCCCTTGTTTTAGAAAACACAGTCAAATCGTCAAGGTATATGACAATACACTTCCCCTTCAAACTTCCAAAGGCCAGATCCATAGCTCTCTGAAAAGTGGCACCAGCATTAATGAGCCCAAAAGGCATTCTCTTGTAAGCAAAGGTACCCCAAGGAGTAGTGAAAGTTGTTTTGTGTTGATCTACAGTATCAACCTCTACCTGATTATATCCCGAGAATCCATCAAGCATAGATAACATTTTAGATCCTCATTATCGCTTGAAGACCTGATTCATCATAGGAAAAGGATAATTATCTTTCAAGGAAGCCTAATTCAGATTCCTGAAATCAACACAGATGCGGATCTCACCATTTTTCTTCCTAACAGGCACAATATTAGCAATCCATGTTGAATGGTGAATGGGAAAAATGATTTTGGCTTTCAATAACTTCTGTATTTCCTGAAAGATGGTGTCAGCTATTTTGGGGTTGTATTGCCTCTGTTTCTGCTTAAAAGGCTTAATTCCAGGTTTGAGAGGAATAAAATGCTGCATATCTTTTGGTTTAAAAGCTTTTAAATCTTCATAAGAGTAAGCAAGAACATCCTTATACCTCTTTAAAAGATCAATTGCTTTTTTCCTCTCATCTGCTGTGCAACATTTTCCAATGTTCACGAGCTTAGGATCAGTAGAACTCCCAATATTAATTTTGTCATACTCAGCTGATTGTTGAGGTCCAGTAGAAGCTCTAGACTTCACATACCTGTCATGTTTATCAAATAGTTCCTCTAAACTCACCAATCCTTTAGGAATCTTGTTTCCTTTGAGTTTGATGCATCCATCCTGATCCGTTTCTTCTCCTTGGGTGACTGCTTTGTCAAAGGGCACACTTTCACGAGGTAGGTTGTCACTTCCTTCAAAATACAGCTGTTCAAAATTACCCTTGAGTTCTAAAAAGAAAGCAAGTGTTGATAATCATTGAAAACTTGCCGCTTATTGGTATTATCAGTACACTAGGCCGATGGACCATCTCAATGGTGAACTTGTCTTGAGAGAAGTCGGGATGAGGAATCGAGTGACCCCGAGATCAAGCTAGCGAATCAGCCCTGCTGTTCTTCTCCCTAGGTATTGCTTCGATGGAGAAAGCATCAAGAAATTCAATGGAATCCCAAACCTGATTCCGGTAATGTTTCAACCTTCCATTTTTTACCTGGAAAAGGCTTCTAACTTGCTTTACAATCAATTCCGCATCACCATGAGCCAGAAGATTCTTTACACCTTGTTCTTTGGCCACTTGCAGTCCAAGAATGAGAGCCTCATACTCTGCTGTATTATTAGTATTTTCGAACTGCAACTTGAATGAAAAAGGATGAAGGATTCCTTCAGTGAACCCAAAGAAGACACCAACTCCGAACCAGGCAAATAAGGAACAACTTCCATCAAACTCTAAAATCCAAACACCATTAGGATCTTTAGGTGACACTTTGGGAGTTGAATTTCATCGGGACATAATCATGTAGTTACCATGACCCATATCTTCATAGAGTATTTGTGCTTTAGGATCATCCATTTTTTGTACAATATACTCAGACTGCTTCTCAGGCAGCAACTTCTTCATTTGCCCATTAACAGGTACGAGTGCATGTGACCAATCCATTTGAATTTCTCCACCCACATCCTTATAGAATTTCCTACTTAGCAACATCCCGTATGAAGGAGGAATATCTACTACTAAGATGGTAGCCAAAACTCTCTTCTCAGGAAAAGCAGCAAAAGCCACTTGTGCATCTTTAATTCTTCCGACCAGGGGCACTTCCTTACTCTCCATAGAGTAACAAGATCCATAAGTGCGTGTGAGGGTCAAGCCTAAGGCATGAGCTACTTTAGCAGGCATCACATTGTCTGAGGCTCCTGAGTCTATGACACAATTACTGAGCCTATGGCCAGCTATAAGAAGTGTTACATAAAATGGTTTAATTTTGTCATTAGGTGAGGTGACAGCGGCTACCAGACTAGGTTGTGGTGTAGAAGGAGTGGGTAAAAGGCCTTTAGAGGTGGTCTTAGAATGGGAATTGACAAAGTGAATCATTTTAGCAAAAGCTTTGGGATGGGTTTGATAATACTCAGCCTCTGAGATTTGAACCTTAGTCTTTTTCAGGTGATCAATAATATCAAAAGACCCGTATGGATGGGCCATCATCACTTGAGATCTTAGATTTATCAACTTTAGGGAAAAAGAAGTAACTTTAATAGCAGGATTGATTGACAGACTCACCTTTGGTGTAGATGAAACGGGGATAGGAGATCCTCTTTTTGCAATTACAGGGATAGTTGTCACTACTCCTTAGATTTCTTGGGGGGCTACATCACTTTCTCCCTCTGATTTTTCTTCTCTCGAGTCATGACAGCAAATGATTCACTATTCATGTCCGCTACTACTTCATCATAATCATCTCCATCATCAATGCCCTCAGTGGTGAAGAAATTAACTCGAGATCCTTCAAGTTCATCTACTTCATCATCAAATTCTTCCACAAATTCCTCGTAAGCTTCATTATCCTCATCATCATCTGGTTCCTCAACTTCACAGGTTGCATTGACAGGAACTTTAACAGGAGGTCCTTCAAGCGCTAATCTTGTTTGAGAAGTAGGCAAATGATTTCTGGGCTGAAAATTCCTCCTTGGAACGTCTGCATAGGGAGCATGCTGAGCCAATTGTTTCTTTATGGCAATGAGATCATTCACAAGTTTTTGAACCAATGGATCAGTATTAGGTCCAGGAGTGGAAGAGGAGGAAGAAGCAGACTTAGATTTGGAAGGGTCTCTCCTCAACTTCCCTGACATGATTAAATCATCCTCGACACTAACAACAAGAGTTTGATCTTCAGCCAATGTTGCGAGATTAGCCCTTCTTAGTGCATAACTAACTTCAGGCGATTGGGCATTTAGGAAGAAACATTTTTGGATTTGATCAACAGGTCGAGTATTTGGTGGAATTTTATTAATCAACCTGTTGAATCGGGCCACAAATTCTCTCATGGGCTCTTGTGAATCTTTCTTTATCTGAGAGATTTGGGCTAGCAAGGCATGCACATCTTCTGCTGGTTTGAAATGGTTTTCAAACCTAGTTCTCATGGTGTCCCAGCTAGTGATAGCACCAGCCGGAAGGTGATAGAACCAATCAGCAGCATTATCTTGTAAAGTCTCAACGAATAGTCTCACGGAGACGTCTTCATGTTCAACTCCCAGAACTCCACATGCAACTATGAAGGCTACGATGTGTTCATCAAGATGCACTTTTCCATCACCTTTGAATTTAGGGAAGTTCTTCCGGTTACCTCTGGGTAACTCATGTAAAGGCTGAGGAAGAGCAAGGGGCCCGACACGATGACCCCAGGGCAATGGTACCACCATTCTTGGAAAAATGGCTTGGAGAGGAACTGCAACACTAGCAAGAATCAAAGCTCAAAGATTAGGACTAGCTGGCTCTGAAGGAATACCACCCGTAGGAATTCTATCTTGAATAGGTGGAGTGCTTGTCGAACGAGTCTTTCTATTTCTCATTGAAGGGAAAGGAAAACCCTGCTGCTCCAAAAGCTGAAACTGAGAATCTTCAATACCAAGGGCCCTTCTCCCTCGAGTAAAACATGGAGTCGCCAGATCAAAGGATGATCAAAAATTACAGAACTGGAATATGATTTTCCCTAGCGGAGTCGCCAAAAACTGTTGGTCGTCAAATAGGACTTTACGAAGAGCAACAGTCAGGGGACAAGAAGTCCCTCCTCTTTAATGGGAGAGGTTCCCTTATTCAGAAACGAACCTATTTACAAATATACAAAACATGATTTTCTGGTTAAACTTGGATATTACGAAAGTGTTTTCTATAAAGATCATCAATTACAAAAGGACTGAGGAATGAGAATACGAGAATGAGTAGAAAGGAAACATGCAGAATTATAGATAACAGAGTAATTATTTATGTATGCGAAGTTACAATGAATTGAAACAAGATCATTTGTATCATATAAATAGGATGGAATTTAAAGACACAAAGTTCTGTAAATAACATCTGCTAGAACACAAAGTTTCTTAACATAACGCAAACAAATGATCTTCACAAAATTAAATGAAAAGTGGGACAAAAGAGATCGATAGACAAAGAATGGAAAACCCTCTCAGTATTGATTTCTTTATGATCTATTTACACTTTCGAAAATAAGCCAACTTCTTTTTCTCCTTTCAAATGGCATGAAGAGGCCATTATATAGCTTACAAATCGTTACGATTTGTAACTACTTCTTTTAACTAAAGATTAGTTAAGTATTTCCAATCGCAATACCTCAACCTATTATAATGAATCCGAGAAAATAATCAAAAAGAAGAGAAGAATAAGGAGAAGAAGACAGGTGGTTATGAATGGGAGGGACCCACTGACTTCAAAATTCACTGCCTGAATCTCTTCAATGCCTCGGCTATGTCTCTGCCACGAGGGACTGACGTGTTGGTCAGACTGAGCCCAAAATCCGAGGCACTTCTCCATTTCCTTATCAAACTCGACATGAGTATGATAGTCTTTATTTGCTTCTTCAATGGCAGATTGAAGAGAGCAGATCTCCTTCATTTTCTCTTTGGAAATGGAGCTTTCCTTGAATAGATTATCTTTGACAAAAGCTCTGAATTGAGCTTTGATTTCTTGCAGGGAAAGAGGCACACCAGAAGTTTCATCCTGAAGATGACAGTGTATATCTTTGAAAGCAGATACAACCAGTGTCTTGAAAGTCTCACCCTTCTGCCAGCTATTCTTCAGCTCACCCAAAGCCTCCTCCAAGACTTTGATCTTCATATTGATAGTAATTCGGAGGGCAGAGCCACAAACTAGACTCGGGAAGGAATTACAGAGGGAAGGGATACACGCGCAGAAATCTAGATTGCAAGGGTTCGAGCAAAGGATAGCATGGAAGCAGTGTGAAAAATGCATAGGGGGTTCTGCTCATAATATAGCCGTTTAGGAGAGAGAAAGATAATGAATGCGCATTTACCAATTTGAATAAGCAAGATATTCGGGTAGAGTGGGAAAAATAAGCACGAATGGCACTTGGTTCATTTGGGACATGTGAGACGCAAATGCACGAAACACACGTCTCAGCCGATTCGGGTAGAGCGGGGAAAAGACACAAAAATGCCTTTTGGGACATGCGGGACAAAAGTGCGCAAAACACGCGACTCACCGGATCGATCGGCGAAAATGTGACAACAGGTCCGGTGCACTTGGGACATTTGGGACATGAAAGCATGAAGTATGTGGTTCGGGTGATTCGGCTGAAAATGGAACAACTTGCCAAATTGAACTTGGGACATTTGGGACATGAAAGCGCGAAGTACACAGTTCGGGTGATTCGGCCGAAAATGGAACAACTTGCCCGATTGGACTTGGGACATTTGGGATGAGAAATTCTGACGGGTCCGAAAATGGAACAACTTCGGGAAAACTGGCCGATTGGGGAACAGAGCGCCCGCTTGAACTTGGGACAAAAATGTCCGATGTGCCCAAAAAACACACAAAATGACCCAAAAAACGTAGATTTTCCCAAATTCTCGACTTTTAACATTAAGTACAACAGAGAAGACACTCAAACTCAAAATTTTGAAATTTTCACTTTCTTAAGAGCAGGGGAATTTTGAGTGGACAACGAAATGGATGGATGAGTTCAAGGGTGTCCGATCGTAGTTAGGGGTAGCTATCAACACGTTGAAGGGGAGGGTGAAATAAATCATCCGAGACTAGGTTCCAAGTGTCGTAGATGAAGCGTCAGGGAAGGCCTTACCATAATTTAAGGCCTCGGGAGAAATGATAGATGCATAATTCCCCAAAATCCTCTAATTCATCACATAGCATCCCCCACCCCATTCCTAAATTCTTTATTCGATTCTCTCCCAACCACTATTCTTTATTCTTTGGAGTAGTATTTTGGTCGACAATATTTTTTTTAGAAAGCATGGGGGATTGTCAAGGGCGTAACCAATTTATTTGTGGGGTGATGTTGGGCCCCTAAAGTAACTAAGTACCTAAGGCACGAAGCCTTTGGGTACATGGAATCGGGGCATAAAGGCATGCGCGAAGTATTTCTTAGAGAGGCACAAAGGCTCATGCCCGAGTAGGATGGATTCAAGACTTAGTGAGTTTTGGACAACAGAAAAGATCCATAGGGAGAAAATGAAAAAGAAACCATATACAGATGTGGATAAGCCATGGATACTTGTGACTCAAGGAAAGGATATTCTAGGGAATAAATATGGTTATCATGAAAGGATAAGGATTCGAGGTTGTTAAGGATTAGCTAGCACATGCATGCTAAAAGGAACTCGATTGAGGGAAACACATGGAAACATCTAGGCATATTCTTGGGTAGTGGTAGAGAAATCATAATCTGATTCCTCCAATACTTCACAGGTGATAATGTTGAGTGGTTAAGAGGAAATGAGGATGATTATTCTAAATGGATGGAATGTTTCCGTAGAGGAGAGGAGAGATAAGTAAGTATGGATGTAGAATTAAGAATGAGAGGGAGGGAGAGATATATTGATATTGTTTAATTTGTAATGGAGAGCTCTGTGATGTAAGGAAATCTCTGCTAGTATGAACCTTCCCATGAATGGGACTCTTTTAATGTAATCTTTCCTACCATATTTGGGCTAATAAATATAATGAAGTAATTTTGAAACACTCATATGATGGGTCTTGATCTGTGCATTTTCCTTATGTTCATATGCATGTTATGGGTTTTCTTGATATTATCTCATGGTTTATTCTAATTTCATTGATTTCATCATGTTGTTCTATTCTTGGGTGCATTATGCTAGGATTTAATGCTTACCTATTAAATTCCATGAATGGGTGTACCTATTTTCTTGTTGTATTACATCCTCATGTTAAGAAACAATGTTCTCACAAATCTCACATAAAGGAGGGACTCAACACCTACGTGTGCCTCCGGTGAGCTTCCAAGATAAACTGGATGATATGCCGACACGTTTGGGAATGGATGTTGAGGAAAATAATTATCGGAGACTACAAAAACAACTAAGATGATACATTCCCTTGGGTAGATATTTTACTACAATATTACATCAATTACAAATGGAAAATATGATCTCATATCCAAAAATAATAATTCAATGAAAACATCCCTAAACCATCTTGAAAATTGGAAAATGAGTATTTTGACTACCATCGAATCCAAGGAAATTTGACTAATCGATGTATACAACTCAAAAATATATCCAATATCTCATTGACTAAGGAAAACTTCAAATTGAGTAAATTTCCCCAAAACACACCATCATCAATGGGATCCTATTCCCATATCCCATCTAAATTAATCACACATTTAACCATGGGATCCTATATCCAATCCTAAATTATATAACCCATCTTCTAATAAAAATCAACCATTTAATCAACCACAATATCCCCAAACCCAGTCCAAATAAATCAAATAATCCATAAGGGGGACATGTTGTAATGTTTTCCTAAGCACCATCTAACAACTCCGTCATCAAAATAAAATCACACAAATAACATCAATCACAAAACCTTCATTTTCCTTGATAATATTACTAGCAATAAAAAGGCAACCTTAAAAATTAAATCCCTAGGTTGTGCCACTTCAACTAAGAAATCAAAATCATTGCCTAATGGCCTCCTTTTCCTACTCTTGATATCCATACAATCCTAGCCAATATATTGAAAATAATTTCATATAAATTTAAATATGGGATATTCTCAAAACACATACCATTCATATAGACATCTTGTATAGAGACCTTAATGATTCAATCATCCTTTGCAACATGTCCCCATCAAAATTTCACACACATTGGTTGGAATTGTTTCCATAAGCAAGCTCCCATCTACATCCATAAAGATCCCTTATACATATAATAATCTACCATGTCAAACTGATAATCTCCCATCCATATCCAAATTCACTCATCTAAATCCCATTTCACAATCAATACCAAAGAATAAGGATAATGTGAAATTCAAAATGAGTTTCATGTTGCCAAGCTTCTGCTACCTCCTCAAGGCCATGTCAATTTTGACATGAAAATACATTAGGATAAAACATACTATCAATTGGTAATTTGATCCTTTATCACAAAAGGAATTAGACTAGACAAGGAAACCATATGCTCATATCCATCAACCTATTGACGATAACCTTTCATCTAGGTTCACACTATCGGACTACCTTATTTCTACTAGAATGCTTAAAAACATGAACTACACATGCAAAAGCCTATTTATACATTAACAAGGCATATACGAGCATATACCTATTTGTAAACATAAAGGTCATACTAAAATAGGTTAGAAACCTTTTGAAACATGTGTATAAATAAAAATCCACATCCATTAACAATAAATAAGGCTCTTCCTCCATTGGTACAAAATCCATCGGTAGTATATCCAAAGAGATTTCTTCTACCCAACCATTTCATGAAACAAAACCATAACCATCCACATTGAACACTAATCACCTAACCCCCTCACATGGGACCTATTGGTACCCAAACTTAATCTCCTTCACAACTCAAGCAGCATCATGGATCTCACAAGACACTCAAGGGTAGATAAATGATTTGTGTGTCATTTGTAGCCAAGGAGCACATCTATCTGACTTGTTAGCACTCAAGATTTGAAGGAGTGGGTAGCACCTCAAAAGGATTTTGATCTAATCCTCACTATTCTAGGTTGTGCCTTTCAACCAAGGTAAGAGAACCTATATTGCAGCCTTTGTTTGATGAAGGAGGTGGAGATATCATTATGCTTTGCACATTGTATGCTTTGCACATTGTATGGAGATGGCCTTGGAAAACATGATCAATTATCCATTATTCAAACTCAAAATAGTTGTCACTACTAAATGATGGAAATGCTTTCAAGACAAGGCTAAGGCTACTAGAGACATGATAAAATCCTGATATGCTTTGTGCATTTTTGTGAATGGATTGTATTATTTTGTTGACACACAATGCAATGTAGGGGTAACATGGGTAGGATGAGTTAGTTTGAATGAAATTTTGTTGGGAGATGTTTAGACAAGAATAGCTAGGAATTACCAACTTCTTGGAGAACCTTTGCAAGAAATTTGTAACACTTACACAACAAGAATGCTTCAAGGGGTTTAAAATGCTCCTTCAACCAGGATATGTGCACAAATGGAGGCCCAGATCTACACTCTTCCACACAATCTTTGACAACCTACTACAAAATCTTGAAGAAAATATATCAACAAAGTATCCGAAATCCTGTTTGATCATGACCTAAGGTACCCCCAAAGGTTTACAAATAATCTCAAGATTCAAGGACAATAAGATGATTTTAAATCTGTTTATCTTCTATCAGATGAAGGCTCTTCTAGATATAAGATTGCAGATGCCATCAAACCATCAACAAGAAATGAGACCATGTATGAACAAAGAGATCCTAAACAAAAGATTGCAACATGAGCAAGGAACACAAATTGAAAACATTCAAACACAAGCATATACAAATTTTGCCTAGAGATAACACCAAATAATCCAAAAATTGATCAAATACATCAGCAAGGGAAATGTGATTGGAACAATCTTAGAGCTTGTTGATGGCTTTACAACTGAAACCAACTCAACATGATGAAAATTGATGCAATATGGAATTGAAAATGGCTCTCAGGTGGTTTTCTCAGAGAAAATGGGTTTCTTCCAGTTTTTTGCTTGAAAAATTTCTACATCTTTTTCTCTCCTTCCTCTAAAAATTCTCCCAAAATGCATGATATACCTCATGCCATCATGGAGTCTTCCTTCCCAAGAAAATAATATTCTTAAGGGATCAAATTTGTTACAAAAACCCTTCATGATTCCATGAAAATGACATAAAACTAGAAAATAGTTTGTAGGTTGCCAGGGATGCATAAATTTTTAAAATATTACACAAATTTAGATCCTTATCCATCCTGGGTCATGTTTTTGTCATTCAGGCATGCCAACATGTTTTACTTATCATTTTTTACCTTTTCCCCTCATCATTTCACCTCTGTAACTTTTGATTTTCACTTTTCACATTTTTTACATCGGGCCGAGAAAAATGTATAAAAATACCATAGATCACCGAATTAGGTCATAAAAATGTCACCAATGTTCTTAGAAGGCCAAGATGACCCAAAATCATATAAGGTTTGATGAAATTTGATGAAGAAATGTGATTTCCAAGCTCCTTGGAGCTCCCATGGCGGCCAAAAATGAAATTACACAGTAACCGTCGATTTTGTATCAACATTAAATGTCCTCCTTCCACGTGGCAGATGAGATCCATGAATAAGTTCAAAGATACCCTTTTTGACTCTAGACAAGGTAGGACACGTGTCAAAACATGATTGGATCGGGCTCCCATCTTTTAAAAATGCGTTTGTGACCTTTTTCAAATTTTGGAAAATTTTGCAAAATTTCCCCGCCTACCTCCTAGGCCCGCCTCGTGTCCATGTGTGGGCCCCATTAAAAATGCGGGCCAATTCTATCCATTTTGCTCCTTTTTTGAAAAAGGAAATTTTGCTCAAAATTCTCCGCGGGCCCGAACACCCGCTCTCTTCCTTGCCACATGGCGTTCTCCCATTCGCTTTGGGTCCAGGCCTCCAATTCTTCCCTCAGACCTCCCTACCAAAATTTGCAAAATTTTAAAATTCTCCCTGGCCCGCACCTCCCCATTTCTACCTTTTGGGACATGTGTCACTTCATGATTTGTTGCGGAGCTTTGGCTAGAATTTTAACTTTAAAGTTTAAAAAAACTTTCAAATTCATCAAAAGTGCCACCCTCCCATGCTGACCTTTCTTTGGACACGTGCCCATCTGCTATTGGATGAGGGCCTTCAGGTCAAAAATTTCCCTTGACACCTTGAGCCAAAAAACACAAAAATTCACCAACTTCTTCCACCACCCGCATGCCTCCCGAGCCACGTGTCCTCTTCCCATTTGCTGCAGGATTTTGGCTCAAATTTTGACTTTAAAATTTTGAAGTTAAAAACTTAAAATGCACCAAAACCTCCGCCTCCTTATGTTAACTTCTTCTAGACACGTGTCCTCCTGTGGTTGGCCGAGGGCCTTCGGGCCAAAAATTTACTCTGAAAAAATTTACAAAGTAAAAAGCAAAATTTTCAAGGACAACCCACTACCCACCAACCAATCATTACATGCCACGTTGCCCTAGATACTGCGATGATGAATTTGACGGGCCGATGAAACCCGTATAACTATCAAAATGCCAAAAATTTATAGATGCCCTAGAAATTGAAAAAATTAACAAGGGTGTCGATTTCTTAATTTTAAATCAATTAAAACATGATTTAGGATTTTTTTCAACCTACTGATTGGGTTTTTATTTCAAACACTTTAGATTCGATCAATTTCGAGTTTTGCACGATTTGATTTGACAAAGGAAAAAATGACACAAACGACCATTTGAAAAAGCTAGGGCACAAAAAAAAAAAGGGGAAACTTGGATTGTTGTTTCGAATCAAATTAAAACAAAATAGTAAGATCTTGGACATTTTCAAAGAGCTTTTAATTGGGGAAGACAAATCTATAGGCCACCAAATCAAAAAGTAAAACATTTGTGAGAAAATTTGGACATGAAAAATTAAGGCACATTATGAAAACTCAATAATGGGACCAACATTGGCTCTTGCTTGGGGATGGGCACTCCCAGTGAGTGCCACAAGGAAAAAACGTAGACCAAGTGCCAAAAACCATTGGGCAAAGGAGTCAAAATACAAGGTAGCTCAAAAAACTAGAATTACCACCAAAAACCAGACCGAGAAAACCACCAAAATGGCTTCCAAGGACAAAAGGGAAAACCATACACCAACCAATGCCCAAAACAAAGAAAGAACAAGGACTATACAAATGGACAATTTGTGCATACCTCACTTTGGGGATTTAATCCAAGAAATGTTTTAAATCTCTGTCATTGACAGAAGCTCTAGAAAATCCCCATCTAGATCCTTAAGAAAAAGGTGTGCTCACCAATTCTGATGTCAATGGCATAAGGGCCCATCCATAATGCATCAAAATTTCCATGCTTGCCCTTGTCTTCATGCCTACTATCCCATAGCAAAACCAGATCTCCCACATTGAAGGCTCTAGGAGTGACCTTCTTATCAAACAACCTCTTCAATTTCTCTCTAAATCTGATATGCCTTTGATGAGAGGCTCTTCTTTCTTCATCCAACTCAATGATCTGATTGATTCTTGATTCATATGGGCCATGTTCTTGATCTTCTAACTATTGAGAAAACTGAAATGAGGATAATTACAGATGTAAGGGAAGCAATGCTTGAGTTCCATACACCAATTCAAATGGGATTTTACCAGTTTGCTCTTTTAGGAGTTATTCTATCAGCCCAAACTACAAATTTCAATTGCTCTCCCCACTTCTTCTTGTTCATTTCCAAGGTCCTCCTAATGATCTTGAGCAAGTTCTTATTACTGGACTCAGCTTGTCCATTGCCTTGTGGATTGTAGTTTGAAGAATAAGTCATATTTATCCCATATTCATTGCACATTTCCATTAAATGTTTGTCTCTAAAGCACATGGCATTATAAGATAAAATATTAACTGAACTCCAAATCTGCATATGATATGATTCAACAAGAAATCCATTACCACTTGGTGTGTTGCCTTTCTAGATGGAATTGCTTCAACCCACTTTGTAAAATAATCAGTTGCTACAAGGATCCATTTATGACCAGCACTAGAAGGATCTGAAATCTCACCAATGAATTCCATTCCCCATTGTTTGAAAGGGGCTTCAATTGATACAGGCTACAAAGGAAGGGAGCCTAAAGCTTTTAGTCTTCCAGAGAAATGTTGGCAACTATCACACTTTCTAACCAGCTGGGTTACATCTTTAAAAAGAGTAGGCCACCAATAAGTAGCTCTTAAAATATTATGTGTTGTCACTCTCCCAGCAAAATGTCCTCCACAAAATTCCCCACGGAAATTAGTAATCAACCTGGGAGCTTCATCTTCAGTTATGCATTTCAAGAGGACACCTTGAGGGTTTTCCAAGCCAGCCAAAGGTCTGTTATGATATACTTTGAGGGGCCAGCTTGAGGGCTCTTTTCTGATTTTTATTCAAGTGACTAGGACATCATAGGTGTCTGAGGTAGAACATTACATCTTTGTACCACTTAGAATTTACCAACTTTGCAAGCAGATCTTCCCTTTCTTCCTTTAGCTGATTCACTTCTACATTTTGAAAATTGCTCTCAACCATGAGCTTGGCAAGACCCAAACCTCTTACTAGCTTTGTTGTTTGGATATCGATATCATATTTTTGTAATTTGTTGACCCATCTACATCTCTTGCTTTATATCTCCATGTCTGATAAGATGTCTTTAAATATGGTGTGGGGAACATAGGCAACAACTTTTGAACTCAATATATAAGGCCTGAAAATATTTGTTGCTTTCACCAAGGCAAACGCTTGTTTTTCCATGATTGTATACTTCAACTCAGCTTCTTGTAAAGCCTTGCTAAAGAAGGCAATAGGCCTCTCAGCTCCATTCTCATCCTTTTGTAACAAAATTGAAGCAATAGTAAATTCAGAGGCAAAAGAAAAGTATTTGGAAAGGCCTCTTATAGTTTGGAGCTGCCAAAACAGGTGCATGCTTAAGTGCATCCTTTATTCCTTCAAAAGCTTGAATGGAAACCTCCTCCCACCTAATAACTTGATCCTTTTTAACATGCTTGTGATTGGAAGAGTCAGCTTAGCAAAATTGGAAACAAACCTTCTAATAAAATTGATTTGGCCAAAGAAAGATTGGATACCTTTCTTGGTTCTTGGGATAGGTACTTTGCTAATTGCCTCCACTCTTTTAGGGTCTATCATGACACCATCCTTAGACACAATATGTCCCAACAACTTGGCCTTTTACATGCCAAAATGACACTTCTTTGGATTAAGAGAAATTCCATACTCCCTACATCTGATCAACATCTTCTCTAGGTGTTGCAAATGGTCTCCTCGCTGCCTTGAAAAATAGTCACATCATCTTGGTAGACTGCAATAAACTCATTGATGTAACCAGCAAAGGCAACATCCATTACCCTTTGAAAAGTGGCACCAGCATTCATCAATCCAAAGGCCATCCTTACAAAAACATAAGTTCCCCAAGGTGTAGTGAAGGTTGTCTTAAGTCTTTCTAATTCTTTAACAACCACTTGATTGTATCTGGAGAAACCATCCAAAGTAGAAAGCATTTTTGACCCTGTCACAAGTTGCAACATATTTTCCATGTTTGGCAAGGGGTAGTTGTCCTTCATGGATGCTTTGTTTAGATTCCTAAAATCCACACAAAGTCTGATGTCTCCATTCTTCTTTCTAACTGGCACAAGGTTTGCAACCCAAGATGAATACCTAGTGGGCTGAATGATACCACCATCTCTCAATTTCTTCAACTCTTCCTACATTTTCATGGAGAGAAGTGGATTAATAGGCCTTTGTCTCTATCTGAATGGCTTAGTCTTGGCCTCAAGAGGAATCTCATGTTGGAACAAATCTTCTCTATATGCTTTTAGCTCTGAATAAGACCAAGCAAGGCAGTCTTGATATTTCTTTAAAAGTTGGGCATAGGACTACTTTTCCTCTTTACTTGAGATTGCTGCCCAACCAAATCTTCCTTGGTTTATCCTTGGTTCCCAAGTTGTGCTCTTCCACATCCCTTGAAGCAAACATGTTCCTATTAATGATGTAATCAACATTGCTAAAATTTGATTCAAGTGCAACAAGACCTTTAGGAATGGTATTTGTTTTTAATTGTATAATATCCTTGTCAAACAAAGTTTCTCTCCCTTCATTCATGCATACCATTGGCTCCCAATCAATATTCTGATTAGAAAAATCACCTTGGCATTGTAATAACCTCAACACTTGTGCATCATCATCAAAAATCTGCCAATGTTTCACATTATCGGGACAGTTGGCCTTGTTAGCACTTCAATGTTATATTCACAAAAAGGTGAAATGGTACAATTGTCAAATCTAGAGCCAAGTGCAGCCAACTTATCAGTAGCAGCATTAAGACCTCTGTCATGGTAAACAATGTTAAAGGGATCAAAAGTTTCAATCAAGTCCCAAACAGCATGCTTATATTGTTTCATGGCCTGATTTTTTATGGCATATAACTTCCTTACTTGCTTGACAACCAGCTCTGAATCCCCCATGGCAATAATATCCTTCATTCCATACTTCCATGCAATTCTTAACCCTAACAACAATGCCTCATACTCAGCAACATTGTTAGTGCATTCAAAATTAAGTTTGAAGGAAAAATCATACTCTTCCAAACTAGGAGAAAGCAAAACTATACATGCACCATTTCTAAATTTGGAGCAAGCTCCATCAAATAACAATGTCCATGGAGAACCTACCATATCGAGGCACTTTGATTTGTCCATCCTATGTTCTTTCCATCAGCAAAGCCAATGAAATTTTCAGCATCTACATCAGCAAATAACACTTCATAGGAAGCATTGTTGGGATCTTCAATCAAGTGCAACATTTTCTTCTCACCATAGAGTTTGACAAGGCTTCCCTCAATGGGAATAGTGGCAAAGGACATGTCCATTTGAACACTACCACCAACACTTGCAGCCCATTTTCTTGACAAAATCATACCCCATTTGGCAGGGCAGTCAACAATTACAACATCCAGTTTCAAATTCTTACCCGGATAGGCTACAAGTTGCACTACTAAACCCTTCACACAACCAACCACCAACACTTCCCTTGAATCCATGGTAGTACACTTTCCATAGGTAGCTATCACCTTGATATCCAACTCATTCATGACTTCTAGAGGCATGACATTACATGATGCACCAGAATCAAACATACAATTGTGAAGTAGCCTATCTTTTATGAGCAACGTTATAAAGAATGGATCAACATTCAATTGGGAATAAACCAAGGATGTCCCCAAATATACTTTAGTTTCCTCTCCAAGATCTTCCACTACTGGTGGTGTTTCAAGGCCAACAATGATTTGAAGAGGAGTCTCAACAACATTTACATTTCTTCTTGGGGTAATCTTCTCTTCTTTCAATCCCAAGTACTCAAATGCTCTCTTCTTATGCTCAAGAATTCTAAGCAACTCAATAATTGGAACACTCACTTTAATTTGGCTCAATACTTGGGCAATATCATATGGAACATTCTTCGGTAAGATAGCATTGGAAGGGAAACAAGAAGGTTCATCAGATGGAGAAGTATTCCCAGTAGCCTAGGCATGAAGAGGACTGATATTTTTGCATGGGACAACAGGGTTCTTGGCAAGTGTTTCTTTTCTAGGATTGTCTTTTGGAATGCTTGTGAGCAAGGGTGTCTTTGGCTTGGCTTGAGGACCAACTCCTCTAACAACTTTACTTCTAGTATTATACTCTTTCTCTTGACCAACCACAACATTCATTAACAATTGTCTATCTTCCTCCGAGGGAATACCACCATCATACTTCTTGATCATTAAAGCCCTTAGATATTCAAAGTCATTATTAGGAATTTCAAAAGCTTGAACAACATCTACCTCATGAGTTTGAGAGGAGGAAAGAATTGGTACCCTCTTTATGTAATCCCAAAAGGTTGCAGCAGTCCTTGCACTTATCACATCTGTTGATGTTGTTACTTGTTGTGAGCTTGAAGAGCTACCCATCATACAAATTTCATCATCCATTTCATCTTCATTATCATCTTCAACAACTTTCTGGTCCATTTCACATGGAGGATGAGGAAGAAAACATCTATCACACCAATCCATATCAGCAATTTCTTGAATAGCAAAGCAACTCTTGCAGTTAGAGGGTCAGGCACCACTCTATTTTCATGTGCTTGGGGTTGTCTATTTCCCCCACCAACAATCCCTTTACCTCTATCATCTTGTCTTTGATCACCCCTAGGATGATTTCCAAATCTATCATGGTTTTGAGTTCTTTGTTGTCCTTGTGAACTTTGCCCAATTCCTTTCTCATCCCAGGCTAATTTGTAAGAAATTTCTTTGACAACCCCTACCAAAGTCTTGACAACATCTTCTAAATCAGCACCCTTGCTAGCTTGAGGCTTCTCAGGGTTTATCAGCTTCACACCATCCCTCTTAAATGGTTTACTAATAACTTTAATATTATTTTCAATTTGAAGTGCCATGGTAAAAGCTTGCCTCAAGTTTGTAGGATTTTTGTCTCTCAAGTAATAGGCTACCTTTTTATCAAATGCATCTGCATATTTGATCAAACAAGATTCATCACAAGGCCTCAAAATGATAGGCAGCCTTCTCAATGTTTTGTTAAATCTTGTATTGAATTCATGGACTATTTCATTTGGGTTCTTCTTGATATTCACAAATTCAAACAAAGAAATCTAGGATCAGTCCTGTCTCCATATTGCAACCTAAATGCATTTTTCATTTCAGTCCATGAATCAATAGAATTATCAGGCAAATCTTTGTACCAATCCCTATCATCTTCTTCTAGTGTATGAAAAAACAACTTAATATACACATCCTAAAACTCTATCTCAAAATCTTCCATCATATTATCAAATAGTTTGAGATGCTAATCACCAGTAATAGCATTGTTACCCTAGAATTTTGGCAGCCTATTTCTAACATCTTGTGGGATAACATTTGGGTAACCATCCATTCTCTAAAATTTATAGGACCAAGGGTGTTAACAACAAATGGAGGTCTAGGTTGAGCCATATTGTTTGGTGGAGTGATCTTTGAGTTGAAACAAGCTGGTGAAGAGTACAATATCCTTGGGGCTCAGAAATGTGGTTCACAAGACTGTTATCCTCTAAGTGCTGATTTTCTTGGAAAGTTTGATTCGAATTAAAACACAGAGGTGTAGATTGGAGAAGGAACTTACCAAGTACAGTAGAAGGACCTTTACCAGCTGAGGTGAAACAAGTTAATGAGAGGATTTCCTGAATCAGAATCACTTGAAGAAGAGTGATAGTCTTCCACTAAAGGTTGATCTCTCTCACCAATGGCTATATCTTTTCCTGATGTCTGACCTTTAACCACCTTCCAAACTCTTCTCCCTTCTAACTTTGATTTTCTTAAATCTAAGAACAATTTCTTAGCAGAGTCTTTAAGGAAGAGAGATCTTCTTCCCTCCATTTTTGCAGAGATCAACAACACAAAAATAAATGACAGAAAGCTCAAGACACTGGTATTTCTAAAATCAAATCAGCATGGAGTCACCACTAAGGAATTTCACCTCAGTTGTGCAAGAATGCACTAAAATAATATGTCAAATGCCTGCTAATACTGATAACTTTGCAAGGTTTTATAAACCAAACCTTCTTCTTCTTAAATCAGCCAAAGAAAAAGCAACCAGGCTATATAAACTGCTGGTAAATGGAAAAGGGTTGGCTGACCTTAAAACCCTTGCCTAAAACTTGCAGATCTGAAGTACAAAATAATATTTCAAGAATGTAACAACTCAGATACTTGAATATGAAAATGCTCAAACCCTTCAAACACTCCAAAAACACCAAGAAATTCCAAGAAGTCCCCGACAATGGCACCACTCCGGTGTTGGTACCCAAACTTAATCTCCTTCACAACTCAAGCAACATCATGGATCTCACAAGACACTCAAGGGCAGATAAATGATTTGTGTGTCATTTGTAGCTAGGGAGCACATCTATCTAACTTGTTAGCACTCAAGATTTGAAGGAGTGGGTAGCACCTCAAAAGGATTTTGATCTAATCCTCACTATTCTAGGTTGTGCCTTTCAACCAAGGTAAGAGAACCTATATTGCAACCTTTGTTTGATGAAGGAGGTGGAGATATCTTTATGATTTACACATTGTATGGAGATGTCCTTGGAAAAAACATGATCAATTATCCATTATTCAAACTCAAAAGAGTTGTCACTACTAAATGATGGAAATGCTTTCAAGACAAGGCTAAGGATGCTAGAGACATGATAAAATCCTGATATGCTTTGTGCATTTTTGTGAATGGATTGTATTCTTTTGTTGACACATAATGCAATGTAGGGGTAGTATGGGTAGGATGAGTTAGTTTGAATGAAATTTTTTTGGGAGATGTTTAGACAAGACTAGCTAGGAATTACCAACTTCTTTGAGAACCTTTGCAAGAAATTTGTAACACTTACACAACAAGAATGCTTCAAGAGGTTTAAAATGCTCCTTCAACCAGGATATGTGCACAAATGGAGGCCCAGATCTGCACTCTTCCACATAATATTTGACAACCTACTACAAAATCTTGAAGCAAATATATCAACAAAGTATCCAGAAATCCCTGTTTGATCATGACCTAAGGTACCCCCAAAGGTTTACAAATAATATCAAGATTCAAGGATAATAAGATGATTTTAAATATGTTTATCTTCTATCGGATGAAGGCTCTTCTAGATATAAGAATGCAGATTCCATCAAACCATCAATAAGAAATGAGACCATGTATGAACAAAGAGATCCTAAACACAAGATTACAACATGAGCAAGGAACACAAATTGAAAACATTCTGAAACATAAGCATATACAAATTTTGCCAAGAGATAACACAAGATAATCCAAAAATTGATCAAATACATCAGTAGGGGAATGTGATTGGAACAATCTCAAAGCTTTTGATGGATTTACAACTAAAACCAACTCAACATGATGAAAACTGATGCAATATGGAATTGAAAATGGCTCTCAGGTGGTTTTCTCAGAGAAAATGGGTTTCTTCCAGTTTTTGCTTGAAAAATTTCTACGTATTTTTCTCTCTTCCTCTAAAAATTCTCCCAAAAATGCATGATATACCTCATGCCATCATGGATTCTTCCTTCCCAAGTAAAATAATATGCTTAAGGGATCAAATTTGTTACAAAAACCCTTATCCTTTCATGAAAATGACATAAAATTGGAAAACAACTCACATATTTCTAGGGATGTATAAAATTTTAAAATATTACACAAATTAGATCCTTATCCATCCCAAGGTCACACTTTTTTGTCATTCAGGCATGCCAACATGTTTTACTTATCATTTTTTACCTTTTCCCCTCATCATTTCACCTCTGCAACTTTTGATTTTCACTTTTCACGTTTTTTACATCAGCCCGAGAAAAAATGTATAAAAAACACCACAGATCACCAAATTAGGTCATAAAAATGTCACCAATGTTCTCAAAAGGCCGAGGCGACCCAAAATCATATAAGGTTTGATGAAATTTGATGAAGAAATGTGATTTCCAAGCTCCTTAGAGCTCCCATGGTGGCTAAAAAATGAAATTGCACATTAACCATCAATTTTATATCGATATTAAATGTCCTCCTTCCATGTGGCAGATGAGATCCATGAATAAGTTCAAAGATACCCTTTTTAACTCTAGACAAGGTAGGACACATGTCAAAACATGATTGGATCGGGCTCTTGTCTTTTAAAAAATGCGTTTATGACTTTTTTCAAATTTTGGAAAATTTTGTGAAATTTCCCCACCTGCCTCCTGGGCCCACCTCGTGTCCATGTGTGGGCCCCATTAAAAATGTGGGCCAATTCTATCCATTTTTCTCCTTTTTTGAAAAAAGGAAATTTTTCTCAAAATTCTCCACGGGTCCAAACACCTACTTTCTTCCTCGCCACGTGGTGTTCTCCCATTCGCTTTAGGTCCAGGCCTCCAATTCTTCCCTCAAACCTCCCTGCCAAAATTTGTAAAATTTTAAAATTCTCCCAGGCCGTGCCTCCCCAATTATACCTTTTGGGACACGTGTCACTTCATGATTTGTTGGAGCTTTGGCTAGAATTTTAACTTTAAAGTTTTGAAGTTTAAAAACTTCAAATTCATCAAAAGTGTCACCCTCCCATGCTGACCTTTCTTTGGACACGTGCCCATCTGCTATTGGATGAGGGCCTTGGGGTTGAAAATTTCCCTTGACACCTTGAGTCAAAAAACACAAAATTTCAACAACTTCTTCCACCACCCGTATGCCTCCTAAGCCAGGTGTCTTCTTCCCATTTGCTGTGGGCTTTGGGCTCAAATTTTGACTTTAAAATTTTAAAGTTAAAAACTTAAAATGCACCAAAATCTCTGCCTTCTTATGTTAACTTCTTCTGGACACGTGTCCTCTTGTGGTTGATCGAGGGCTTTCGGGCCAAAAATTTACTCTGAAAAAAATTGCAAATTAAAAAGCTGAATTTTTCAAGGACAACCCACCACCCGCCAATCAATCATTGTGTGCCACGTTGCCCTAGATGCTGGGATGATGAATTTGATGGGCCGATGACACCCGTATAACCGTCAAAATGCCAAAAATTTACAGGATGCCCTAGAAATCAAAAAATTTAACAAGGGTGGTAGATTTCTTAATTTTAAATCAATTGAAACATGATTTATGATTGTTTTCGACCTGGGGATTGGGTTTTTAATTGCAAACACTTCAGATTTGACCAATTTCAATTTTTTCACGATTTGACAAAGGAAAAAATGACACAACCAACCATTTGAAAAAGCTAGGGCACAAAAAATAAAAATGGGAAACTTGGATTGTTGTTTCAAATTAAGGCAAAATAATAAGATCTTGAGCATTTTCGAAGCATTTAATTGGGGAAGATGAATCTATAGACCACCAAATCGAAAAATAAAACGTTTGTGAGCAAATTTGGACATGAAAAATTAAGGCACGTTATGAAAACTCATTAATGGGACCAACAGGACCATAAAAATAAAATGGATATATTCCATAATAAACAAGTATCATCACACTCATTGGATTTAATAATTATATCTCACCAAAATTCCTCAAAAGGGATTTAAAATGTACATGGATATAAAAATTTACTTGGAATACAAGTCCTTGTCATCACAACATGTCTAAAAACAAAATGATCCAAAAATTAAAAAAATCCATAAAATCATACAAAATCCAAAGCATCAAAATGTCCAAAATCAACAAAATCAAAGTATCAACAATCAAAATAAGGCCTCACATGTACATGGATGTTCTCTCCTTTTATTCCATCGGCACATATCTTATAATGGACTTAGTTTCACTTTACTTTTGATTAGTTTATCCACACCGATCATATGTAAATAATATCAATTGTAGGAATTTTATCTTGGTCTTTCAATACCTTGGTACATTAAAGAATTTGTTTCCTTTTAGAGATCCTATCAATACCAATCAATTAATAAAATGTATGTTTAATACCCTTATGTGTATTCATTGATATTATTCAATGTTTTCAAAACAATCACATACACATCATTTCATTAGGAGATTAGTGGTTCTTAACTCCTTAAAAATTAAGAGAGATGAATATATTTTAAAAAATAAATCAAAAATCAAAAATCAAAAGTAAAACAAAAAAACTAAAAAGAAAAAACAATATCCAAAATCTCTCTAGGGGTGTCTCTAGTATCTCTCACAAGGATACTGATTCTTGGCTAGCAATATAAAAAAAGATATGACTAGAATCAAGTACATTTGCATTAGGGCTATAAAATAATGGCTAAAATGAAGAATTGTATAGATCATTCTTGACACATCCTTCATCCACTCATAAAATATCAAAACCAAACATTCCTAGAAATTGGATAGTTTGTCTTCACTTATTTCTTGTCAAATCTTCATCTCAAGAAGTAAGTGACTTTCACATGCACACACTATATCTCAATGACTAATAAGGATAGTATGTTACCGAGTGTTTTTAGACCTTATTCAAACTTCTAATGTATTCCATATTTTGTCTCACAATCTATGCATTTAGTTCATCACCTATTCATTTCCATCTTTAAACTAATTCTCATAACCATTCATTAAAATCACACTTGATTATATTCTCAAAGCATCCATGTGCATCTAAATCCTTTTGCAATGGTTGGAGGAAACATTTTACTTACTTACATAATAAATCTTGTAACAAGGTTCCTTTTTATATCATTTATTTATGTTCTACATTGTGTCTCGTGGTATGCGGGTGCACCCTGCAATGTAAAATTGAATGTCACTTGAGGGAGGATGCCATACTTAATCCTTACCAATTTTATCAGTCCAACATCAATAAATGAATTCAACCATATAATCATCCAACTTATGAAATAATCCCATTAAACTGTTCATAAAAATCTAGTGAAGTGGTCTATAAATCAACATTTATATGTCCCTATCTATCTAGTCAAATCATTAAAGTCCCCTTACAAGTATCCTTTCTCGGGAAAATCATCCAACTCCTTTCACACATCCTTTCTTGGGGAAAACCATTAATCCCCCATACATGCATCCTTAGTTAGTGAAATCATCCAATCCCCCTTACATACATCCTTTCATTAGTAAATTCAATCCAAGGCCCCTTTCACACATATATACTTGGGAAAAATCATCAAGGCTGAAAATTTAATATCATAATTGCATAAAGTAAATTCGAAATATTACTCTTCATTCTTGCTATTACATAGGAAGTATTACATCCGTATATATAGGAGAGATAGTTCCTACATTAAAGGAGAGATAATATCCATAAATATCTCCACACACACTCCTAAAAAAACTCCATGTTATTTTACATGGGATTTTGTTTTCTAACAAAACTAATATTGTTAATGAGTTTTTACTCAACAACTCATAACAATATTTACTCACCCACTCATAATTACATTTACAATAATGTAATTAATTATTACAACACATATTATATTATCCTAGATAATATAATCACTCACATAATATTCTATGTTCACACTACAACATAGATATTCCTAACATATATTCCTAACAAAGGCCCCATTGCACACATCCTTTCTTGGAAAAAATCATCAAATACCCCTTACATGCATCCTTGATTAGGGAATTCAATCTAAGATTGCATATGCATAAATCTTATAGTCAGGTTAGATGAACATTATCTCATCTTCACCTTTTTGTTTCTTCCTATTGTATATATCATGAAACCTAGAAATGGGCACAAAGGTATTGACATTGGAAAACCTCACCTTTCTTAAAGGTATCATCATTTTTAACAATCCAAAATAGAAAATAAAAAACCCTTAAACATCGTAACAATCCCAAACTCCAAAAATATTTTAAAATCCCAAAATCCAAAAACATTATAAACCCCCAAAATAAAAATAAAAACACAAATATAAAAATGTCCATTTTAAAAAAATATATAAAAATAGAAACACATCCAAAACATTATTTAACCCTAAAATCCACAAAAATATCCAAAATATAATAAAAAGTGACAGTAAAAAATCATAAAAACAATAAAAAATCCTAGCGAATACTCAACCATGTGATTAATGATAGGTAAAATATCATCAACCTTTCACAAATGATAACATCATTTTCCATCCAAGTCTCCCAAATGTATATCATTGCATGAGGAAAATCATATCTCTTTTTTATCTCTTAGGACATATCAGTCCCCTAATCACCTTCCCATGTGCTACCTCTCTTGGGGAATTTTTTTCCCTTGTCTCAATCCTACATCACTAGGGTCTTAAACATGACAAAATCAAATACATTCATTTACTTTTAAGTGTGTTTTCTTATGCTTGTTTTTTTATTTTCTTAATTATATTTCATTATATTTACTTTTGAGCTAGTCCTAAGGCATTTTACAAACATGGGTATTATGGTTTTCCATATCATAGTACTTATTATTTTATGCTAATATTAAATAAAGGTTATCCAAAACCATACAATTTTCAAGACAAACAACATTTCACCCTCTTTTACCATTTCTTCTATCCCTCTATCTTATATCTAATCTTTCCCTTTATCTTCTATCTATAATTCCTCTATCCTCTTAATAAAAATATCATCTTCATCATATTATTCTACTATCTCAACCATCTATCCTATGGGTGTATCTATTTGAAATAGTCATCTAACTTGTAAATTATTTAGTCCATTAATCTCTTCCTTGAATCTAATGAAATGGACCATTGATCAAAACTTCCAAGTGTTATCTATCTTTTGAAACCAATTCATTGATCCCTTTACTGAAATTGATGTAGTGGCATATCGGTAAAAATTTCCATATCATTTTCTATTACTATCATCCATGTCATCAAGAACACCTCCTTCACTATGATATTTTCTCCTCCTTTTAAGAGTCCACCTCCCTCTTATATCACCACATGACCTATTGAGGGGCATCCTTATATCAATATTATCATTCCTCCTCCTAAAACTATCCCATTGTATTTAATACTTTATGTGAAAGGGATTCGTTTCCATGACACCCACCAAAAGATGGGAAAATGTAGACACCCTAATATTTTCACACTAGATTTACACTAAGGGTGCACAAATAATAGTAACATCATTCATTTATTAATTAATTTTCTCCTCTTGGATACAAATTAATGACCTTTTGTTAATTAAAATCCTCTTAATTTGTTGTAGACACAAAATTATTTACCTAGTAATGCTACATCATGCCTATAATATGTCATTATATGCATGATTCATAAGAAAGAAAACTAGACATTAACAACACTTTTTTGCCTTTGAAATTACATTGTTTTATATATTTATACTTATGTCTTGTGCTTTTCTAAAACTATCTATTTAATCTTGGAAATTGTACAACATTTGGCCTAGCTCGGTGTCTTCTATTTCATCTTTGAACTTCTTGAACATTAGCACCCAGTAGGGATAACAACACCTAGGAGCTATTATCCCTTTTGGGCACTTCTATCCTCTTTCCCTCTTCTCTTATGTTTTAAAATGCCACATCAACCATTATATTTTCTAAAAATTCTATTATCACTTTGGGTCATATTTTTAGTTATTAATGATATTTAGATAAAGGAATCATATATATACATGACTTACTTACCATTCTAAAGGGATGGGAAATTTGGGCTATTACTTCCTATCTACTACTTGGGCAAAGAGAAACATTCAAGGACTGCATTTGGGCTACATGATTTACTTCATATGAAGGGAAAGTTTAAAATTTCATCTCGCACATTCATCTTAGGGGAAAATTAGTTATATCCCACTATCTTGGTGTGATTGACATAATGTAAACCTATCTTTAAGGGACATAATTATATCACACACACACACTAGAACTACATTGAGTTTGAAATGTAGTATAATGCTCAGTGACAATCACATTGGGGTGACCACCGAGGTCAATCCAAATCAAGCTTATACATATTTTATTCCATGTAATATGTTCTCGATCCTTATGTAGGTAGTTAGAATTTATTTTTCAAGTATAATTGCAATAGTGAAGCCCTAAAAAAGTCAAAGTAATAAAGAGTGAAGTAAAAGTGATGTTATGAAACCCTAAAAATATTATATTTAGACACATCACCGTGAAACTAGTGCCCAATAAAGACACTAGTGCACGGGTGTTCATGTCCCCTTCTCGAGTGTTTCTATCTAGAGGACTTATAATTCTCTATTTTCTAGATGGAGCATATATAATCCAGATCCAGCTGGTTTGAGCACTATTCCAACCCAAAATCATCCTAGATAGTCGATATAAGCTAAGTCACTCTCATCCTTTCATTACTTGCACTTTCTTGCCATTACATGTTATATCTTGTGTATCTCTAATATTATCTATTTGATATGAGTCCTCTAATTAAGATTATTTTTTTAAATCAATTAGTGAACCCAACCCTCTCATCAAACATCCTTTTCCTAACTCTAGTGACATTAAGTTTTATTTGTTTGTTTGTGGATTTCAATATCTTTCATTCATCATGTTGAATCTCAGGGATCATTATAAATATCTATCTAGCTTGCCCACATCTCCTAGATATCATATCTCCCATGCATATTCATCTAGCACACAAGATCTTGAGTCTATTGTTCATTCCCAAATAATTGTTGACAATGCACCTCCATTATATATTCAGGTTCACATTTGTAATGTGCTTATTAAGTGTGTTTTAGTCGATAAATTTGGTCTTAATATATGTAACATTTCCTTTCTCCATCAAATAGAAATTTATGTTGCTGATCTAACTCCATCTACTTTATATATCTATGGATTTGATAACACAAAAAATGAGTGTTGGGAGAAATATTTCTACCTACTACTTTGTAGGACCATGCACTCTTAATGTTCTACATCATGTTATGACTAATAATATTAATTATAATATCCTTCTAAGACATCTATGGTTACATACTATAAATGCAATCCATTCTATTCATGCCATAGCATATAATGCCTTTGTAACAAATTCTTCTAGGAATAATGCTATAATAGATTGCACACCTCATGTTGCTACTATTTTTTATCTTTTCATTATACCATTGGCATGGATTTCAAAGACCTCGGCATGTATTTTTAAGATATTTAGATCCTCTCCAAATAATAACTCCACAAAATAGAAGAAAAACCACTGAACCGAACGTGTAAAACCCAAAAAAATCTAGAAATGGTTTTTCTTAACTTTCTACATCTGTCTCGCTAGTACGGATTTCTAATATTCTCAAATCTTCACCAAACAAGAACACTACAAAGTGGAAGAAAAAAACCTAGTACTGAACATAAAAAACCCAGAAACCATTTGTTTGGACTTTCTATCTCTTTCGTTGCCTCATGAACATGGATTTCTAATATTTCCAAATAGGAATTATGCAAAGCGAGAAGAAAAAAACCTAATACCGAATGCAAGAAACCCATAAAAACCCCCGAAATTATTTTTCTTGACTTTCTGCCTCCTCATCACAAATTCTTGTAACAACCTCAATTTAGACTTCAATACAAGGGGAATTTTTTTAATCTTAATTAACTTCACCATGTTTCATTGTTCTAAATTAACTCAATTTAGAACTAACATCATCTTATTCAATCCATCCTATAACAATAAACCTTATGCAACTTGTATGAGTCAGACTAAAATCAATCCTCTCATATCCATTTAATTAAATATGTATACTAAGTATACCATGGTTTCTATTATCCTTCAAGGACATACAAGTATAAAGCACCTAGATAGTCATCATGTACAAAACACCCATCCGAAATCTTGCTACTTTATAACTAGCTGAAATCCTAACAACGCAATCAACAACTTGCGTTACCTTGGCCAAGGTTTTAAGTCATGTTTTCCATGCTTGGTTTCCATGATGGCATAATCATCATTTGGAATTTTTCTTTCACCTTAACACCTGGAAATTTTAATCTATATTAGGACTAGATCGTGAAGATTCAATCATTTACAAGTTGTGTATGAGGCACCAATCTGGATCAACCTACATGGGTAAGTCCCACAATGTTGGCTTAGGATGACTAAGGGAGAGTGATTGTCTTGGTAATGATTTGCATCATTACAGTTCACTCACTTTCCTGTAGTCATCATTAGATGAAATTTGGAACTTCACCATGTGGCACTACCTCATCCGTACCTAGGATCATACTTGCATCTTAGTGCATTATGACCTTCTCATTTAGTGGAGATTGACGAGATAACTCGACTTAACAGCTGCCCCATTGTAATCAAATAATCAACTTTTTCATTAATTGGTTATAACGTGGCAACAACTATATCGAGTAGGCCCGTTGAGTTTTACTAAATGGGAACATCATATCTTAAGAATTTAAGAATACTTAATTAAATTATGACACGACAATATCTAATTCTTAGCATTACTCTCAACTAAATAATTCATACCCTAGATTAAAGGATTCAAGAATATTAAAAGCATACCTAGAATCATACTATCATGATCATTTGATTACAAATTGTATATTTAGAGACATTCAAAAAAATCATGATAAATACTTGTTGCATATTAAATTTAGCTTCTTTGCTTTACTTCAACAAATTATATTTCATTCACATCAGTAGTGAATTAAGCCTTATATATTACTTAAAAGGAATAATAATGATTAATTACAGTATCCCAAAAGTATCTTCATCTTCATATATATCAATAAGTATGTACTTGTATTAATTCAATAACACAAGGAAGTCTCATAGACCATTAAGTCGTAATAGTGAAAATAGGAAATGCATATTTTCAAGTATACCATACTTAATCACTTATAAAACCCAATATAATTGCACATATTTTCTTTCATCATACAGACAATAAGGATAAATAGCCCCTTCATATGAACTTCCACTATAATTCAAGACTCAATAGAATCTAGAACAACATTTTTCATTAATTTCATTATATAACAATACTTAACAAATAAAGAGTTCACTTCTCATTTATTTCTTTTCAATTTTGGAGCAGATATATAGAATAGGATTTTTCTAGCATTTTAATCATAAAAAATACATTATTATTTCATTTAATTATAAAAACATTTATAAAAATCAAGGCATCTTTTATCAACCAAAAAGTACAAGTAACTTTTTTCGCCTTTCGATCTTTAGTACTCCATCTATAAAATTGTTAGCAAATTTCAGTTTGTGAACTAGAATGATAAGACTTATCCCTCACTTAATAGTTTATGCCTTTTAATAATTTCATAAATTATATGTTGTATTTTCCTTAATGGATTAAAGGACCTACAAGCTCTCATCTCAAAACTGTTCTTATTAAAGTAGCACTTACATGCTCATTATTGCTCTCCTTCATAAAATTTACTTACACAAGAATAAATTTACATGAGACCAAAATAACATCATTTTCAGAAAGGCCAACATAAACATATTGTAACTATAAGGTCAGTAGATATAGACCAAGATATAGGTTGATACTATATATTCACATTATCTTATGCAAGTACCAAGTAGTACGTATAATTCCTTTGTATACTTAACCCAATTAGTATTAATTTCTTGGTTTAAATATTGTAACAAATGGTATGAATTCACACAATTTAATACCAATTTAATATCTTTTCTCATTTTTAAGAAAAACAAGTATAATATAATATGTGTCTCTCCATAATAACTATCTGTTGAGCTTAACAAAAAAATCACTCAAGGTAAAGTAAATATAATACATTTTCCATCATGATTAATGTATTACCATATATCATGTGTGTGTGTGTGTGTGTGTGTGTGTGTGTGTGTGTGTGTGTGTGTGTGTGTGTGTGTGTGTAACCTACGATATAACTTCCATGCATTCAAAAATGGTTACCTTCAACAACATTATATAACAATCCCAGATCAATCAAGGTTGACCCTTAGACTAGCAAGGAATTCCACCATGTGGATCTTATAATCATGCGAACCCAATAGCCCTAAACAATAAGGTAGAGAGAGGTCAAGTAAAGTAACTTTGTTACCCTAATAATTTGCAATGTCCAAATGACATCCAACAACTACCCAACAGAGAACAAATTCATCTTCTCAATTATATATAAGTTCACAAGGATATAATTACTTAAGAATTCTAACACACCTCCACGAGATACCAATAAATCTTTCCAACTTATAGCTACAAGAATTCTTCCCGATTAAGCACTAAATCATAATTACCAACCCCTGGTATTTGACATAGTGACACAAACAAAAAAATATAGCCCAAACCCCATCCCCAAATCAACTGACACTATATTTATAGAATCAAATATGAGGATTCACTTCAGTTCTACATAATTTTTAAAGACACCCACTTCTTCTAGGTTGATCCCAACACGTAAACAAGACCTTGGTATACCAAAAGATGCTCACTAGCAATCTGTGTTTACCCAATGAGAGAAAGAAAAAACTACAACCATATTTTACACTTTGTAGAATTCCCAAAAGATATCCTTTACCAAAGTATAAACCCATCATTGTAAAAATGGAAATAACTAGATTTCCATACTCAAAGCTTAGATTCGATTATAAGCACGTCCCCAAGTTTACATAAGCTACACCCCAAACTTTTTGGGTAGTCCTTAAATTAAATATAAGACCCAAATTTACCAAATTGCATGGTTTTAAATCCCAAAATAAGTGAACTACAAGGAATTCATGATTATAATAACATTATAATATCTTCTATAAGAACTCGACGCCGACATGCATTCAATATAAAAAAACAAAAAAGTGATATACACTCATTCCTAGAAAAAAATTCAAGGTTTTATTCAACCATCATCACTTATACTTAAATCATAAGGACCCAGTATTCCATTACATATAAAAATTTTATCTGTCATCAACCCATTTTATGGGTAATGCTATAATAACACCCTACAAGCCACAAATATATCCATTGGTATATGGAGATAAACACAAGTAGAAAAATTTTTGTCACTTTGTTTTCCTAAATATTTAATTACCTCCCACATAATAGATCATGTCAATAAGTATTAGTATAGTGTGTTTCACATAAACCCTTCTTGACCCATATCAACAAACTTTTAAAACCAATACATTGTCCACAAGGTAAGAATAGAAGTTGTAGCTATGCATCTAAATATTGACATAAAATCATTACTACAGATTATCACCATTTACACCACCCCAACCCTATGAAGTAAATTGTTTTACCCACTGAAATATACCACTATCACATTCCATGAAAAAATATTTCATTCCTAAGAGTATGAAAGCTTAATGTAGGTAAAAAAATGAACATTAATACCCAGATTTAGTTTTACTACACAAAACCCATTTACACATAAAACCATCACAAATGTTTGTAGATATTAAATTTACACAATTAGTAAAGGGATTAAACCATTAAAATAGAGTTAGGGCTCATAATTTCTACTATGATGTCCATTTGTTTCTCTTCGAACTCATCGATTGTGCCAACAACTCACAAGCTTCTTTTCAACAAATTCTTGTTTATAAAAACCTAAACAAAGACCCTTAAATCATCTTAATAGTGCCAACAATAGATTCATCAGGATTACCTTGCATGTCAAGTTTTACAATAATCAAACAGAGAGTTCTAATAATAGCAATTCTCTTCATACAAAGCTCCAAAACCTCTTTCACACAATGAAACAACAAAACCAAAACCACTCTTAGTTCTTCCACCACCCCACACCTATCCCAAGGTTTGTAGAATTAATAAATTTCATTTAATTTTTGATAGGGGATCTTAGTGGCCTAGAAAATACTACCATCGACCTTCTTCAATCCCACCAAACTTTTCCATTTTAAATTTAGCATGTAATACTATCTCATAGATATTCAGGTTAGTCAATAATTATCATGTTACCAATCTTAACTCTCCTTGCATGGTCAGGTGGTGGCTCCACCAATGATATTAATGTTTTCTAGATGGGTAAGGCCACATAGGGGTTGAGAATTCCCCCTACTTATTAAGTTTTTCTTAGAAATATAACACAATGTTATCCCCATAAGTTATAATATTAATTCTTTCAATTTAACTTATGAAATGACTTTATTCACTTGAACCTATTGCCACTAGAACAATTACTACCCACCTTAGGGATATGTTACCTTATTGTAACATTGCAACATTGTAAGGTATAGATCAAGAGATTTTAAGATCACCTATATACGAAGTTAGGTCAATAACCCCTCACTAAACACATCTTTATTGAATTGATTCAAACATTCCTCTTCCACATTAGTCACACTTTATAGGCCAAATGTGGTATTTATTGGTCATTAGAACCATGTTATTATATTCCTTATATATATAAGCTATGTTTTTACTTGTAACGATGAACCAAATATAATGATGTATAATGTGACCGATACCTTGCAAGTAGAAATATGGTTAATGTGTGACATTGTAAAACCAACTATATAACCTTTGTTAAAGAGTATGATCATGATTCGTTATCATAGTCATTCAATACTATGTCATGGGGTCTATCTAAGACCTATTCACTTAATGTCTCTAAACCTTAGCACATAGAGCATGATCATAGAACATCAAGTACTAAAATGACTAGTGAATAGCTTATCTTTTCTCAAGATTACTTACTAAATCTACGGGGTGTGACATTTCTAAGTAGATATGTATGTATTCATGTCTACCTCTGTAAAACCTAAACAAACTCAAAAAAATTCCTTGAATGGTCAACTTTACAGTCATTTCTAGGGTTTTTCCACTTTTTGATTCCAACATAGCCCTCAATTTTGAGTAAAAATGGACGTTATAACAAAGTGATAAAAATTTCCAAAATATATGAAAACAAGTAAACTCTTGCTTGCAAAAACAACTTACAAATAGATGTCTACATCATCTACCTCTTTGATACCATAAAAGGAACGATAAGAAGATTTTCCCAAGTCTGTGAAAATATGCGATGATAATAACACACCACATTTAATAAATTAAAAGGAATTCATCATAATAACCTTACAAAAGGATTTCAAACAAAGAGATAAAATATCATATATATAAATTCATCATAATGTCATTGATTAAATAAATAATCAAGATGTGCATATAGGATGAGGGAAGTGAAATTACTACCTAGATTAGTGGTGAAGAACTCCCACTAACTAATATTGGCAGCTAAGTTAACTCCACAAGACTAGCAAAATAACTCCACATAATTGGTAAGATAACTCAACACAACTAGTAAGATAACTTCACACAACTTGTAAACCTAAGAAATTTAACCCAACAAGTCTTTAGATAACCTAAGTGTAATAATTATTTTAATAAACAAATAAAAAGACAAATAATAACCTACACTAATGGTCTCTCAACGTCGCTCCTTGCTCATTATGTGTTGTAAAAATTTATCATGTCACACTTGTAACTTAGAAAATAAACCCTAGATACCTACACAATACTTAATCACACATTAGATGAATAAAATAATGTAAATTTTTGATCAGACTAACCTTGGCGGTCACTCTAATGTGATTATCACCAAGTGCTACACTACATTTCAGACTATGTGTGTGTATGTGTGATTGGAATAGTGTCCCTTAAGCTAGGATTCCTTAATATCAATCGCACAAAGAGATAGTGGGATACAACTACTTTTTCCCAAATGCAAATGTGTGGTATGGAATTTAGAATAAATCCTCCTATGTAGTGAAGTATGCATTCCAAAATGTAGTCCTTGATGTAGTAGATAGAAAATATTAGATCCTTGTAAATGTATGTATCTCTTGAATGCTTTCCCCCTAATGAGGTTAAATAAGACATGTATATATATGATTCCCTTGCTTAAGTTTCATCATTAACAAGTGAAAGGTTGACCAAGAGTGATAAAAGAAGACAAGAAAGAAATAACATCCGAAAGGTTAGAAACATGGGTAAAGAGAACACTAATGCCCAGAGGGGATGGTACCACCTGAGAACTCCTATCCCTATGGGTGGTCTTGTACAGGTGTCAAAATGGTAATATATTTAAATTAGAGATGAGTAAGATGTCGGCTAGTATGTAAAATTGTAAGTTATCAATCGAAATATTAAGTAATAAAGATGAAAAGGATAAAAGCAATTTCAAAGCAAAGTAAAGATGTGTTAATTAGTAATTCTCTTGTTTAGGAATCATGCATATAAATGAAGTATTTAGATGTTATATGTACATAGTAATTTTATGATTTAGTGACTACGAATGGAAGAAAAAGAGTGATTATTATGGATGTAATGAAGAGGTTGCTTTTAGGAGGATGATAGTGTGTAAAAGCACTTGAAGTAGATTGACGAGAATATGATAAAATCAAAACAAGTATGGATAAAAATTATCAAGTTAGTAAATATTTGGAGAAGGAATGGGTCCGAACAAATATGAATAGAAGAAATGTTATGTCAATTGGGAAAGATGATAAGTCATGTGAAATGGTAAATTGTGTTATCTATAGTGAGAAACTTGTTGGGGTATGTGTAGAGAAGGGGTGAATGGGATGGTGATGAAAGAGTATGTAACCACTCAATGTTATTGTTGTTGTAAATTAGTAGCATCCCTGGATGTTGATCAGATTTCTAGTTTGATATTTTAGACATCCAATGTGATTGCACAACATTGAATCCTCTCCCCAAGTCTGGGACTTGTAAAATGGGAAAGGAATCTCCATATTAGAGGCTGGTTCCACAACTCCTCTGATCAAATTTATCACTTACAAGTTGCAAAGGTTTAAATTCCTAATCCTACCCTAAATTCCAAAGGAGACAGAGATAGAGAATGCATATAAACTAAAACTAATGCTGATAGGTGATGCACCAAAGGAGTGGTGAGCATTTCTCACTTCTACAGATTGACACAATTCATAAAATGAAACAAAACAACATGCACAAACTGATAACTGTAATGAAGAATCAGAAATTAGTCAAACAACACCAGCAGAGGATGAAAAATTAATCACAGGGCCTATATTGTTATTTTAACATCAAAATCACTTGCATTACAACACCTGGGAGGCAAAAATGAGTTGTAGTTCTTAGAAAAGGTCTAATATTCCACCAAAATCACTTCCAAGGTGAGAAAGGGGACCTGCAATACACAAAAAATGTTCAACCCTTTGAAAATGAGCCAAATCTGGCTTTTACAGTGCAAGGGACGAGCCCAGGAGAGAGAAATGTGGAAAACATGGAAGGGATTCAACCATTGACCAAAACACATTCAAAACAGCATGGGCATCCTTACAGACCCATCCCCTGACATTTTTAGCCATGCTGGGAGAGAATGCGAGCCATTCTTCATTAAAAATGGTGGTTGAAACGTCATTTCTGTCCATGACCACGTGCCAGAGGTGTTTTTTATTTTATCTCTTCAAACTCCATCAAAATGCAAAAATGACCCCAGAATCTTGTAGAGAATTTCACCAGATTTCCATTGATATAAAGAACGTGAAAAACCGAGCTCTAGATCGAAAGATATGGCCATTTGAAGTTTTAGGGCAAAACAGGGCCAAATCGGGTTAGTGGGCAAAAATTCAAATTTTTGCACCTTTTTGGTCATTTGGAAAATTTTCCAAAATTTCCCGCACTCTGCCACTCTAGGTGCCACGTGGCGAGAATCTCATTGGCCGCGGGCCTTTCAAGGGAAAATTTTCCCAAAAAACTCCGCCAAGCCATAACTTCAAAAATACATGGAGTTAGGAGGAAAACTTTACCTTTCTGGAAAGCTGAGAAAGAGCTCTATCCAATGGTGTCATTTCCAGAAGGTTTTGAGTGCTTGAAAAGAAAAATATTATGACTGAGGCACAAGAGGGGAAAAAATGAGAGGAGCTAGCCACAAAAAATGAGCAGGGGCACATTTTGGATAACGATTATTATCAGAGATGAAAAAGGAAGTGGAAATAGGGTATATGTATGAGGAAAATTATGGGATGGGAATTCTAAGTGAGGAATGATAAGGATGATGACATATAGAAGGATGGTGATGACCTTTGATATTCTACCATGGATAGTGATTCATAAAATTATGATAATGATGAAGTAAGGGATGAAGAGGATGATGAATGGTTTTATAGATGAGATGATGACCTTAGGAATGAAAATGAGAATAATATGGGAGGGAGGAATGGTAAAAGGATATGATAAAAATTGTTACATCCAAGTATTGGTAGAAAAGGAAATTTCTCAAGAGGGTGGGGGTTGATTGAGATTGAAAATTTAAATGGGTGATGTCTATTTGATTAGGTGTTGATAATTTTATAAAGAAGATAATTAATAGTGAGGGTTGATGAATGATACCTATAAAAGGGTGGTAGATTTATAGATGGCTAGGGGAGGTAATATGGGAGGAGGAATGACCAAAGGGGAGATAAAAGTGGTGGCGAGATGAGGATGAGCGAGAAGGGAGGCTTGTCACAAAGAGGGTCCTTGATTAATGTTGGTCATTCAAACTTGCACTCGTGTCTCATATCCAAGGAACTGATTTGTTTGAGACAACAATGGAATCAGTATCCAAGTTATAGGAGAGAGGATGAAGAAAGATCAGATCCGAAGAAAGAAAAGAAATGAATTCCAAAGCAAAGGTCGAGGGTTTATGTTTTGGGATTGGTAGTAAAAAGAGCCAAACCTACTTGCATAAACGAACAAAGCAATACTGATGAATAAATGACAATAAAATAGAAGTAGATCCAACAGAATAAACACACAGATCTGACATAAGAAAGATCTAATGCAAATAACACATGTATTCAACGACAAAGTCTAAATATTGTATTAATATTTCCTTCTCTTACAAAAAGCTCAAAGTCTTTTCTTCTCACTTCTATTTTTCATCTAAAAGATATCCACCCCAAATACAACAAGTATTTGAGTATTTATAGAAGAAGGAGAAGAAGGAAGGCAAAAAGGAACCAACCACCTATTTACATAAAATATACAAAATATCTACAAAAATATCTCAAAGTCATGTTGACTTTTGACAACTTGATGGATGACATCATCCCATGGTGCAACATGGATGATGTCATCATTTGTGCCAACATACTTTAGACATTTTACAAAAAGAAAGTCAAGGAGAGAGAGAAGAAGAGAAAGAATTCATTCATCATCGCCATCCCCGGCCGAAAGGGGATATCCTCGCTTCGCTACGCTCAGTGACGAGATGTGGAATTGGGCACGGTATTCCATGAACTTGCTGATCATGGGGTCTAGTTGATCCTGGGAAGGATCCTTGTGTCACTCACTGATCACCTCGCAAGTCTCCCGCTCGTCTATGAGCTTCTCTCGGGAGTTTGGAATATTCTTTCTCTCGCTTCTATTAGGAACCCGATGAAGTCCCGACAGCCAAAGAGTTATTGATGGACTCTCGCATCAAAAGTGACCTCTGGCCCCAGCCCTTGTGAAACGATCTCCTTGAAGATCTGGATGGTTTCATCAACTTTCCTTAAGGTGAAAGAAGGAGTAAGTAACCCTGAGACATGTTGAGAATGATTTGTTCCATTTGGTGCATCGCGTCCAGGGCTTCTTCCTTTACCTTATCGATCTTTTCAAGGACAAATTCCAGTTGATCCATCCGGTAATCCAGAGTGGAAAGGATTTTATTGAGGGCCCTGGGATGACCGAAAACACCGAACTTGACCAGATCTTCGACTGAACAGTCAAACATTCTTTGAAAGGTCTCACGCTGCAGCCTAGCATGGTCCAACTCTTCTGATATGGGTCCTGCTAATGCCTGGAGTTCTTTGTTCACCTTGTTGATGTTCAGTACAAATCGGTGAACTTGGCGATCACTTTTTCACTGTCCTTGAGGATTTGGCTCCTCCAAGTGGAAACTGCCATACCCTGCTCACCGATCTTTGCATATTCATTAATTTTATCCTGGCTCAGAGGCTCAGGAGTCTCGGCGGCAGGGAGGTGCACTGCCCATCTTCTGTAAGGCTTGGAGCAGATGTTTATTTTGCTCTTTCAGCAGCCTTTTCTCTTCTTTTGCTTCTTGAAGCTTCTTGCAGAGGGCATCAACTGCAGATAGGGCCTCTCCCTGAAGGCTTTCAGAAGACGTCCCCATTGTGACTTGAGTCACTGTGTAATCTGTCGGAGACAGATCCTTTTTATCCTTCAGAGGATTGGGGTACGCGATCTCCATTACCCTCTCTCCCGAAGCACTCTGAGAGAAGCGTGTGATGGGCTTCTGCTTCTTTACCCCTTTTGACGGGATCACGGAGAAGTCCATCGGAGCGATGGGAACTTTCCTTTTCTACTGACTTAGGTGCTGGAGATCCAAGCTGACTTATGGGAGAAGGACCAGAAATAGAGAAGGGGGCAGCTGCAGTAGTAGAAGGGAAAAAAGTGGAGACACTTGGAGGCGGCATCGAGAGGGAGGCCGAGGAAGTGCTCACGGGAGGAAGAGATACTGCAGGAGAGGAAGACATAGGAAGGGAAGGGAGCTCAGAGATGAGGGAAGAAATGGAGGGGGACAGATCCGCGAGAGAAGAGAAGATGGACGAAGAAGCAGGAGGGACAGTAGAAGAAGGGGGAGAGGACACGACCAAAGGAATGGTCGCTTGGGTCACTCGAGGAGGGGAAGGAGGAGAAGGAGAAGGAACAAAGGGACCTCAATTGTTACAAGTAAGGGCGACATCCTGAGTGGATGGGCCTATTGGGACATCTTCCACTGTTTCTTTCTCTGGGGAAGCCAGAGTTACAACTTGTTCAGGTGCAGCGGAAGGAGGACTTTCAGGAGCTTCCTCTTGGGTGGAGCTGGATTCACCCTCTTTGCCTTTTCCTTTTCCTTTGGCTGCTTTGTTTAGCCCGAGGAGGTGCGTTGCCCAATGGAGAGGTTGTGAAATCGACCCCGAGGTAGATGAGCCCGTTCATTCGGCACCAATGCTCTGTTCTACGCAGAGTTTCTTTGACTCTTTCCTCAATTGTCTGAGGTGCTTTAGTTCTATCAATTAACGCAAAAGGCCAATCGTCCCCACCTGTGTCAAGATACACTTGATCCACTTCCTCCTCAGTAGTTTGGTAGCCTTTGGGGATGATGGCCACCCCGTACTGGATGATTTCTGCTAAGGCCAAGCGAGAATGATCCTTCCTCCTGAGCTCAACCTCATGATATATGTCAATGTAGATATCTTCGATCTGAGGGATGTGGATCGGGTCGAGCTTAGCCTAGGCAAAAAACAATTCTCGGGTCGAAGGTGGGCCTTGCCGGGAAGTCATGTTTCAGATTCAGCAGCTCCAGTTCTACAAACATATCTTTTTCCTTGTGGTGAGTGAGACATGTATATCTACCCACTGTGAGGGGGAAAGGAGTTCCACCCTTCTTTCTCTTTAGGCACTTTTCATGATAAGTAACAAGCTGCCTCGACAGCTCCAACAGGATCAACTTGGGCCCGGCATACCTCGGCAGTCTAGTCGGTTCCCCCAAGAAATTAACTACCCTCAGATAGGTGAATGTGGGGAATTGAGTGAATAGGGCCCCCCACTTCTCAGTAGCTGCTACTATGCTCTTGGTCGTGCGACCGTGAGTCATATTCGACCTCAACAGTAGATGATGAAGTAGAAGAATGCATCATTGATCTTTGTGAATTGGGGGATGCTATTTTCCAGCTTCAGCTCTGATAGTATTCATAGATTTTAACTTGGGGCCAAACCCCACACCGCATCAGAGCTGGATAGTCCCTTTCTGAAGCTACAGATAGACCACGTAGGAGTTCATATAGAACCTCCCCATTGTGTTGAGTTGTTGTAGCTGCTCAGAGATTGTGCTGCTTATAATTTCTACCCATTCAAAGCGTTGATCGGGCACATTTTTGTTCATTGTTTCAAGGTACCGCAACATCCACTTGTGAAAATAATGGGCGTCAGGAAGCCCAAAGACTCTACTCAGGAACGTAATGGTGTCACTGAGTTCCTCTGAAAAGTCACTGCGATGAATGACTTGTGGCCACCGAGTCACTACTTTTTTTTTCTTGAGATAAACTTCATTCATCAGCTGCATGCACTGATCTTCATTGTCGTCCCAGGCCTTGATGCAATCTTGTTGGCTGACGACGGCCACAAAGTGCCGGTGATGAGGAATGCCGAGCATTATCTCAAAGTGGCGGGCAGTGAGGTTAATTATAACCTCGCCCTTCTCACCATGGACACATCTTGTGTCTTTGTTGTAGCATCGGGCTACCACCATCATAAATTCATTGTTTACGGCACTAACTGGGATCCCACCAGCAAAGTGCAGGGCACTGCCTATCAGCTTGTCCATCCATGGACTTCTTGTGACCCTCTGGGTTCTGGCCCAGAATTCCTCCATATCAATATGACCTAGCTCTGAGTCTCTGATGTCTAGGTCACACTCTTCTTGGGACTCGGGCATTCTCGACCTCCGATACTTATACTTCATTTCTTCTTCTGTGAGCTTGGCCTTGCCTTTAGATTTGATAGGTTTCTTGCTTGATGTTGACATATGTTCTTCTGAACTTAGTTGCTGATCTGCAACAATAAGAAGTGAAACCCAATGCAAGAAAGCCATGTCAGCTGTCTGATTTTCCATTGAAATGTTGACAGAAGAAAGAGTTAGCAATTTAAAGGCCTCAGGGCGCAGGGCGCATGAATACTATAGGCTACAGGGCTAAATAGTAAGGCACACAGAAAGGGATGTTGCAGGGGATAAATCAGCGCCAAAGGGCGCATGGCGCATGGATACCAGGTGCATTCTTTGTTGTTGTAAGCACAAGTGCGCCCGCCATATGTGGATGTGTTTTATAAAGGGCGCATGGATTCTTTATGTTACATGGAACAGATGCGCCCGGCGCATATATATTTCATGTTGCATGGAACTTCGGTGTGCCAAAGGCGCATATAAGGTTTGTGTAACATATGCTTTTGTGCACTTAAGGGAACTTGGCATGGCGCATGGAAAGGAATACACATGACATGATGTTGTTGCAAATGAGGATGCGCCTCGCCGCTTAAAGCTTTGCACTTAGCGCATAGGATAATTTTTATGTGCATGACATGCAGGGTGCGCCAATGGGCATGTGGTTTTTGTAATGATGCAACAAATGAATTTGGTGCGCATGAAGAGGGGGCACAAGGAAAGTGTTTGCAACAAACTAAGGAAGTGCGCCATGAGGGCGCAACTTTTGATGCATGTAGGGAATGTGCGCATCAGCGCTATTCTTTTGTAACAGGGGCGACATGCACATCATGGCAAACTGTTTCTTCATGTCAGTGGTGTGCGCAATGCGCCAAAGGAGAAGGAAAAATACAGTTTCTTTTAAAGCTTTGATTCTCTCTCTGAGGGGTTTCATATATGGTTTAAGCTTCTTCTTTGGGTCATTTGGGTGATGAAATGGCTTTAAACAAAGGGTTTTAGCTAATCATTTTAGACAGAGCTTCCTCTACCAGCAGATCTGGAAAGAGGGGGAAGATCATGGGGGAGAAAGGAAAAGACAGCAAGGAAGGTGGGGAGTCCATGTTTTCAGTCTTTCCAATCCAGATCCAGACCAACAAGCAAACAAAACACCAAAGCGCAAAACACACAAAAAGATAGAAATGAGGACCTCTTACCCGGATAAATAGTGAAGAAATGTGCAAACGGGTCCACAAAGTGATTCGAAATGACAGGGCAGGTGCGCTACATGAAGCTCGTAGAGAAAATAATAAAAATAATCACGTGATTTGCTCTGGTGATAATGACATTGCAGACGCGCCTATATATAGGTGAGGTAGCAATAAATGCGCCACCAACTTTTTAAGTGGCGCACCAAAAGAGTTGTCGACACAAGAAAACATGCGCCCTTTGGCACACCAAAACTTGCCAACACGATAATATGTGTGCCTATGGCGCACCGAAAGTGGTGTCGACAGAGGAATATGTGCGCCCTTGGCACACCAAAAAGGGGCGCAACAAAAGATATGTTGACAGAAGGCGCATGCGCCTTGGCGCACGCAAGGAAGACTCAACATAGAGAGGCACACCAAAACACCTGTTGACACAAGAAAACATGCGCCAAAGGCTTTAAAGGGGGCGCATGAACATTTGATGTTGCATAGTCATTATATGCGCCCGCCAAAAAGACCAAAAATGGCTAAGTTCGGAAAACTAGATTTCCCGGGAAGGGATTTTGCAACGTTCCGAACGCAAGAAATCCCCGACGAGGGATCGGAACAAAATTTTGGTATGGTTATCTGTAAAATTTCCCTTGCCAATTTTACGGGATAACAACTGCTCTTTCTGGGGACTATCCCTGAGCAAACCTCAGGGGTAGAGAATCCCAGATCTCATGTGCCTATCCATTGGGTAACAGAGTCAAAAACAAGGGCGACCGGAGGGCAAAAAAAGGGAACACACAACAAACAAAAAGCAAACACACGACAAAAACAAACACACAACTAAAGCAAACTATACAAAGAAGAGAGCAAGCTCTACTTCCTGAAGATTTTCGATGCTGCCCCAGCTATAGGGAAGCGGAGTTCGGTCCATCTAGATATGAGAGATAGAAACTATTCTCTCCGTTGAGCCGCTTGATCTTGAAAGGCCCTCTCCACAGGAATCAAACTTTCCGCATGCATGCCTTTTGCTCTCTTCGCTTGTCCCACGTAAAAGACGAGGTCTCCCACCTGAAATTTCTTTGCTTAGCTTTTTTATCGAAAATAGTCTTTGACTTGATTCTGATGTTCGGTGATCTTGTCGACCACTCTTACTCTCTTTTCTTCGAGCTCAGATACATGATCCTCTTTTCAAGAGAATTTTGGAAAGTTTCATCTTCAATTGCTCGTGCCAAGCGCAGAGCAGGGATTTCAGCAGAAAATGGGAAGCTCGGCATCAGTGCCATATAACACTTGAAAAGGTGACATGCCGAGAGACCTCTTGGGAGTAATGCGATCTACCCACAAAGCGTCGTATAAGGACTTGTGCCACATTCGTTGATTCTCATCCACCAGCTTTCGTATGATGGTCACCAAGTTTTTGTTACTGGATTCTCGCCTGACCATTTCCCTGAGGGTAATAATCTGAGGCGTGAGCCAAAGTTATCCCATATTCATAGCAAAAACTAATAACTTCCCGTGAAGAGAAGTTAGAAGCATTATCAGCAACAATCTTGTTGGGAACGCCAAACCTGACAATGATATTTTCTTTGATAAACCGCAAAACAACCTCGAAGTGGCATGTTTGATGTATGGCTTCCACCCACTTGGTGAAGTAATCTGTTGCTGTTAGGACATAACTATGTCCGGCACTCGATTGGGGATTGAGTGCACCGATAAAATCAATTCCCCACTACTTGAATGGTTCGTTGACAATGACCGCCCGAGGGGAAAAGTAGCCAACTTGGGCTTGCCGACGAACTGCTGGCAGCAAGGTTCACACTTTGCTACCTGTGGGTCGATCTTGAAAAGCGCTCGCCAATAGTACCTGCCCGATGATCTTGTGTGCTGTCACGAAAGAGGAGAAATGGCCTCCACAGGCTGAATTATGAAAACTTTCAAGTAACTTCACCTGTTGTGGCTTGTCGACACATCGCAAGAAGACACCATCTATCCCATGTTTGTATAAACCGTCATCCCAGATGACATATTTGGCTGCTCTGAGCTTTATAGTGCACTTCTCCTTTGTAGTTAGGTGAGCTGGACATTCACCGTAGGTGAGGAAGAAAGCAATATCGAATACCACTCATCACTGGTTGCGACAAATAGGACCAGAGGCAGAGAATGGGCTTTCTCCACTGGCTTTGCGCTTCATTGGGTACAATCATCCTTTTCCTCAGGGTTTTCTAAATCTTTGTTTTCAGCCATAAGCTGACATAGGCCCTTGCCTCTTACCAGCTTGGTTGGTTTTATATCCAGGTCGTACTCCTGACCTTTGCAATCCAATTTCCTCGCAAGCTTCCTAACTCCTGTTGAGTTAGAATTGATTTGACTACCGTGTCGGGACCAACACTACCATATGAGAATTTAAAATGTAATACCTGAAGTTTTTGACTGCTTTGACAATGGCGAAGGCATGCTTTTCCAATTGAGACATTTTTAATTCGTGAGGCTTGAGGGGAGAGCTCATGAACGCAATCGAGATTCAACATCCTCGAATTCTTTTGCATCAAGATGGCGTATATAAAGATGCTCGATGCATAACTATACATGATAAAATCTTTGGAGAAATCGGGACATACCAGATCGGCGTGAGCGACTGACGAAGCTTTTATTTCTTCTCAAATGAACCTTTTCCTTCCTCGCTCCACCGGAAAGTTGGTGACCCTTTCATCATGTCCAATATATGACGAGTCTTCTCAGCAAAGTCGGGAACAAAACGCCTGAGAAAGTTCACCTTTCCAAAGAAAGAATGAACGCCGCCTTGCTTACTTGAGGCAAAGTAAGGCTCAATAGCCTTAACTCTTTCGGTATCTATCTTCGTTCCTTCTTTGCTAACAACATGCCCTAGCAACTTTCCTTCTGTGACTCCAAAAATAGACTTTTTCAGGTTCAGGGAAATCCCATGCTCTCGGCATCTGGCCAATACTTGCTCCAGATGATCACAATGATCACTTCGTTGTTTAGAGAACACAGTTAAGTCATCTAGATAAACCACAATGACCTTCCCCATCATACCTTTGAATGCAAGGTCCATGGCCCACTGAAAAGTGGCGCCAGCATTGGTCAGGCCAAAAGGCATCCTACTGTAGGCAAACGTGCCCTGTGAGTAGTGAATGTTGTTTTAAATCGATGATCTTCAGTGAAACTTCAATCTGATCAGAGCCCAAAACCATCAAGCATGGACAACATTTCTCGATCCAGCTATCGCTTGTAGAAACTTGATCCATTATAGGAAGTGGGTAGTTGTCTTTTAAGGAAGCCTGATTCAAATTTCAAAATCTACGCATATGCGTATTTCACCGTTCTTCTTGCACATTGGCACAATATTCACCACCCAAGTACTGTGATGGATAGGAAAAATGATTCTCGCATCCAAAGATTTTCTCAATTTCAGCCCTGATAGTACCCGAGATCTTAGGGTTATAATGCCTCTCGCTTCTCGCGAAAGGCTTTGACGCCTTCTTTCAACGGATGTCATGTCGACGTCCTTTGGCTTAAAAGACTTTAGATCGGCATAGGACCATGCCAATACATCCATGTATTTCTTCAAAGAAGCTTTGACAAACTTCCGCTTCTCTTCAGCGCAAACATTTTCCAATGTTCACGAATTGCGGATGTTCTACCGAACCTAAATTAACCGGTTCGGTTTCTGGGGATGAAGCATCATCTCGCCTTTTCTTTTTTACAAAATGGTCATGCCTATCGAACAACCATTCCAGAGAAACCAGGCCCTTCGAATTTTATTTCCTTTGAGCTGACATATGCCGTCGTTCCCTTTTGATTCATCCTTTTGATCGGTGACTGATTCACGGCACATAGAAGTGGATCCTTCAAAATGCAATTCCTTGAAATTTTCCACCTTTTCTAGAAAGGCAATGAGTTGATTGTCATCATTGAATACTTGCCAATGCTGAGAATTGTCTGGCACACTTGGGTGGAAAACCATCTCAATGGTGTATTTGTTTGTTTTCAAACCTGGGTGAGGGAGCATGAGGGATGCTGAAACGGCCAATGAATCAATCCATGCATGTCATTTTGAGCTCTTGAATGGATTCTATTGAAAAGCATGTCAAATTCTTCAATGTTGTCCCACACCGCATTACGGTAGTGCCTGAGCCTCTCATTCTTCACTTGATATATCCTTTTAACTTGATTCACGACTAGCTCTGCATCACCTTGTACTTTCAGATTTTTGATCCCTCTCTCTCTTGCGGCTCGCATGCCAAGTAACAGAGAGATTCATACTCAAGCAGTTATTTGTGTTGAAAACTGCAACTTGAAAGAGAGAGGAATAATTTCTTCCTCGGAGATATTAGCACGGCTCCGGCGCCACATCCACCGGTCACAGCAATGCCATCAAATCGCAAAGTCCAGATCTTATTAAGATCTTCTTCTCGACGAGAACAACCATTTTGTCGACTCGGAGACAAGAAATAGTTCCCCATCCCGATGATTCAAAAGAATTTGAGCTTTGGGGTCCTCGAGTTAGTAACCAAGTACTTCTTTTGTGATTCTGCTCCAATGTCTCGCATTACACCTTTGACGGGATTCTAGCCTTAGACCACCCATATGAATCTCCCCACCAACTTCACTACAAAAAACTTCTTCCCAAAGAAAATTCATAGGCACGCTGGATGTCGGCAACGAGGACGGTCATCTTTACTCTTTTCTCTCGGGAACGCCGCAAATGCAAATCGCAAGGCTTTTTGATTTGACCAATCAACGGCACCTGCTTGGTTTCCAAGGAATAACATCTGCCAAAAGGCTTGGTAAGGGTGAGGCCCAAAGCATGGGTGACTTTTTCCGGCATGACGTTATCAGAAGCTCCGGAATCAATTATGCAGTTACTTAACTTGTGGCCATTGATTAGGAGGGAGAGATAGAAAGGTTCTATCTTGCCTGATGCAGATGTTGAGGCAACATTTATGCGGGATGCAGGAGGAGTGGAAAGGATTCCTTTTGGGGAAACCTGATTAGTTATGACAGCTTGACTTTGAATATACTTGGTCAATCTTACAAGTTGTTCGGGATTTGACTGAAGATACTCAGCTTCAGACATTTGGATCTTGGTCTTTTTAGCATGGTCAATTATGTCAAATGCGGCCAAGGGTTGCGCTTGGTGAAGGAATGAGTCCCTCACTTCGTGATGGTAGGGTAGGATTACTGGTCTTTATGGGAATAGAAGAAGGCTGATTTGGAGGAGAAATGGGGGAAAAGATTTCCTTGTAAAAGACTTAACAGGGAGTTGAGTAGGAAGAGGATTACCTCTTTTAGCAATGGTTGGAGGCGCGTTTGACACGGCCTTCTCCTTCTGCACATGGGCAGCGACCTCTGCTTCTTTTCCTTGCGAGCGGGTAAAAACAACATATGATTGTCCACTTGCATAGCCTTGTGTACCCTCCTCTTCATCAGATTCTTCCTCCTCAAATTCCATATACCCGATAGTAGAGTCGCCAATGGCTCTCACCGACATCTTGATCATCTTCACCTTGAGACGAAGGTTCTTCGTAATCTTGTTCCTCTTCTTCAATTTCGGCTAAGGCGTTAACCGGAGGAGCCTCAAGCGCCAACCGTGGAGCAGTTGCAGGTAAGCGCGGCCTTTGTGGAACATTGTTGGAAATGAAATTCTCCGTGTGGAATATCCCGGTATGAGGAACTGGGGGAAGCTTGGGCTAACTCTTCTTTAATGCAAGCAATTCATTCGCCATCTTTTGAAATGCCGGATCGATTTAAGTAGTGGGGGAGAAGGGCCCAAGATTTAGGCTTGAGGATTCCCTTTTCAATTCGCCGATATTATCAAATTATCTTCAATTCGATGGCATGGCAGCTGGGTGGTGAGAATCAAGGTAGCCACTTGTTCTCGCAGAGAGCAAGAAACTTACTTTCAACTCATAGCTTCACGAAGAAACACTTCGATTTTCTCGTGTGTTGGAAGCATGGCAACAGGGACACGGCTGATTAATGCATTGAACCCGCGATAAAATCACGCATGGTCTCATTGGCCTCCTTCTTCAGTGAGTGATCTGTGATAACAATGCAAATGCATCTTCCAAAGGCTTGTACTTGCTTTCAAAAGCATCCCGCAAGGTGGCCCAACTGTAATAGATCCGGCCGGCAAATGCTGAAACCATTCTCACAGGCAGCCCTCAGTAAAGTTTCCAAAAAGGGTGAACCGACACATCTTCATGAGTTACATCTAGGATACTGCATGACATGATGAATGCAGATATGTGTGAATCCATGCTTTGGTTCCCGCTCCCATCAAATTTGGGAAAATTCTTTCGGTTTCCATGTGGGAGCGCGTGAACTGATGTGGTAAAGCCAGGGGGCCCATAGCATTTCCCCATGGTACCGCCATCTGGACAGCTGGAAAAAGAACACGGGCTGGAAACACAGTTCCACTGAGCAGCAAGGCACTACAAAGGGATGTGGAGGCTCCTTGTGAAAACCGGTTCTTCCGTGGGGGTGAGGCGCTTCTGGCTGACCGATCAGCTGAACTTAGTGATGAAAAGCGCGCCGGTGTTATACTGAAATTGTGCCTTTGAAGCAGATCGAAAGTAGGATCGACTTCTCCACGAGCTCTCCTGCTACGCGTAAATGGCTCACCCGCCAGCGTACCTTCCAGATCTGTGATGTTGTGGAGCAGATTTAAAATTTCTTTTTGGTTGTACTTGCTGATTTTCTGGTTTTTCTGACAAAAACCAGCAGCATGTACTTTTCTAAATATTTAAAATTATCCTCTTCTGAAAACCGATTGTGGTTTAATGACAAAGAACAACGAGGATAAAATGATAGTGAAGATTAGTAAGCTGATTTTCAGATCTAAAGTTGACTTTTTCAAAGAGTTTGAAAATTTTGGTAAACAAAAAAACTCGTATCTACGGAAAAATACATATTTTTATAAAAACTCAGTGAACTAAAGATCTCCAACTAGGCCAGATCTATGGATCTCAGAAGAAAATTTTCAATTTAGAGCACTTTTGCAAAATTTTGGATTTTTAACAAAAAGTTAAAGTTTGCAAACAGATAGTGATTTTTCTGATTTTTACCAATTTTCTATCATACCACTATCATAGATCTGATAGATCTGTTCGCTCCCCAAGAGAGTCACCAAAAATCATGTTGGCTCAAAATCACGCTTGGGCAGATTTATGGATAAACGAGTCAACAAAGCAGCAGTGGGCATAGCCCTCTTTGAGTCAAAGAAAGTGAAACTGGTTTATTGCTATTCTACCAAAGCAGGAATCAGTAAGTCTCACAATATTCTACCTTCGGGGTTTGGGATCTCATCCCAAAGAGGGGTGTTTCCAATCATGAAAAGAAAGGAATGAAAGAGAGGATGAAGAAAGATCAGGTCCGAAGGGAAGAAAAGAAATGAATTCCAAAGCAGAAAGGGTCGAGGGTTTATGTTTTGGGATTGGTAGTAAACAGAGCCAAACCTACTTGCATAAATGAACAAAGCAATACTGATGAATAAATGACAATAAAATGTATAGATCCAATAGAATAAACACACAGATCTGACATAAGAAAGATCTAATGCAAATAACACATGTATTCAGCACAAAGTCTAAATATTGTATTAATATTTCCTTCTGTTACAAAAAGCTCAAAGTCTTTTCTTCTCACTTCTATTTTTCATCTAAAAGATATCCACCCCCAAATACAACAAGTATTTGAGTATTTATAGAAGAAGGAGAAGAAGGAAGGCAAAAAGGAACCAACCACCTATTTACATAAAATATACAAAATATCTACAAAAATATCTCAAAGTCATGTTGACTTTTGACAACTTGATGGATGACATCATCCCATGGTGCAACATGGATGATGTCATCATTTGTGCCAACATACTTTAGACATTTTACAAAAAGAAAGTCGAAGGAGAGAGAGAAGAAGAGAAAGAATTCATTCATCGTCGTCATCCTGCGGCCGAAAGGGGGTATCCTGCTTCTGCTGCTGCTCAGGTGACGAGATGTGGAATTGGGCACGGTATTCCATGAACTTGCTGATCATGGGCTCTAGTTGATCCTGGGAAGGATCCTTGTGTCACTCACTGATCGCCTCGCAAGTCTCCCGCTCGTCTATGAGCTTCTCTGGGAGTTTGGAATATTCTTTCTCTGCTTCTATTAGGAACCCGATGAAGTCCCGACAGGCCAGCAGGTTATTGATGGACTCTCAAGCGTCAAAAGTGACCTCTGGCCCCACCCTTGTGAAACGATCTCCTCAAGATCCGGATGGTTTCATCAACTTTCCTTAAGGTGAAAGAAGGAGTAAGTAACCCCGAGACATGTTGAGAACGATTTGTTCCATTTGGTGCATCGCGCCCGTGGCTTCTTCCTTTACCTTATCAATCTTTTCAAGGACAAATTCCAGCTTGATCCATCCGTAATCCAGAGTGGAAAGGATTTTATCGAGGGCCCCGGGATGACCGAAAACGCCGAACTTGACCAGATCTTTCGACCGAACAAATAACATTCTTTGAAAGGTCTCACGCCGCAGCCTAGCATGGTCCAAATTTCTTCCGATATGGGTCCCGCTAACGCCTCGGAGTTCTTTGTTCACCTTGTTGATGTTCGTGTACAAATCGGTGAACTCGCGATCACTTTTTCACCGCCCCTGAGGATTTGGCCCTCCAAGCGGAAACCGCCATACCCCCTCGCTCACCGATCTTTGCATATTCATTAATTTTATCCTCGCTCGTGGGCTCAGGAGTCTCGGCAGGCAGGGGAGGTGCACCGCCCATCTTCTCGTAAGGCTTGGAGCAGATGTTTATTTTGCTCTTTCAAGAGCCTTTTCTCTTCTTTTTTCTTCTCAAGCTTCTTGCAGAGGGCGTCAACTCGCAGATAGGGCCTCTCCCTGAAGGCTTTCAGAAGACGTCCCCATTGTGACTTGAGTCACTGTGTAATCTGTCGAGGACAGATCCTTTTTATCCTTCAGAGGATTGGGGTACGCGATCTCCATTACCCTCTCTCCCAAAGCACTCTGAGAGAAGCGTGTGATGGGCTTCTTCTTCTTTACCCCTTTTGACGGGATCACGAGAAGTCCATCGAGCGATGGGAACTTTCCTTTTCTGCTGACTTAGGTGCTGGGAGATCCAAGCTGGACTTATGGGAGAAGGACCAGAAATAGAGAAGGGGGCAGCTGCAGTAGTAGAAGGGAAAAAAGTGGAGACACTTGGAGGCGGCATCGAGAGGGAGGCCGAGGAAGTGCTCACGGAGGAAGAGATACTGCAGGAGAGGAAGACATAGGAAGGGAAGGGAGCTCAGAGATGAGGGAAGAAATGGAGGGGGACAGATCCGCGAGAGAAGAGAAGATGGATGAAGAAGCAGGAGGGACAATAGAAGAAGGGGGAGAGGACACGACCAAAGGAATGGTCACTTGGGTCACCTGAGGAGGGGAAGGAGGGGAAGGAGAAGGAATAGAAGGGACCTCAATTTGTTACAAAGGGCGACATCCCCGAGTGGATGGGCCTATTGGGACATCTTCCGCTGCTTTTTCTCTCTCGGGAAGCCGAGTTACAACTTGTTCGGTGCAAAGAAGGAGGACTTTCAGAGCTTCCTCTCGGGTGGAGCCGGATTCACCCTCTTTCCCTTTTCCTTTGCCTTTGCCTTTGGCTGTTGTTTAGCCCGAGGAGGTGCGTTGCCCAACGGAGAGGTTGTGAAATCGACTCCGAGGTAGATGAGCCCGTTCATTCGGCACCAATGCTCTGTTCTACGCAGAGTTTCTTTGACTCTTTCCTCAATTGTCTGAGGTGCTTTAGTTCTATCAATTAACGCAAAAGGCCAATCGTCCCCACCTGTGTCAAGATACACTTGATCCACTTCCTCCTCGTAGTTTGCAGCCTTTGGGGACGATGGCCACCCCGTACTGGATGATTTCTGCTAAGGCCAAGCGAGAATGATCCTTCCTCCTGAGCTCAACCTCATGATATATGTCAATGTAGATATCTTCGATCTGAGGGATGTGGATCGGGTCGAGCTTAGCCCTAGGCAAACAATTTCTCGGGTCGAAGGTGGGCCTTGCACGGGAAGTCATGTTTCAGATTCAGCAGCTCCAGTTCTGCAAACATATCTTTTGCCTTGTGGTGAGTGAGACATGTATATCTACCCACTGTGAGGGGGAAAGGAGTTCCACCCTTCTTTCTCTTTAGGCACTTTTCATGATAAGTAACAAGCTGCCTCGATAGCTCCAACAGGATCAACTTGGGCCCGGCATACCTTGGCAGTCTAGTCGGTTCCCCCAAGAAATTAACTGCCCTCAGATAGGTAAATGTGGGGAATTGAGTGAATAGGGCCCCCCACTTCTCAATAGCTACTACTATGCTCTTGGTCATGCGACCGTGAGTCATATTCGACCTCAACAGTAGATGATGAAGTAGAAGAATGCATCATTGATCTTTGTGAATTGGGGGATGCTATTTTCCAGCTTCAGCTCTGGATAGTATTCATAGATTTTAACTTGGGGCCAAACCCCACACCGCATCAGAGCTGGATAGTCCCTTTCTGAAGCTGCAGCATAGACCACGTAGGAGTTCATATAGAACCTCCCCGTTGTGTTGAGTTGTTGTAGCTGCTCCGAGATTGTGCTGCTTATGATTTCTGCCCATTCAAAGCGTTGATCGGGCACATTTTTGTTCATTGTTTCAAGGTACCGCAACGCATCCACTTGTGAAAATAATGGGCATCAGGAAGCCCAAAGACTCTGCTCAGGAACGTAATTGTGTCACTGAGTTCCTCTGAAAAGTCACTGCGATGAATGACTTGTGGCCACCGAGTCACTACTTTTTTGTTCTTGAGATAAACTTCATTCATCAGCTGCATGCACTGATCTTCATTGTCGTCCCAGGCCTTGATGCAATCTTCTTGGCTGACGGCCACAAAGTGCCGGTGATGAGGAATGCCGAGCATTATCTCAAAGTGGCGGGCAGTGAGGTTAATTATAACCTCGCCCTTCTCACCATGGACACATCTTGTGTCTTTGTTGTAGCATCGGGCTACCACCATCATAAATTCATTGTTTACGGCACTAACTGGGATCCCACCAGCAAGGTGCAGGGCACTGCCTATCAGCTTGTCCATCCATGGACTTCTCGTGACCCTCTGGGTTCTGGCCCAGAATTCCTCCATATCAATATGACCCAGCTCTGAGTCTCTGATGTCTAGGTCACACTCTACTTGGGACTCGGCATTCTGACCCTCTGATACTTATACTTCATTTCTTCTTCTGTGAGCTTGGCCTTGCCTTTAGATTTGATAGGTTTCTTGCTTGATGTTGACATATGTTCTTCTGAACTTAGTTGCTGATCTGCAACAATAAGAAGTGAAACCCAACGCAAGAAAGCCATGTCAGCTGTCTGATTTTCCATTGAAATGTTGACAGAAGAAAGAGTTAGCAATTTAAAGGCCTCAGGGCGCAGGGCGCATGAATACTGCAGTTACAGGGCTAAATAGTAAGGCACACAGGAAAGGGTGCATGTCAGCAGGGGGATAAATCAGCACCAAAGGGCGCATGGCGCATGGACACTGCAGGGTGCATTCTTTGTTGTTGTAAGCACAAGTGCGCCTGCGCCATATGTATGCATTTTATAAAGGGCGCATGGATTCTTTATGTTACACGGGAACAGGATGCGCCCGTGGCATATATCTTTCATGTTGCATGGAACTTCGGTGCGCCAAAGGCGCATATAAGGTTTGTGTAACATATGCTTTTTGTGCGCTTAAGGGAACTTGGCGCGGCCATGCATGGAAGGAATGCATAACATGATGTTGTTGCAATGATGGATGCGCCAACGCCGTTTTAAAGCTTTGCACTTGGCGCATATAATTTTTATGTTGCACACATGCAGGGTGCGCCAAAGGCACAGGTTTTAACGATGCAACAAATGAGTTTGGTGCACCATGAGGGGGCGCAAAGAAAGTGTTTGCAACAAACTAAGGAAGTGCGCCTTGAGGGCGCAACTTTTCATGATGCAAAGCAGGTAGGAATGTGCGCCATCACGGCAACTATTGCTTTTGTAACAGGTGACATGATGCGCCATCGGCGCAACTGTTTTCATGTCAGTAGGTGTGCCCAATGCGCCAAAGGAGAAGAAAAATAGTTTCTTTTTTAAGCTTCATTTTCTCTCGAGGGGTTTCATATGGTTTAGCTTCTTTCAGGGTCGTTTTTGGGTGATGAAGATGGCTTTAAACAAAGGGTTTTAAGCTATCATTTTGACAGAGCTTCCTCTACCAAAGAGATCTCGGAAAGAGGGGGAAGATCATGGGGAAAAGGAAAAGAGAAGGGGGGGGGGAAGTCCATGATTTTGATTCTTTTCAATCCAGATCCAGACCAACAAGCAAACAAAGAACCAAAGCACAAAACACACAAAAGAAATGAGGACCTCTTACCCGGATAAATAGCGAAGAAACGTGCAAACGGGTCCACGACGTGATTGAAAATGACAGGGCAGGTGCGCTGACAGGCTCAGAGAAAATAATAAAAATAATCACGTGATTTGCTCTGGTGATAATGACATTGCAGACGCGCCTATATATAGGTGAGGTAGTAATAAATGCGCCACCAACTTTTTAAGTGGCGCACCAAAAGAGCTCATTGACACAAGAAAACATGCCCTTTTCGCGCACACAAAACGCTTTCCAACACGATAATATGTGCACCTATGGCGCACCAAAGTGGTGTCGACAGAGGAATATGTGCGCCTTTGGCGCACCAAAAGGGGCGCAACAAAAGATATGTTGACAGAAGGCGCACATGCGCCTTGCGCACGCAAGGAAGACTCAACATAGAGAGGCACACAAAACGCCTGTTGACACAAGAAAACATGTGCCAAAGGCTTTAAAGGGGGCATGAAACATTTTGATGTTGCATAGTCATTATATGCGCCCCCAAAAAAAGACCAAAAATGGCTAAGTTTCGATGGAAGAAGAAGAGGAGAAGGAAGGAAAACCCAAATTTGAAATAAAACTACCAATAACAAGCATTCAATTCCTACAAATCCACTTGTGAATATATCAAATGTGCCTCCCTAAGTTTGTTTGGCATGTAGGAGAAGGAAGGAGGTAAAATCCATGTCAAATCGAGTGGTTGGAGCAATTAGATCTTCTCATTAATTCCCGAAAGATGTTTTCCCATTTCTCACCTACCAAATCTACCAAAATTTTGAATTTGAATATCAAACACTATAGCCTACGTCAGCAGCTATCGATTAATAATAGGTTTCAATCAGAGATCTATAGCAAATATATGATTTTTATAATATTGTCATATCCATTTATGCACGCAAGACACATGGCATGCACTAATTGGCTGAAAGGATGCCCAACTATGCAAAGTGTTTTGTCATTTCTGCCATATGTCACTCACTAATTTTTTGCAAGGATTTAGCACCCATATGGTGCGCTTTAATTGGTTGTGTACTACACACTCAAGATGTTCATATTATGATGTGGCACAAGAAGGTACGAAAGAAGGTACCAAGGATGGTTCCCAAAAGAATGAAGTGCATGAGGAAAATATAGGAAGGGTGTGTGCAAAGGTGATGCACATGGGAGAAATGGGATAAATTCCTAAAGAAGAAACGTATGGTCAAGGTGAAACTATTACAAAATAATATGCAGCACATGAGGAGAGGGCCAAGATGGCTCACATGCATTCAAGGACTTAGCGATTTTTGAATAAAGTGCAAGGTGTGAGCATAGGATGCATGAACGACTGGAAGAAGGTGGGTGTCCAAAAGGTTTTCCTAAGGAGAAAATGGAACAAAGAGGAAAAGGGAAATGGAAGGAAGAGAAGTGCAGAATAAGAGTGCACTTGGCGTGTGAGGGAATGTAGCCAAGGAAATGTGCCAAGTAGATAAGCTGGAGTATGTAAGTTGTCCAAATAACTAGGAGATTTATTTGGATAACAATTTTAGTGACTTTCAAGGACATCTTCCTACTATATGAAGGAGATCAATAGCACAGGAGAATCTATTGGGCATGGAGTTTTTATGTAGTCATGGATCTCGATATGGAATCTTGAAGAACTACCTCTAAATTCACTTGAAGAATCATTTCTTAATTTTGTTCTGAATCCTACAAAATTGCTGAAAATTGTTGGAAGATAACCAACATCCTAGAAGTAAAAGAAGAGTGTGTGCAAGAATCATGCGAGAAGAGATAACTATGTACAAATAAACAATGCGTGTGCATCGCACTTGGAGGAACTGAAACTACTCTAATATATACAATATAATATAACAAACTTAATGGAAGGGTTTGAGATAGATCCCATTGACTGGGATTTACAGTGTGCTTCCATCAAGATGAGTTAACTTGAAAGAGTTATCCTCCTTGAATGAGATGATGATATATGGGCCACTCCCAAGTGCATCAAACCTTGAATGGTGCCCTAGTTTATCTCTTTTAGCATCCCATTTCAAGACCAAGTCCCTAAATTTGAAATCTTGAGGCCTAGCCTTTCTGTTAAACCATTTCTTTGTTGTTTTTTGATGGTGTTCTATCTCTATCATGGAAGACTTCCTTGATTCTTCAAGACTAACCAACTCTTCCATTTTGATTTCTCTCTAGTTTTCACCTTCAAATGCATGCCTCCATAAATAACGGACCATATTATTATTCAAAATATGGTTAGATTTTCGGTATTATAATAGATTCTGACAAAAATGGTTGTTCAAATGCAGAAGACATTCACAATGGTATATTTACAGTATTCAAAAAATTATATAGAAATGAAAAACCATCTTTTGTTTGTCATTTCTTGCATAGAAAATGTTTTCTTTCACCTCCAAAACATGTCAAGTTGTTTACTATGCTGAGGCAAACATATTTGACTAAATTGGATATAGACCCATCTAAATCAAAATTACATGGGTTGAAAATGAATACTAAATCAACTGGGTCTATTGAGGCTAGTGTAATAGCAGAGATATTTGATTCTTACTACCAGAGAATAAAAGGAGATAAAAAATGAGAGTAAAATTTCTACATTATTTGAGAAATAAGCATCTAGATAATATTGTATTGACACCTGTAGTGAATCCAATGTAATTGAAATTTTTAAATTGCATGAATCATACTACCGCCATTTTTTCTCGTAGTGTTGGGTGAATATATAAATGGAAAAAGAAATTTTATTCCCATAAACGGGAAAATGGAAAAAAGAAAAATATCATGAGGTGGAAGAAGTTCTTTCCGGTGAGGCTTATACAATATTAGACAATTATGTGATGTCACTAGAAGGAAATATAATAGTAAGGATGGAAGACACAGATAATTTGTATTATAAATGTGCATATCCATTTCAGCTTCCATTAACTTTATCAATTATCCCTTTGATAATCCTTTCAATGTTAAATGTGTGATAGTTGATTTTTGCAATTTGGCTAGTGAAATTTCTTATTATGTAATAATAGAGTTTATAATAGTTATCAGAACCAATGTGTTTGATTGTATTATTATTTTTCTAATGAAAATTTATTATTCAGAAATGTTAAGAGACATAGTAAAAATATACATGGAAAAGGTTAAAGACAATGGGGTATCAATTCTGGATGGATGTTATAAACTCTACGATAGCAACAGGATATTCAAAATTTTGTGTCTAATGTACATAATATCTAGTGTGCAAAACCGTGACAATAACGATTATTATAGAGAAGAGGTCACTAGGGAGTGGATGGAGAAACTACCACATAAATCGGTAACTGTAAGCAAAATTTGCCTACAAAGAAACATCCATCCTTTTCTTTATAAAATAACGTATGATTTTTGGGCTGAGATGTTCACTCGATGTTGTACCAAAATTCTCTAGTACTAGTGCTTTACGGTGGTTATCACGCACTCCATGCATTAGTGGATTCCAAACTATCTAATGTTGTTGTTGTTGAGACACATAGTCAAGAAATGTTTTTGAAACATTATTATTCTCATATGAAGAAAGTTTCGTCACCTAAAGAAAACTTCAACAAGTGATTTTATTTAATGGATTTTAACCTATATACGCTACTTATACATTTATTGTTTATGTAGATAACCATAAAACTATTAAATTATATGTACAACCCTTTCACCTTGACGCTACACAACCAATTAAACATGGTGATTTACCTTCAATAATTTTATAAATATGTTTAATGAGATCTATTTTCAATTGCCATGGTTTTCAATTTTTTAACAAACTTATATTTTTACAGTTCAAATGAAAATGTGGAGGATGTGGGCACATTGGCCATGAATACGCCATCAGATCCAAGTATGTTAATCGTGTGAATTTACAAACAAAACCGTTAATAAGCCCCACAAATTTATAAGACAATAAATGATTATGCAGACAACCAACAACCGGAGAACATAACCAGTAAAGGGTGCGGAGGTAGCCAAAGCATAAATAAAAACTCACAACCTAGTATGTTAGCTATGTGTATTTTAAAAAAATCATTTATAAGGCCCACAAATTTATAGGAAACAATAATTAACAAACATTAGTTTATATGCTTTGCATACGGTAGAAGAATTTTTTTAGGAAATCCATTTATAAGCTACGATAACAATTTAAAATGAAGTATAGAGCTTAATGGACTCTATGCATCCACATTTAATAAATTAATGGTTAGACTAAAAACCTTACATTCATCAATATCTCATTGATTTATAATTGCATATTGTCTACAATGTTTCACTGATTCACTACTGCATACTGACTACTTACATTGAATTAACATTGTTTTGGCTTCAACATCATCATAAACAGAACTACATATGAATTGATCCAGCTCATATGTATGTAAATTAGCACTTGGCTAGCCTCATTAAAGGTTGTCCAGCTAAGTGTAGTTTGGCCAATGATGGCATAGCCTAGTGGTCGCAAATCCTCATCAATAGTTGAGGATTGTTTTCCACCAAAGGGTGGTTAAATTAATATAAGTGTAACCTAGCGACCTCTAAATTTGAATTATAAGAAAAATAATAATGTATATTGTACTTACCATATCACCATATAAACCACTATGTTTATCCATTTAAACTTTCATTTTCCACAACATGAAATCGATTAATGTTTATTTCAAATACATTATGCTCACATTTTCAATAGCAAGAAATAGATTATGAATTGATGAATGTTTATTTAAAATAGCTCTTGCATCAATGGATCTAGCATCATGTAAAGGTGGTGTAATCCAATCCGTAATATCAATCGGTAATTGTTAGTCATAAGCTAAAATGTTGTTTATTTCAATTGGTTATAATTGATATGCGGCGATGAAAATAAAATTTATTTACTTCCCTACATGTAGCGATAAGATTTATTTACTTATTTTAGATATGGAGGACCTACTATATGGGATAAAAAAACATACAATAGGAAGATGTCATTTAGGTTTAGCATGAAAACTGTCAACCTGCGAGGTGGCCTGCTGCAATTTATAAAGTTATTATCGTCATATTGTGAACTAGGATTATGGTCTCGCAAACATCATTTTTTCTAATGTTACAAATATATCATCGATCTTTAATAAAAAAATATCAACTGTATTGTATCCAAGACTCACTTGGGGAAAGGAACATTGCAATATAGTCGAGGGAATAACAATAAGAGACCTAGAAAAGGTTTGGAGTAGAAATGATTTTACATACGCTTCTTAAAACACTTTATGTATTACATTACATGCTAAGGGAACCCTCCGAAAATTTTATGGTGGGTATGAAAATCAGACGTAACAATTGTACAAAATATAAATGGTTGATGGCCAATTTGTACAACAAATATGACAAATAGTGTCTCGGGATTGAATTTGGTAGAGGAATCAAATATTTGGAGCAGGAAAATGATAAATAACTATTTATCTTTTCAAAATGTTGTTACGATGGTACTACTTAACATTGTCAATAATATATACATTCATATGTTATTATGAAAGTACTACATAACTCTATTATATTATGATGAGATTGTCGAAATATAAGTTGGGAGGATTTATATTTTCATTGATTATAAGTTGATAGTATGATTGAATAACTTCGTGGTGAATTATTAGATAAACCTTGACCTCAAAAATTTGTAAAATAGTATTTTTTTATAATGTTCATAAAATTATATTGTATATACTTAATTGATTTTAATATTTTTAATATAATTAATATATAAATAAATCTCTAAAAAAATTGGCGGTCATATCTAAAATATGTAAGTCATATGTGATGGTTATTTCAAATATTTGCAACTATTTTACGGATAAAAATGATAAAAAAAAACCATGTGGCCTTTGTTGTAACCATTGAAGGACAAGAGAAGATGTTCGGGATGATATTTGATCAAAATCTGAATTCAATGGAGCTTATTTTTGGAGCTTCACTATGATTTATTTTATTAATTTGGGATCCCAGATCTTTGGGAATAGTGTTACAATAAAATTCAAACAATTCTTAAAATATTTTTCTACATTTATATCTTTAGTAAAGAAATTTAAATTTATTTCATATCTATAATTGAATACGCAAATATATCTGGATTGGTTTTACATTTAATTACATTCTCCTACTCTAAATATTCACCCTCTTCTAATTTCTTCATAATATATTTAGTAATTCTCTAGTTACACTGAGGTTCAATCACATCATATTGCATAAACATGTAAATGTCTCAAAGCACTTTAATTTCATTAGCCTAAAGAACCGCTAAGCCAAAAGGTGTTTTAATTATTCAAATATTCATAGTTTAATCTTAAAGACATTTAAACACTGATAAGAAATTTATTAAAAAATATTGATAATCCCTAGCAATCGATACCCCGTATAAAATAGAGACATGCTTTTTTATAACAAAGCATAAATAATGCCTAGTGTCCATTATCCCATATAAAACAAAAACATGTTCTATACATAACATGTCATAAATAATGCCTAGCATCTGCTAGACCATATAAAATAGAAACATGTTCTATATATAACAAAGCATAAATAATGCTTAGCAGATGTCACCCGTTTAAAACATAAACATTTTTTGTATATAACATAGCATAAATAATGGCCAGTGGCACTAGCCCTTATAAAATATAAACATGTTGTGTGCATTACAAATCATAAATAATTCCTAGCGGTGCTAGCTCGTATAAAACATATAAATGTTCTATTTAGTCTAAAACATAGATAATTCCTAGCGGATGTTATCACGTATAATAGATTCCAATATTTGACTTTTTGGATTCCAATACATGGGACTTTAGAGTGCAAAGAAATTCTAATATATGTGATTTTGGATTCCAATATATGTGATTCTCGATTCCAACATATGTGATATTGGAATCCAATATGTGCGATTTTAGAGTCTAGATAATTCCGACATTTAACATTTTGGAATCCAAAATGGTAGTTTTGGATTCCAATATTGGCTATATGTTTTTGTTGTTCAGAGCTTAGATTTATTGAAATAAACATTCCTAGCTTGTGTTATATTGCATTTCTTTCCTACCCTTTGCATTTTTAGGTATTTTTGCACACTTTGTTCTTCTTGCAAGACTCAAATTTTTGTGTTCCACCAAAAATAGAGATTTTAATGTTGTTTTGGAGTGTGGAACTTCGTCTACCCTCTCCTTCTCTTTTTTCTTCCTAATTTCACTCACTTTAAATATCTCCACCCATGTTCTTGGTGTTGTCACCTCCCTTGGTTTAGGATTTATATTTCATACATATATCTTTCCCTAGTCCAAAGGGAATTATAGGTTAGTGTTAGGTAGCTTCTTTTCCCTTTCTAGGAGTAGTCTTAGTGTTAGGAATAGGTAAAGGAAGTCAGCCTTCTCTAGAGGTCTATCTCAATTCGAGTCCCACAACTTGGGTATTGTCCTATGTTGTCTCAAGCCCCATATCATTCTTATTCAAGATGGGTGCATATTTGAGCTCGAACAATTTTGGCACACACCTCGTGGGACGGTGTAAAAGACTTTATTTTCATCTTTGCCGAGTTTTGGTGTGTAACTTAGTAATTTCCAGCCTTTGGAGGCTTTTTCTACACATCTGGTGACTCTTTTATTTAAATTAACTTGTTTCGAAGTGTTAGTGCTCGGAGTTCATGAGAAGAATCTATAAACGGTCCAAAACAACAGAGACGGAGATTTTAAGTACATGTAATTGTCACATGGAAGGAGAACAAGAGGAAGAATAATTAAAAGGTCACCTTCACCTCTAAATAGGACTCTTTCCACACCACCTCTTAGTAGGCCTTTCTTGTAGTCTACTAGAGTTCTTAGACCCATCCTAATGACACAATAGACAATCAACCATTTATTAATTTTACAATTAGAAATCCTTGGAGAAAAAAAAATTGGGTGGACAAATTTGTGGGTTTCTTTCCAACGCTCTAGGAATCGAAGTCCCTCTACTTAAACGGTGCAGCTTCCATATTTTCATGCGCATGAAAAGGTGGATTTTCTTGGTGGCCTTGCAGCCAGGGATCCAACAGGGGCACTCCACTAACCTTGTGAAAAAGCTAGCAATTTCTTGCTAGAGAAGACTTTGTCTGGAAGAGCGGGAAAGGGGAGTGAGAAAAGAGGTAGGAGAACTAATGTTATAGGTAGAAAATCATATTCCTACACACACTAGTTAGAAATTTCAACACATGCATTTATGAGAAGAAACAACCAAAACTTCCATGCTACTAGCTAGAGGAAACCATGCATACAAATATGCACACATTCATATGCCTTGGAAAACATAAAATTCTTCCTTAGCATTTCAATTAAAGTTGTACATAGTGTGAGAATGGAGGAAAAATAGTGAGGGGAAAATAGAAGAAAATGGCTATCTCCTTTTTTTTCTCTTATGCACAATGCATTCTTGAGTTTATAGAATTGATCATGAATGAAGAGGAAACCCAAATGAGGGGATCAATACAATTTATAGAAGAGAGATGCCTCTTCATTTTCCTAATGACACTTCATATGCCTTTTTCTAACTTTAGACTCTTGATATTCCTAAGAAAATATTAAGTCCCTTTTAGATAATGAAGATGACTTAATTTACATTATGTTTATTAAGTTTTCAAATAACTTAAAGGCATATTAAAAAGTGCAAACCCCAATGAAGAATTAGAACATTTGAAGAGAGAGAAAGTTGGGGGAAGAAGAGGAGAGAGAGAGAGAGAGAAGGAAGAAGAAGGGGGAAAGAATGATGTTGACGATGAAAGATCCACCTCTCGATGTAGTCCATAGCTCCTTCCAGATGGCTCAATGGAATGTCCCAATGTGACGATCTCTGAATCCCTGAACTATTTACACCCTAAGAAGCTCCTTTGGATGGTTTAAGGACACCTTGGGTTTAAGTGTTCAAAAACACTTATTGAATGACTTCACTAATGACCACAAACACTAACTCATAAAGATCCTTTCTGAAGAGATAGGAACTCATAACCAATCCTACCAAGTTGAATGAATTATTTCATCAATGACCATAACTTTCCACCCTACACATGATATACCTGTGACCCGAACCATGTAGTGAGTGTCGAAAAACACTGTTGAGTTCCTTAAGATGGATCTCGAATGCCCTATGATAAATTCCTATGATGATATCGAATGATGGTGTTGACCTAAATCATCATCCCTCCATGTATCATTGTGTTAAAACTACCCTTAGAGTGTGATTTACCAATAATATCAAGTTCCCATATGGGAGACTTACTATTTTTGTAATGGTTGATTTTTTCCTCTTCTTAACCATCTTGATGTGATGAAATTCTTCATTCAATCATGTGCACATTGCCTTCGCTGTGGCCACTTCTTGGGGTGAGTTACTATTTTTAGTAAGCACCCATATAGGGAGCTTACTATTTTTAGTAAGTGTTTGTTTTCGTTGTTTTCTTCTCCAAACAATCATTTTGACTTCCTGATGATTCAAAGTGCACACTTCCTTTGACATATCCACTTTTAATGCTGACTTTCCAAACTTAGCCAACATTTATATGAAATATTACTATTATTGAAAAGTGGATTTTCGGTGATCGATTTATGATGGAACATATATTTGCATACTCATCTTTTTGTCGCAATCTTATCCTCCGAATTTCACTTGATTTTGCCCACCAGAATGCTTGGAAATAAAATTTGAAATTTTCACATAGTAGTGGCTTGATACGTGAGTTGTCATGGCATCTATTAATGGATATTGAAATTTACAGTCTATTTTTAAGTCCGATTTTGATGAAATTGACTCCATTGGGATAGGTTTTTCATTTAGAGTCTATGTGTAAAATTTTATCTCGATTCCATTGCCAGATTGATGGGAAATCCAACGAATGTGAGCTAGGGCATGAAATGGGGTTTTTTATGAAAAAATGATTTATGGAATAATTTTATCTCATGATTTTTGCATCTTTATCATCTCGGGAAATGAGGAAGTCTACAAAATATCTCATCTCAATCTAACTTGTATTTTGCAAGATATGAATATTTTTATTGGGAGACTTCGTAGTTATCTAGCGAAAAAGTATTCATTTTTCTTCATTTATCTCCCATTTTAATCCATCCTTTTTATTATTTTAAATATTTAATCCTCATCTAACCATTTAAAAATGGTAGGAACGGGTCTAATCTTCTTTCTTCTTAAAACTCTGTAAAAAATGACATCTTTCCTTGGAATCACCGAGTGTGCCCGCTCAAAGTGAACTAACCTAGGAATAACACATGGTTTTATAAAAAATATCAATGTTCCATCATTTATAGGATCTTCTCATATTTTTGATGATTATATTTTTCCTCCTAACTCCTTACGTAGCTCCTGCAATCGTCCAACAAAGATCAAGTACCTATTTTAACTACCTTCTCCTCACATGGGAGACTTGGTCATATGAGAAACCACATGGAAATGAGGGGGAGGGAAAAATTTTGTGTCCATTAATACAAAGTGACAAAGAGGACATAAATTTCCAATTCATGCTTCATCGTGACACTTGGCGATCATTCGTGCAGGGAGAGGGAAGGTTCAAACTTAGCTCTGGGGACTTAACTGGAAAACGGGAGGTCACATTGGTGTTTTGGGGAAAAAGGGTTGGGCACAATTTTGTATCCCATTTTTCCATTTTCAAAAGGGACATAAGGGACATGAAAATTTGCCTTAACCACAGGCTTCCATGTGTCCCATCAAAAATTTGACTAAGTGTCAAAGAGTGTACCTTGAGAGCCGACTTGTGAAGGCCATATCTTGAGCTCCCGGATGAGTTTTCTGGGTGCTTATTTATATGATTTTGACTGGAAAAGTCATTTTGAGAAGAATAGTGATATTACCAAGGATAAATTATGACTGAAAAACCTCTAAATGTCTTTTGTTTTCTGGGACATCTAGCTTTGTGCCAAAAGAATGAGCTACCTAGAAAAAGTATGGGGTTTCAAGGAGTCCCGTTTTTCCATCATGTAGATCATTGAAAATAATTTCCATAGGTTTTTTTTTTTTGTAATTCAAAATCACTATGGATCTCCCGAATATTTCTTTGAATTTCAGGTCCGTTTTCACGGTACATGCTCGTTTAGGCCCAAAACCCATTTTCGCTGAATCGACTCAAAACCTCCGAAACTTCCTCAAATATTCCAAAATCAACTCCAAATTTTTTTGTATCACTTTAATACTCCTATGTGGTGATTTTTTATCCTCTGATCCACTCCAGGGTGGTGTACTAGTCCTAGGAAGGCTGATGGTAGCCCTTCCCAAAACTACTCAAATACTTGAATGTTCCAGAAGGTCCTAAATCACCTAGGGGGTTGATTTTGCTTTCCTAAATCACCTAGGGGAATACTTGACATTCACTTTGGGATCATTAGACTTACATGATAATACTAGTGATTGGGATAGACTGACCTAGGGGTGTCTTGGGAAGGTATGACTTTGAAAATTTTCAACAATGGGTTCTGTTGTCATGCTTGAAAATTGGAAATTTTCCTATTGCACATTTGCATGAAAACAACTCCTCTTGCTCTTAATGCCCAAAATCCCATTCCAACATCTACACTTAAGAGTATCACTTTCTTCACTGAGGAAAGTCATACCACTCTATTTGACCATATTCAAGGCATTTCCAATGTTTTTACTATTCACCAAATTGTTGAACATTATGTGGATATTAGATTGTTAGCCTCTTCATTCAAAGGGAGATATCTTCAATGGTTCATGATTCTAGCATCGGGATCAATCATTAATTGGAATCAGCTAGGTACAACCCTTTGAAATCATTTTGGAGAAAATATAGATAACCTCTCCTTACTTAAACTGCTAACAACCATAAAGAGGGCTCCCAATGAGCTCATGGAAAACTTCAATTTCATATTACATAAGAATTGGGAAAGAATTCTAACCCTTGTAAGACCAACTCCAAAAGGTGCATTTATTTACTTTTTAAGAGCATTAAATTTTGATATTGTTTTCATGATTCAATCTATAGGGGTGCAACATTTCCAGGGGCATATGCATTATCCATTAGGGCTGAAAACTATCTTATTTTTTATGGAAAGCTTTCTCTTATGCCACCCATGCCCTTATACCCTGAATTACCTCAGGCTTATCTACCTTATATTCCTCCTATTCCTTATCATAATTCCCAACCTAATACCTCTACATCATTTCTATTTCCCAACAAAAGTAAGATGAAGAAATGAAGGCCTTGATTAGAAATTTTTCCAATAAAGTTATATCCTTGTAGAAGTAGCAATCCCATTCCTATAGGAATTACTCTCATCAAAGCGGCCTTCAAACTAAGGCTTTAATCAAAGTTATTAGTCATTTAGGAACCAACAATTGAATCAGAGATATGGGAAAAATCAGCAGAATAACATGTGACAAAGTCAAAATATGCCTCTTTCACTAGCAAAAGTTACTCTTACTCAGTCACTTCCTGCTACTAGCTCAAGTACAACATTGGTTCCTATGCAAAATAATGTGATTCAAGAAATAGAATGGTGTTTCCCATGTAACCAACATAATCAACTTATTTGTGAAAGGGAATTTCATGTTTATGCTTTCATGATTCATATTTCTACCAACCAATAAAGAGCCACTTCTAGAAGCACCCAATCCTAATATGGAGGGAGTCCAAGAAGTTAGTCGTGACATAAATCTTATGTTTTTAGGGCTGGTGATTTCTATGCAAAAATTAATCAATTGGAAGTTCTAATAGACCTCAAATTAATGTTGTTGATAATACGAGGTCTAAGAATATAATGTTGGAATATCAGCCTTCAACTTCTCCCAATCAGGTAAATAATACCAATAAGGAGAAGGAAGTTACCATAGATAAAAGAAGAGTACCTAGTGCTCCTAGCAAGGAGGTTTCTCCCTAACAAAATATGCCTATTTTATCCTTGTATCAGTCAAGAAAGGAGAATCATGTACCACATTTGCAGAAATCCATAGGCCTCCAATTCAATATTGTGGAGTAGATGAAGAGGAATAATGTCATTGTGACAATGTGGGATGCTTTGGATATCCCATCACAAAGGGACCTCCTATTCGAAGCTCTCAAGAAGCTTCCCCTAGCTGACCTAGTCATTCAAAAGAAACATGTTGTACTCAATATTTTTCAAGCAAAGGAAGAGCAAGTAAGTCAAGTTATCAATACCTCACCATTTATATGTCATTAATTGTGGGTAAACACTTAGTGCATAATTATATTATTGACTCGGGGTCTATTACCTCTATTATGCCAAAGAGGATTTTTTATGTCTTAGGTATCAAATACACCCATGTTTCTAAAGGATTCTTGTAACTTGATGGTTCCATTATTGATGTATTAGGAATGATTAAGGATTTGGAGTTAACACTTCATGTTTGTCCTAGCCTAACTATAACCCATGATATATCAATCATTTATTTTCCTCAAATGTTTTCCATTTGTTTTTCGAGATACTTCACTACTAAAGTAAGTAGTTATTTGTCTTCATATTGGACCCATATGCTCTAAGAACTAAGTATGGTACAAAATTTACCATATAAGTTGAACCTATTTTTTCTTATCATGTTGAGTCTTATAATCCCACTCCTCTCCAATCTAATTTTCTTATACAAGATAAGCATGAACATGAGTCATTTTTAAAAGAGATGCCCATTCCTCCTCTTTTTCTTGATCTCATATTAGATGAATGAGCCAAATGCTACGATTGGGATCCTTATGATGAAATTTTTAAAATGGTTCTTTATACTCACTACATTCTTGAAGAAGGATCTACTTTACTTGTACCAATCAAGCAAGAAAAGTATGATGCTTCGAGACTATAGAAAATGGTCTTTGATGGTTTTAGAAGTAGAAATGGAGTTAGGGTTGGTGTTGTGTAGATTTCTCCAATGGAGGAGAAATTCTTCTTTGCCCATAGATTGTAGTTTACATGTTCTAATAATGTAGCAGAGTATGAGGCATTGGTGCATGGTCTTTTAATTACTGAAAAGAGGAAAATAAAGGCATTGCAAATTTTTGGGGACACTGAATTGGTCATTCACCAAGTGAGAGGAAGTTTTCCTTAAATAATAATCGGTTAAAATCTTATAAGCACAGAATTCAGGACCTTTTGGAGAGCTTTAATGCTCTAAACATGCATGTGGTGCCAAGGAAATTAAACAAAGAAGTAGATTGGATAGAAGCCATTGGTTCACAATTTTCACCTACTAAAGATATGCTTAAATGAAATGTGGTACATATCAAGGTGGTAGTTAGGTCTTCCATTCCAGATAATGAAACTAGCTAACAACTATTTGAAAATGATGAAAAAATTGTACAATTTATTTAAAATGAGGTTGAATTTTCTTCAAATATGCAATCTGATTTGCATGATATTTATGGTGACCAAATTTTTCAGTTGAACACAAATAAATTTCCAAAGTGAGTGGTCACTTTGGAGCATATTTTCATTCCTTATAATTTAGAGGAAAGGAAAAGAATATAGTAGCAAGGCAAGAATATTGTCAATCAGTCACTATTGCACAAGGCAAGGAACTTCTACTAGGGAAGTTATGTGATGATAATGAAAAGAAAACTTTTATTTCATTATGTAAAAATTCAGTGATGTGTTTTCATGGGATTATGAAGATCTAAAGGAATTTAATCCAGATATTGTGAAACATTCCATAGATCTTCATCGTGATGTCATCCGATTAGACAAAAAACAAAGGTCAGGAAACCCTAAGATAGAACCCCTCATGAGGAAGGAGTTATCTAAACTCATTGAGGAAAAATAATTTTTCCAATCAAGTACTCTACATGGGTGGCCAATCTTGTCTCGGTTAGAAAGAAGAATGGGGAAATCAGACTTTGTGTTGATTTCTAAGATTTGAACAAGGCTTCCCTAAAGGACCACTACCCTTTACCTTCCATGGAGTAGATTTTGTAAACTGTTGTAGGGGCTAAAAGGTTCTCCATGTTGGATGGGTATTCATGTTTTAATCAGATTAAGGTTAGGGAAGAGGATCAATTTAATATTACATTTACAACCAAGTGGGGTACATATACCTATCGAAGATGTCTTTTGGTTTGTCAAATATAGGTGCCACATTTCAAAGAGTAATGGATATTTCTTTTAAAGGTTACATTAATGATTTCATCCTTGTATACTTGGATGATATTACCATCTTCTCAAAGTAGAGAAAGGATCACATCAACCACTTGGAGAAGGTATTTGAGAGATGTAGGGAATTTAAGGTCTCTCTTAACCCCAAAAAGTGAAATTTTGTAGTCCCTACGGGTAATATTTTGGGACATATTGTTTCAAATGATGGAATTTCCATTGATCTAGATAGACATTCAGCCATCCTTTCTCTCCCTTTGTCAACTCATAAAAAATCCTTGAAATAATTTCTTCGCAAGATCAATTTTGTTAGGAGATTTATTCCTAATTTTACAGGATTAATCAAGCCCATCACTTTAATGTTAAAGAAGGATTCAGCCGTCAAAATGAAATAAGAAGGGAAAGAAATATTTTCCAAGATCAAATAGGAAATTTCTCAAGTTCATAAACTTTTCAATCATAACTATGGTAAGGATTTTATTTTGTATGCATATGGAGATGATGCTAGTATTGTTGTTGTTTTTGACTCAACAAAATGATGAAGGTATGGAACAATCAAAGGACCTTATTTACTCAAACATTGAAGGACTATGAATTGAAATATAGTCACATTGAAAAATAGGTATTTTCCATCATGAGGTCCCTTAAAACATTTAAGAGTATGTTGTCCACTAATAATATCAAATTTTTATTCTCACATTCTAGTGAGAGAGACTTCATTATGGGGGAAAATATAAATGAGAATAGAGTCAGATGGGTCACTAAAATAATGGATTATGATGTGAATATTAAGTCCTTAATATTTGTAAGATAGAGAGCCCTTTGTGAATAGATTTATTTTTATGCTCAAGATTATCAAGAGACATCCTTCATGAATGAAGAACTTTCATATGATACTAAAATTCATCGGGATGAAGAAGATGCATCTAATGGTCACAACTAGATGAGTGATATGATCACCTTTTATCTATCAATGCATACCCTCTTGGTCTAAATAAGGAAAAAGGATACATGTAAGGATTCAGTCCTTTTCCCTATACACTCGTTGATGTGGTTTTGTTCAAAAGAAACATTGATAGATTTTTACTCGTGTGTATTGAAGGTGAATAAGCGAAGAAAGTTTTAGTATAATTTCATGATGGCTTATCTGATAGTCATTGTTTATCCAAATCCGCAACAATGAAAATTATAAAGGAAAGTTACTTCTGGACCATATTATTTTTGGATTGTCATAAATGGGTTAGAAAATGTAAGGAATGTGATTTCTTCACTGGTAAGAAAATATTGACAGCTCTTCCACTTCATCCAATTCAAGCAGATCAACCATTTTCTTAATGGGGCCTTGATTTTATTGGCATGATCAACCCTCCATCAAGTGTTGGCCACAAATGGGTCTTAACAGCTACATTATTTTACCAGGTGGACTGAGGTTATGTCATTGAAGGAAGTAACTAAATCAATCATTCTTGACTTCCTTGAGGAGATTTTCACAAGGTTTGGTATCCCACAGACCATAATTTTTGATAATGTAAAGGATTTCCTAGGATCTAAGATTTTTTATTGGGCTCTTAGACTTGGTGTTTATTTGAAGACTTCTTCCAATTATTACTCTCAAGGTAATAGTCTTATATAATCTTCTAACAAGAACCTGATTAGGATTATGAAGAGAACAATGGATTTCAATCAAAGACAATGGCATACCAAGGTGAAGAATATTATTTGGGATGACAGGATTACAATGAAAAAGGAAATTGGCCCTTCCCCTTACAAGCTTGTTTATGGAAAAGAAGAAAGGCTTCCTCTATCACTAGAATTTCCTTCACTTGAGTTGGCCTAGTAACTAGAATTTGAAGGGGTAGATCAAAGAGAGATCAAGATTATAGAATTGGTTGAACTTGAAGAACTGAGGAATTCTGTCATGATTAGATTAGAGAAACATCATAAATCAACCAAATAATGGTTTGATAAAAATTCCATGTTTCATATGTTCAAAGCTGGTAATCTAGTCTTGAAATGGGATACTGACAAGCCAAACTAGGGAGACACTCAAAATTTCATGCAATTTGGAGTGGTCCATATACCATTAGTGCTTGCAAAAAAGTCAAATTATTTTGAGTTGAATGACCTTAATGGAGATGTACTACCAATCCCAATCAATGGGATTTATCTTAAGAATTCCCATTAGGTTATCTTGTTGCATCATTGTACATATTATATTAGATTTGTAATTCATCCAAGTGTTTTTAGCACATTGATTTGTTGGTAGTTTAGGTCTATTTTTATAGAAGTGCTTCTACACACTCTGCATGCTCCATTTTGGACATGTATGATTTTCATTTTTGTACATAGTTTATATCTTTTGTTTCTATTGCACATTCTTGTTTCATAAAAGGTTTCATGATGGAAGTAAGGAGTTTGAGGCAAGTTATTGAGTGAATTCATTCAGCTTGAGCATATCATCATATAGGAAATTGAAGAGGAAAATCAGGTAGATCCAAGGATGAGATTTTCAAATTTCGATCAGTTTTCAGAAAAGCAAGGTGAATCCCTGACTAATGGATGCTTCAAGGCCATTGATCTTTACAATCTAGTGGTTAGATTACCCTGTGAGTCGCTAATTTTTTTTCCATTACAACCCCTACAAATTGGACAACTTAACAAACCTGGGTGTTGGTAGTAAAATGGAGTGTAATATATTATAAATACTAGGGTAGCTCATGGATAGCTTAGTCAAGTTGTAGTCAAGTTGATCTTATGTGGCAAGTTGGATGAGCTACATTGGTAAAATGGTTAAGCAAGTTATAGTCGTTGGATGTGCCAGTAGCGAAATGATTACCGATCGGTAATATGTAAAAATTCTACCAACCTGTAGCATGTAAAAATGCTACCAGTTGGTATCTTAATGGATGGAGTTAGTCGAGAGATGATGCATGACGTTTCGGTAGTAAATGGATGATACCGCCAGAGCTTGAGTTAGACAGTGGTCGGGTCATGGTGGCATAGATCAAGGTGGTATTGCAGTAGGCGATAGTATGGTCGCTATTGGTTGGTAGAGGGGAGTGTGTGACCGATCATTTGCATGAATACACAATCAAACGTCAGCAGGATCACAAGGTAGAAAGTATGGAACCGTCTAGTGGCAAGATGTTACAATCGTCTGACTTCACAAAGGTTAATATTATCAAACGACATCTTGAAAAATGCATACAACCAACTAACTACATGAAGATTAATGATGGGTCTTGCATTAATGAATATGGTATAGAGTAGTTCAATGACTAGTTTAATGAGGTACAGTGCCCATGTTTTCTCCTATAAGAAAGGTACCATTTGGAAACAAATTAGAAAGGTTTCCCATACCTCTTTTCAGATATTTAATGAAGGTTTTGGTTGTAGAAAATTCAAGTTTCCTTCTCTATATAATGTAAAAACACCCTCATTTATAGGGGAGATTCTGAAATGTAAAGGAACTCTATAAAAATTGTTCCAAAACTTTTGTGAGTTGTAGGCCTCAAATTTGATTGTTTCAAATAGGATTATTTCCTTGTTTCTACTTTATAATGGATTGTGCATCCTTTTGAGCAATAAAATTCATGTTTTGTGGTTTTTTCTACCCTAGATTTTGTTATATTGCATTTCTTGTCTTCCCTTGCATTTGTAGGTATATTGTGCATAATTTTTTCTTCTTGTAGGACTCAAATCTATTGTGCTCCACAAAAATGGAGATTTGAATGTTGTTTTGGATTATGGCACTTCTTCTCGCCCTCTCCTACTTTGTTTTCTTCCTATTTTCACTCACTTGGAATATATCCACCCCTGTTCTTGGTGCTATCACCTCCCTTAGTTTAGGATTTAGATTTCATGCATCTCTCTTTCCCTAGTCCCTTGGAATTTTAGGTTAGTGTTAGGTAGTTGTATTTCCCTTTCTAGGAGTAGTCTTAGTGTTAGGAATAGGTAGAGGAAGATGACCTTCTCTAGAGTTATGTCTTAATTTGATTCACATAGCTTGGAGACATTCCCATGTTGTCTTAATCCCCAAATCATCATGATTCAAACGGGTGCATATTTTATCTTCTATAGAATCTCAAAACATAGTTCTCATCACTATTATCATACCTTATAAGCTACCTATTGTTTCTTTATTTGATTTCATAGGATTCAATCCCACATGTAAGGATGTCATCTATGAGGTATTTTAAAATGCATGTATCAATCCTAACATGTCCCTTATAGATGTGGTTATTGTTCTCAAAACATGTTTTATTTGTTCACTTCCTCTACATTTTATTGATAGTTGCAATTGTGATAATGCTTCAAATACCAATTGTAATGATGTTTCCCATGATGATACTTATTTATATTCTCTTAAAACTAAAATATAAATTGATATACTTAAAAATCACGTTACAATGGAATCTTAACTTAGTTATGATATACCTATTTGGGATACTTATCTTCTAGATCATATTGAGGACATTACTTATATTGAATATAAATATCCCTTTTCTACTTCTAATGTATATATGATTCTAGGGGAAGCCCATATTCCCTTTCAAAATGTTACAATGTCCACGGCTTTCCAATATTTACCCGGAATCAATCTTGATACACCTCTAATGATATTGTCATTGGTTATCTAGATGATTGTATCATTTCCTCATTTAATGTTACTAATCCAACCCAATTGGGCACATTATCTATGATGAATCATATTTATTTCTCTTCATGCACTTACATAGAGAATTTATATTCCCCATGACTATACCCACTATTATTACATCTACAATGCTTACCTCTTTGGGGAAAATCACATCCTCCCTTCCAATGTTACATTGACTATGGATTTTACACATACTTATTTACACATGCTTAAGTACCTATTTAATATTATGCAAAACAATACGATTGTTTCTTCTAATATTTCATATTCTATAAATGACTCACATGGTTATTTTATCTTGGTTACATCTTATATGATTTATACTACTCGTGTTAGTATGATATATGTTACTTTTTATGTTTATATTAAATCTATATCTCCTATTTTAATTGTGGTTCAACTTGTGTCTTTCCCTCCTTTTGAGGTTGATACGGGAAACCCTCATGGCACTAATTCACTTGCATATTTCCTACACCCTTGGATTCATCTTGTTAATACACCTATACTTATTTCATATATGGTTAATCATTTTTTATATAGGGTTCTCTCCTCATACTCTTATTCATTGATCATCCAATTCACACACCATTCCTCATAGATATAGCCTACCTATCTCTTCTCCTATGGCACATATTTCTACTTATGTACTACTCGTGTATGAGAATTCTTCATTGGAATAATCGAGGCCCATTCTTCTTGTTTCTCTTAATCAAATATGCATCCTCATGAGGCCCCGATTGGTCTCTCTTTGCTGCCCCACCCTCTATAAATAGTTATATTTCAAAATCCAAAAGCATTCACATATTTACAAAAATACAAAATCCCGACTTGCATGTACACATAGCTTGATTTTTTGACATTTTATATTACATATGTTGTTTGTCACTATGGTTTGATTGATAGTGTCACTTTTTCTATTTTTACACACATGCATTCAAGAGGTATATTGAGATTGATGCAGGACACATAGATATTTACATAATAATAGGAGATACCTTGGTTCCTTACATTACATATCTTGGGGGAATCCCTCCACACTATATAGGTGTTATTATTTCATTATAATTCCTTTATACTTCCTCATTATGCGTGATCACATATCTCGTGTACATGTTATTTTTCAAAATAACGAGACTAAAATATGTGTTTTGTGTAGCGCTAACATATCATATTTCATTTTCTCTCTTACTACTTATTACTTTTATCACCATTTGAAATCATGTTTTTCTAAAACATGTCTCAAGCTAGTTGCTTATGTTACTACTTGATTGTTTCATTATATGTATCTTGAGTGTCTTTCTTGTTTTATGACATTGGAAGTTTCTAATGTTTGTGGCTCTATGCCTTTTATGTGTGACATTTATTCTCTTGTATGTAGCCTAGTTTCCTTTACTATATTGTAGCAAAGTGTGGGTCTCCCATGTTTGCATCTCTATGCCTTGTTGTGAATTTTCATTACATGCTCTAACTTTTGTTTTCTCATTTTATTATTGTTTTTTCTCTATCCTAGTTCTATTACATCTATGTTATTCCTATTACTACTATTCTTATTCGTATTTCCACTATCATTTTTCTTTATACATAGTATGGTTTCCACCACGCATAACCCCCTTTGCATGAAAATGTTCTCCAAGGTGGGAACCTCTTCAACATTCTACACTCTACTATGTTTTTTCATAAATATAGTGCATTAGCACACATTTATTTTTTTGAGCCACAGACTCAAATTATTTATCACACACACCTCAAAATAAGGGGTATTCATCAATATATAATCTACACTTGTAGGTATAATTAAATGTTCAAACATAGGTTTTCATAGGGAAAAAGTACTCAAAAACAACTCTATATAACAAATTTTGGCAAAAAGTACACATGGTCAAAATAGTACAGAAGGGTAAGGATCATACAGACATTTATGACCATACCATAAATTTATTCCCTAGGAAAAAAAACCATATTTTATACATTTTTCATTTTTCGTCACGGATATAGGTTTTGGAACAATGTCATACTCAGTTAACAAAATACACATTATTTTAGAGGGGCATGAATATTTCACTCCTATTCTACTTTAGTACTCATATTTGGTTATAAAATACATGTGTTTTGGGGCATGGGTCTCCTTCTCCATTGATATTTCAGCATATTACATACTCTTACTCAATAGTATGACACACAAGAAGAGCATGGGGCACTCATTCTCTTTTATACCTTGTGTCTATATATCTAGACATTGGGCCTAGATCCTTCTGCAATGGTGTGGTCAACACAGGTTATGAAAAGTATCAAAGTGGATAAGCTCTTTGGAGGCATTATTTTATCTTCTCATTATTAAAGGGGAAGTATTGGAGTTACTATTAGCTATCATACATAGCTATCCTCCTTCATAGGCTACATTGGTACATCTTTCTTCTCCTTTCTCTACCTTTTATTTGGTGTTGCATTGTATACACCCAATACTCTAGTTTATCCTTCAACACAATCAGGGACTGACCACCCCTAATACCTTACTAAATTTTAACAAGAAAAATCTAAATATCCAAATATAAGTAAGTAATGGGGGTCTCTTCGCTATCATAAAACAAACAGGTGTATTATTTCCATGTTTTATATCTCCTCATTTCACTTTGTGCAAGTTCAAGTTTTATAGTTAAATTTCAATTTGTACTATGAACATTGATTACACTCTATGTTATGGGTTGCATCATGGGGCATGCCAACACCAACACATTTTTACATCAAAAAGTTTGAGTGAAGAATTAGTGTGTCTACACACTCGGGTATATTTTCCTTTAAGCATGCAATTTTCATTTCATATTTAAATGGAGTAAATTTAAACACTCAAACTTGGATATTTACCATTTGAAATTTATTATTAAAATTTTTCTTCTAGGATAAGACAAACACCCACATCCTATCCCCACTCAATGCATATTTTCATCTCTTTCTTAACTTTCTCATTTTTAGACACCTATGTGTTGACAAAGAATGAATATTAGTACATAAGACTAGTGCTCAAAATCTATTTTCCATGATGCAAATTTTAGATTTCAATTATCTCCTCTCTATCCAAAACTATCCATTTTCGTAAGGTTGTATAATTTGATTGTGGCTAACTTATATAGAATAGTTTAGTTAAAATTACCTCATTTACTCACCTAGAAATTATATGGCATTTTATTGTCACACTTACTTGGAATACTCACAAAATGCACTCAAGACTCCTTAAATCTTCCTAAAGCTAATGCACATCCACTATTTATTGAGAAATCATCTAGGTTAAGAATTCTATCTTCCTCGATTCAAATAACACCAAGTTTATCACTCCAAAGTCTTAGAAAGATCATAATTATATCAATTATTATCAAGGTAGTTCAAGTTTTCAACTAGTTACATTCATATAGATGTCACATGCTAGGTGGAGAACTATGTGTGGTTTGAGGCCTCTTCAAGTAGTGTCAATGTAGCTAGTGCATGGATTTCCTTTTAATCCAAAAACTAAACTTCTTATAGGGTCATCCCACCCATGATTAGGGTTTTGGTGTGATGTAATTGGTTACGAGATAGTTTTGTGATTGTGTAATAACTAGGATCTAACAATAAAGTACATTTTTAGACGACTTAAGTACCCATAAAGTTACATGACCCAATTTTAAATGTGTATAAGACCATACATAAGGTATAGGAATGCATTATACACTCGATAAGGATATATGGTCTTGCACTAGGGAATTTTCAATTTATATTTTTAGAAGTGAAGATTCTCCAGGATCTACATTTCTAGATCCTCATGTTTGTGTATGAGCAAAATTTTAGTGGAAATTTTTCATAAACTTGTGAAAAATCAAGGATTATGGAAATTTGAATTGGCGAATATTATGTGGTTTGCAGCAGCCAACTTATTTGTCAAAAACATTGACCGACATGTCCCTTATACTATTCATTTCACCTATATTTTACACATATATAAGAGCTTATGAATGTAATTTTCCACCATTTCAAATCATTTCATGCACATATTCATTGAAGTAAACATAATAAAATCCTCACTCTCAACTACCAACACTAAAATCTGAGTCATCCAACCATAAGCCGTCCAAACCTGACCCATCCAACCCTGACCTATCTAACTCTGAAATCTGAGTCATCCAACCTCTTAGCCATCCAACTCTGATCCACCCAAAACTGATCCATCTAACTTTGATCCATCTAACTCTGATCTATCCAAATCTGATCCATCCAACTTTGATCCATCCAACCCTGAGTCGTCCAAATCTGATCCATCCAACCCTAAGTCATCCAAACCTTAGCCATCCCACCCTTAGCCATCTAACCCCAAGCCATCCAACCCATTATCCATCCAACTATTATCCATCCAACCATGAGTCATCTAACCCCTTATTCATCCAACCCTGAGCCATTTGGCCTCAAAGGCTTAAGCCATCCAATAACTTAGCGTCCCAACCCCTCAGTCGTGAGTCGTCAAACCACTCAGTGACTCATTCATCCAACCCTTTGTTGTCCAACCCTTTACCATCCAACCAATACCATCTAACCTTAAACCATCCATTCTTAGAGCCTTCGAACATAAGGGCCTAAGTAGTAAGCAATCATGGATACTAGAAATCAGGGCAAGAAGATTAAAAATTCATCCAGTTCAAAAAAGGGTGCAAATACTTTGCTTGGATATTTTGGAAAATCACAAAAATGAAGTTGGTTTCTACATTAGCTAAAAATATCGGTATGTGGCATGTGTTATTTACTGGTTATTTAATCTTACAAAATTTAATAATTATGTTTATCATACTATTCTTGGAACTCTTTGTACTTTGTAAAAATTTAACTATAGATAAAATTAATACTATATAAGTAACAATTTTATAGAATTATATGTAGACATTTCAGAAATTCCTTCATAGAATAATCAATTTAAAGATATCAATGATCCATTATATGTTGAGAAAAATATTTTTTCCCTTGATGACATAGAAGTACAAGAAAATTCATCGAATTCTCAAAGTACGCCAATAGAGGAAGATTCTACTCCAAGGAATATTTCTAGAAAAGGGAGACATGAGAATAAAAATATTCCTGCTGATAACTTACATGTAGAATTTAAATCCCAAGAAAAAATAAAGAAAATATTTTAGAAGAAATAGGGAAAAATGGAAAATTAGAAGGAAATTCCAGTTTGAATGGGTTGCAAAATATCCTTTTATTGAACTGTATACGCTGAAAATTGTAATGATGTTCCAACACAATGTCAATGTCAATGCAAATATGTAGTTGGAAATAGGGAAGGATCACATGATACAGCTCAAACTAGACATAATTGAAAAGCACTTTGGGAAAATATACATTTCCCAATAGCTAAAGGATGGCAGCATAGTCAGAACACATAAATGGAAAGATGCAAAAGATTGTCTACATGTCAAATAAGGAAAAGAGTATGAAAAGGAACAAAAACATATCACATATGTAAATGAAAAAGGTGGGACCATTGTACCAAGATTGAGAAAATCTATGGAGGCAGAAATGTAAGCAAAGGGTATTCAGTTTGTTACCATATTTCATATAATGAAAAGGGGAAGGATGATGTCAGATTTTAGAGAAAATAAAATGTTGTATCAAGTTATTGGTCTATAGAACATTCCTCAATCTCATTGGTTAGATACCAGTGGCTAGGAGATTGTAAAATGTCTATCTCTGGTAGAGAAGGAGGATCTGAAATTGTGTGTTCAAAAGGAAAAGTATATTTCCCTTTCATTAGATGAGGTTACTTGAATTCGATAATACTTCATGGATATGTATTCATGTTTACACATTTGCTAATGAAATAAGGACTCCACACCTCTTAGCAATTCATAAAATGACTGAGAATTGTAATTCTAAAAATATTTATAAATTGGTGGTGTCAAATCTATAGAATACCCCGAAATGGATGACTTTTCCATTCTTAAAAATTAGTTTTTTCGAACCAATGGTGCAACTATAAAGCGAGGGAGCCGAAATGGTCGTATGTTAGAATTTAGACAACTATTGCTTCCGTAAATGGTTTTTGTCCACCGAATGATTCACGAATGAATCTCACCTACAAAATTGTGAGCACATTTTAAAATGTAGTTAAAGTGGAGGAATTGATACGTGATCTGCATGCCTATTATTTTAGGAGTCTCGAAGAGATTTTTAGAATTTCAAAAAAATTCTATTGGGTCGAGGGAAAAAACTTCTCAAAGATGTAGATACCAGATGGATATCTATGTATGAACTCGCTTGTATAATATTTGATGAATATCCTTCAATGACAAGATTTATGTTTAAATACCACGGGGATGTAGATAAAGAAAAAAATTTATTGTGTCATCTAACCGACATAGAAACTATACTCACACTTTACGATATTTTTCCCATGTTTAGGGAGCCTAATATTTTAACAAAACATGCACAAGATTGGTCTTTCTACATTCTGAGACTTCATAAGACTCGAGAAGATGTGTTTGTTGGAGTCTAGAAATGTTATATATTTCTAATGGGAGTTTTCCAGGGTTCTACTTTTGAAAACTAGAATGCATTGATAGATTTGAAAAATTTCAGGTGCTTTTAAAGTACAATATACATGATCATACATGTATAACAACACATGGAAGATTCCAAAAAGAATTGATATGGATAACGCAGAAATAGAAGAAGTAAGAGTGACGTGAAATTTATATGATGCAGATTAATGGAAACTAGGAATGAGTTGAGAAAGATCTCTGAATCGTTAGCTAAAGAGATCCGGGAAAGATTCAAAAATGATACAATACTTGAATCAATGGGAGTTGTAAATCTGTAGTTTTGGAATTTCTCAGGCGAAAAACCTTATACATCTATCATTCCTTTATTTATCAAAAATGTGGGTGATCTAACTAATCATTTCTCTAAGGCTGAAGAGATAAATGGAGTTTCTTTAGAAGGTATTTTGAAAATAAAACTACTTAGTTCATAGTCAATGGATTTTTCTAATACTATGATATGACAAGTTCAGCTTCTACAAAACCCATAGGATTACAGTGTCATGAAAAGGATTTGGAAAGTTGTTCCAATAGTATTCTAAGTGAATATTTGAGCGAGTATATTAAGTTGTATGAGCTCTACCAAACAATGATTCTAGGTTTTGTGGAAGATGAGAGGGTTTTCAGTGCACTATCCTTTTTAAAGTCAAAATTTTGAAATAGATTGGATAGGAATCTAGAAATTTGTCTCAGATTGTATGTATCACGTTACTCAGTGGAGTATTTTCCTTATGATAGAGCACTGGAATTGTGGAATTCACTAGTAGAAAGAAGAGGAGTTAGTAATATTCTTCTTGACCTAGGGGATTGAGACACATCCACAGATCATGCTACAGTTGATTTCCAAGACACAAATGAAAGCGTTTCTCCAGGATTGTTCTAATTCACATAGATTTCATTACAATAATTTGATGTAATAAGTATTGATTTATTTCATAAAAATATTACAACTTTGCCATTGGAGCGATGTCATTATATGTTTTAATTATCCCATTTATTTTTTATATTTGGTTTTTGAATTCAGACTGAAATAAGGACACATTTGTCTTTTATATCTATTAATTGATTTATTTTACATCTGCAACAAATCAGAAATGTAAATATTTTAAAGAAACAAAATCAAGTAAATTTAAGCAAAATTTACTTAAACAATAAAAAAACATAGTTTGTATTAACAACATATAGTAACATTGTACAATTCTAATTTCCAAAGTTATTTTGAAACCGATCTCTCATGTGACAGATTACTTTATGAAGAAAAGTACAAATTCATAAAGCATTTTCAGCCAATACAATTCCAAAAAGGGGGTTGTCATAACATATCAAAGCTTTCGGACAAGTTTTGTCATATAAGGACACATTACGAGGTCATCCTCTTTTCTGCCTATGATTCAAAATAATAGTTGTCCTTATGTCTTCCACATGGAATAAAAACTAAAAAGGGATTGCCACTATATTTTTATCCCTACCTCATTGTCAAAATTTTGAGAACACACCTGTCACATGGTGAACTTTACTAACATATCTTATTTTAAGTTTTAGGTGAAGCTTGTTCTTTTTCTTGTGTGGGAGGTGGAGGAATTTTTTGCATCTGTATGGAGCTATTTGCTATAACTCCTAATTCTTGTAGATCTCATGCTATGGTATTGATATTTTCTCGAATATTCAACTCCTCCCTCGCTACATCTCTTTCAGACAAAAGTGTTGCATCTGTGTCTATATTTTCCTTGATAATATACTTCTCGGATCCATCTTATGCTCCTTTATTATCCTTCTCAATGTATTATTTTGTTTATTTATAATAATGAGTTTTTCCTTCAATTGTACAAATGAATTCAATATTTTGTGGGCATTCTTCAAATGTGCTTCAAATACAACTACTTCTTTCTTTAAATTTTCATATTTTTCCTGCAAAATAGAAATATTAAATTTTTAGTCTATTAGATAAAATGAAAAAATATATTGCAGTGCTTATAATATTAGGATTTTGCATGTAAAACTAAAATCCCACTCACAATAGCTTTTTCTTTTTTTGCATTTTCTATTAAAACATTTGTCTTATCTTTAGCCCATTTATTGTAGTAAACATGTGCTTGAAAGATTGAGATTCTCCATCCCGTTTAGCATTATGTCTATAATTTCATCATTGTAATCATTACTATATGAAATAGTCTTTGACTAGAGATTTTTTAGAAAAACATCCTGCTATGCTTTGGTTAGCTCTCTACTGCAAAGAAAAATGATTTCCTTTCAGCATGATTATGGTATCGTGTATTTATTTCTTTTATCAAAATTTTAGCTCTCATCTCCCAATACCACACCAAATCTACATCAGACGTTACAACCTCTTGAATTGTTGCCCCCATACTATCTAATATCATATTTTCTAATTTAAAATGTGTCTTTCAATCATCTCTTTTTGGAGCATTTCTTGGAGGAGGAGGAGAGTCGCTTCCTGTATTACATGTGTATTTTGTTGTGGTTGAGGTGAAGTAGATTGAATCATATTTTGGGTGTCAAAATAGTTATCCTTTTCTTCATCACCACTATCAAATCCAAAATAATCCTCATCAAGAGTGATGTTTTTAAAATTTGTGTGGCTATTACACTTAAAACACCACCTAGTGACAAATCCGAGAAAATTTTGTGGTTACAGGATGAACGATTCATGCTTGACTCTACAAGAAACCTTATATTATTTCTTAAAGTTCTTCTTTTTGTTTGGACTGGATGTGTTGGATTTATTGGTGGCCTCCTTATAAGCGGAATGTACCCGAAGCCATATTACCTACATGCAACAAAAAAACTAATTGTTATAATATTACGGTTCGGCTTTGTAAATGCTAAAAAATTGTAAGGAAACAAAACATGCTAAATATTATACATTACAATTTACCTTTCATAGACTAAGACACAATGGTGAGATTTCAATCTTCACACCCAGAATGAGTTTGATCTTCATCATCAAACTCGATAGTTTCTAAATACAATAAATGTATAAAATAACGAGAAATATTAAAATACAATACTACATACATAATCTATATTAATTATTTGAATTAGTTATTTATATAAAAAGATAACTTTATACCTGAAGTGATATGTGATCGCAAACGTGATGCACATATCGACCCCCAGGTCACTTTTGATGAGGAGGTCTTACAGGTGTTGATTCTGTTGAATCCATGTCAGAATCAACAAATACCTCTAGAGGGGCTTTACCTATAGCAATTGCCTCCTTATGATATGTTGCAGCTATAATTTTTCTCTACAAAATAAAATCTTACAATTATTATTTTATTCAAAAATATTGAATTTGAAATCCTTATAACAAGTAAACAGTAAAATTAACTGTTACCTGTTGTTCTTTGAGAGTAAGACCAATCATTTGATCATTGATTGTAGTTGGAATTTTATCTTATGGCATTTCATAATAAGCTTCATAATAGAAGGCAAGAATACAATTGCAACAAGATAATATAGTCCTTGATTTATACTTTTGATTGGCTTTGCGGCATGGGAGATATTTGTTTTTATTTTGTTGGACGAATAATTGCACCAATCAAATTGTTTCCCTGCTAGTGTTTGTAATAAATATTGAAATTCCCAATACAAAATATCTGCAGATATGCCCTGTGATACAATCTTGGCACAAAAAAGTGATGCAACTACAATAAAGAATTTGTTTGTAATACCTTGTAGAAGAAGGCCTCTTAATGAATGATTAAGAGGATCTGCAATATACAAACAAGAAAACATTAGAGCCTTGGGTGGTCGAGTAATGTTAATAAAAAAATCATTTAAAAATAATAAACTTACCATCAACCTATACATTGTAATGAGACTCCAAAAAAATTTGTCTTTGTCTCTAAGGACAACCTTTGTAGTAATGGTCGGCTTATTTTTGAATGGTAAACCTTTTAACCGATCTACGTCCTCGGTTCAATTGAGAAATAAATTTGACAACGTCTCAAATGCACGAGGAGAACAGAAAATTTACCATCACTCTAATTGTAAGAGGTGAGAAGGTAATCAAGTACTGAAGTATCAATATCGAATTGGGCATGTCCACAAGCCCGGTAAATTATGAGATTTCGATCCAATCCTTTTGTGCATCTTTTTCTCTTAGTAGAGCTATAATCTATGGGCACATGAGGTTTTTGTATTGAAATTTAGGTGTAGGAATATGTATGTTGCTGGCCATTTTTGAAATTTGGGAGAAGTTTGAAGATTGGAGAGCTCAAGAGAACTGGAAATTTTCATAGAAAAGTGAATAAATGAACCTTAAAGGGGTATTTATAGGGGTTTATATGGTTCAAATGACATGTGGTAGAAAAATATTGGCTGTTCATGGCAACCTCTATAGCTCAAGTTTCAACCCTTGCTTTGGAATGATGACTAAATAATTGATTCAATGGTATCAACCACCCAACCCTTAGCTGCCCAACCCTTAGCCATCCAACCCCTTGAGGCTCAACCGTCCAAACCCCCACCCGTCCAACCCTAAGCCATCTAACCTCTCACTGTCCAACCTACTGTCCAAAGCTTAACCATCCAATCCCTCGCTTATCCAACCCTTAGACATCCAACCCTTATTCTTCCAACCCCTCACCCATCCAACCCTTAGCCATCCAACCCTCACCCATCCAACACTTAGCAATCCAACCCCTTACCCGTCCAACCCTTAGTTGTCCAACCCCTCGTTCATCCAACCCCTCACTTGTCAACCTCCCTTCCCAACATTTAACCATCTAACCACTCACCCGTCCATCCCACTTGCCCAAACCTCGGTTTTCCAACCCCCGGTTGTCCAACCCCTCACTCCTTCAAACCCACCTGCTAAATAGTCATCCAACCCCTCACCCGTCCAACCCACCTACCCAACCCTTAGCCATCTAACCCTCACCCGCCTAACCCCTCAACCACCCAACCCCCTACCAACCTATTCGAATAACTTCCTTCCCAATAGAAAATCCCAACCAACCTACTCGAACAACTTTGTGAAATGAGGGAAAAATTCTCTCTATGAAATCTTATTTTCCATGAAACATTTTTCCAGATATTACGCCAATGATTCAAAAGTAATTTTTCATAGGGGTCTTCTTAAAATGAACCATGTCTCAGTATATCTAAATATCTCTAGTATATCTAGGTATAACTATGTTTATCTTCCTCTTTTGATCCAAAAATTAGGGGTTTTGGGATTAAAGGATAGAATAACAATTGTGCCGATGTAAATAAAAACTATCTCTGAAAAGAGATGTATATTTCTCATAAAATTGTGATTACAATAGTTATCTCTATAAGGAGATGTGTTTCTTCCTCTTATGATTACATCTACTTATATACTACTTTTATAAATATGAAGAGACATATAGAATAATTTTGAAGGCCATTAATCTTGATGTATATGAGTTGATTCACCTTCTATGAATTACATATGCGAAAAAATTACAAAATTACTATTTTAGACAATACTATAAAATTACAATTTGAGGCCTTTAGAAGTGGATTTAGGGGTTCAAAATTTTCCAAGGATATTTTAGCACCATTTCACCACATTCTACATGATCTAACATTTCGACTCATTTTTAATGGATTCAATCGTAGCTACGGTGCAAAAGTAATGATTCCCATAAATTTCTCCACTAGAATTGCCACCTAGGTTATTTTCTAGATCATTCATCCCTCCTTTAGAAGCAATGGTCCCCATTGCACCAAGGGGTCCCATCAAGTGTGGAAATTATTTCTTTATCACCTGATAGAGATGAATAAGACGTCCTCTGGTGGTATTTATCTAAATTTCCACCATTTGATCTTCTTCAATTGGAGAAAATATTTATAGGTTGAGTTCAAATATGTTTAAATATTATGTTATGACCGAGGTGTCTAAAATAGGTGGGTGATATGGTTTGAGGAGGTCCACATTGAAGATAGGATGCAAACTAAGGTAGGGTGGAAGATTCAACTCAAAAGCATTTTCACCTACTTGCTTGGTGATAGTGTAAGGACCATACCATAGAGGTTAAATTTTCATGTGTGGACCTATAAGCCTTTCCTTTTAAAGTTTCAACTAGACTTTATTACGAACCTTGAAATTTTGGGAACCCTATGTTGATCATGGTATTATTTATACTTTTCATTCATCTTCTATAAAATATAGTGGACCTATTGATCAGTGTCTTTGAATCTATTCATCAAACCTTGTTTCCTTTTCTACTTCATTTTTCCATGAGACATGTATTCTAATGTATGCACCAAAATGCATATATATATGGGTGTCATATGTTATGATTCATTAAAAAAACAAAATGGATTATGTTTGGTGGAGTTGTGCAGGGCATGATTGTATCCATGTTATATGTAGGGTGGGGGCCTTATCCCATATATGTGGGTGTTTGGAGTGATACATATGAAGCATGTGGACAATCAGGTGGCTCACCACCTCTGTATGTTTGTCAGTCTGCGTGTGGAAGGATGTGCACTTCATCAACTTAGTTTCAATCATTTCCCATACGGTGGACTAGAAGATTCTCAAGAACATGTTATCCCTATCAAAAATAATAGACTTGGGAAGCCCAAAGGTGATCCATACATGACTAAAGTAGTGTTTAGCAGGTTGTTCGGTAGAAATATTTTTGTACAAACAAGCATTATAGCAATTTTAGAAAATCTCTCGACTACAACAAAAACAAAATCATTTCCATGTTTTGAAGTTGGAAAACCTGAGAGAAATGTTGGAAGCAAAATGGAATGAGAGAGGTATTTTTAATCATTCCATTAAAAATTTATTCCATTTCATTCATCATTTATTATCATTCATACAACCATTCAATCATACATTAACCATATGTGTGCTTACTTAAACATTAAATCAACCATACACAAGAGAAAGATGCAAAAGATTATAAAAGAACACAAAATTTAAGTGGGAAACCCTCAAGGGGAAGAAAACCCATTGAAACTCTTCTTATATTACTAAAATAAAATAAATTTAGTGAATCTTTAACTTCACAAGGAACACCAACCCTACAAAGAGCACCAATCCCTAATTTAGTGAGGAACCAACCCCAAAAGGAGGTTTCAACCCTCTAATATGACCAAGCACCAACTCATCCATATAAAATGGTTGATCACTAAATATATTTTTTTGCAAAAACTAATGGTTATCATAAATTTATCTCCTCTCTCTTTAAACCCTTCTCAAGGACACCTTCTTTTCCTTGCTCAAAACTATCTCTCCTCAAGCTTATTTATTCTTTACCCTAGCTCACAATTTTTATTCCTTTTTATCTCATTATTAAATACTCATCACCTTCTCATAATTTTCATTTAGACCTCTTTGAAGCCCCAAAAATACCCCTTGGGTCACACTTTTTCACCACTCCAACAATTAGCACAAATGAACCATCTAATTTGCTTTTATACCTGTTTCTTTTCACCAAATCACATAGGTCGGCCTTAATATGGTAAAAATAATTTCCACATCATAATAACATCATAAAAATATCATAAATGGGTCCATGTAGGTCACCAAAAAATCTAAAGCCTCCAATACCACCTTTTGGGACACAACAAGCCTTAAAACCCCAAAACAAGCATCCATGACCAAAACAAGTGAACAGGATTAAAAAAACTCTATAAAAATATGTAACACCATTATAGATGTTTTCTAAGAACTCAGAAACCTCTAGAAATCATGAAACAACTCATAACAATCAACAAACTTCATGAAGCCTCTTGAGACCATGCTTAACCAAGCACCCCAACAATTGACCTTCAAAGAACGAGCCATAACTTGCTCATACCATAGAAAAAACTCAAGTTTGATATATAATTGAAAGTATATTGGAACCTGGATCATGAAATTTTTTTAACAAAGTCTTAAATCTACCCATAGCTCTTGAAAAAACCACTTTTACCATAGACTTCTCAAAACTACCCCAAAACTACATAAAAACTAGTTCTCATAAATAGGGCACACTTTATGCTTTATAGGCACCATCATGATATGAAATCATCATGGAAATGTATTTAAAATCCCATGCTTCAATAAATGGTAATTTAGTTAATATTTCCAATGGGAAACATTTTCACAAACTGAAACTTTCCATAAACTTGACTTTTTAGGTGGGGCCCACAAATAACTAGAACCTCTAAAATACATCATTGGAAATATGGAGGAGTCCTATATAACCTAAAATCATAACATTTTATAAACCAATACATTATGTTTCCATACCAATAATTTGTCCTTCAAAGCACTCTCAAACTAGGGTTTCAAGACCATGAAAAGTTACTTACCTTATTAACAATCATTCATAAATTTTTGGGCCTCATTTGACCTCATTATTTTTTCATAATCTTAATAGATGACCTAAAAATTTATTACAAATATCTCAGGTCCCCATGCAAATCACGAGAGTCCACAAAAAGCATCTGAAAGTAAACTTTTTCCTTAAATCTTCACTCTTGCAAACCCGGTTTCGGTAAAAATGTAATATCTTTATAACTACTCATCACATCAATCTGAAACTTTTCATGAATAATAATGACAACCTCCTCTAACTGACTCAATTCTTACTATTTTCAAATAATTTAGAATCTCTCTAGCCACAGGGTCTTTCTTGTGCCTACATGTCTTGGTCTCATTATTATTTCTTCAAAGGACCTAGAAACCTCATCAAACCTCTGATTAATGACATTAAACTCCTCATAAATTTCATATGTATTTCCAAAATTCTCCTACCATGATTCAACAATACTTTTCAGCTCCAAAACTCATACCTCCAACTCATTTTTCATGTTCTAGGACTGGCAATATGCTTAGAATGACTACTACAACACATGACAACTCATGAACTGACCAAGATTACCTCGTATAGGCTCATTAACACATGTAACAAACCTCTAGGACCTTTATTAACCTCATACCAACATTTAGAACTCATTTCATGACCATTCAAGCTTGCACCATGCCTAGAAACTATATCAACTTGACCAAATATTGACACTACCAATCAAACTTTATACTAGACACTAAAATACACCTCATAAAGACTCGCATGACACCTCAATGTCATTTTTCATCAATGTATTTTACATCAATGAAAAAACCTATACACAATGTCTAACAATCTTCCCCTTTTTCATCGATGGCAACCACCTTTGGAAACATTGATGAAACCAACAATACCAAATACACCTACATGAGTCTTTTCCATGTTTTTGATGCTACTTCCCCTTTCAAATCGATGAGAAAGGATACAACTATGACTGTAAATGGAAAATGACAACAAACAACAAGACATAATGTAAACATTTTTAAAAACACACTTACTTTCTTGAATTGACTCCCCTCATATTGTACTAGCTCTTCCTTGTTTACAACACTAGTAATAAATGATCCAATGGACCTTTAATTAGCTTCAAAATAGAACCGCTTGAGAATATATCCACTTCAATTTGTCTTCGTATTTGTTTTACAATTTATTCTTGGTCTATACCATGCCAAACATACTAACTCTACCTCTAACATTGTTATGATCACGTTTAGGACCAAAGTCCCTAAACTACATTTTCGATCTATTTTTATCAAATTTTCCAAGAAATGAGATCAATCTAAGCATGTAAAACATCATTTTATATCTCCTCCTATCTTTATACTATCATATACTAAATAAAAACAAAAATTTAGAGCTCATACCTTCACAAATTTTCCTAGAAGTAGATTGACACCAATGTCTTAGTCCTGAAACTATTTCTCAATGAACACTTCCTTGTTTCATGATATCATCAATAGATTAGACAAGGACTATTTAAATGAGGAAATTTATGCACACTATTTTAACATTATGTATGCAAGAGTCACTAGAACAATATGTGTTCTAGAGTCACTAGAACAATCTGTTACTATTAAACAAAAAATTTATATTTTTAAAAGCCTTGGAAATTTATAAAAAACACATTAGTTTGGAAAAAAGCACTGGGTGTTGTGGGGAAGGTCTAAGTCACTCAACATTTAATGAAACAAATAGAACTATTCACCTCGCCATTATAACCACACGCATTCTGCATGCTTTTAATACGCAAATCCATGTTTCCATTAAAATTTATTTGTGTTTCTTGGGAGTATGGAATCATCAACAAAAATTTTGGGTGATTTTTTTATTGAATACTGCCATCAACATATGTTAAAATTCCACAATATTTTATATCTTCATGGATTGACATATCCATAATTTATCATCGGCTTCCACAGTTTAAAATATCTATTACACACATATTTATCATTGGATTTATAAATCATAATAATATAGTGATCACTAAGCTATTTTACTATGATTTTCTATTCAATCGATATTTTCAAAATAAGAAACATTAGACCTTAGCGGAAGCTAAGCCATTCCTTCTAATAAGTAATAGATCTTAGCGATCACTAATCCATTACTTCTAATCCATAACCAAGTGTTTTATCTTTAGTAGAGGAATGAAGGATATGATCATGATTTGAAGGCTTTCTCATTCCTACGTCATAAATAAAATGCTTGATCAGTCTTGATTTGTCATGATGGCCATGTTCATGAGAACTTCCTATTTGTAAATCTATATGTTTGTGGCCATGTTGATGAGCATGCTTAGATTTATGATTGTGGTTATGTTCTTAGCATGCTTTATGACTATGGTTATGTTCTTAGTGTTTCTATGAATTCTTTTCATACAATGGGAAATGTGATAAGGAGATCAATGGTACTTCAAATTCCACATCATTGATACATGAAGATAGATGAAAATTCAACGTCAATGTTGTGTTTGCATATTTCATTATTTCATTTTTAGTTTTGTTAAATGTTATTCATGTGGTTTTAAGAGTGGAATATTAATCATATTTTCCGTGAGGGTATTAATTAATATTAATCATATTTTCCTTGATGGATTGGACATGGTCAAGTGCAAAATATTGGATTGGATTGTATCATTAATGTCACTTGTTCTTCCATTTAGTGATTAAGGTATGTTCTCACATGTGATCGAGCATAGGGGTCATTTTTAATGTGTTTTTGTCTTTCTATTTTCATGGTTTTCCTTATGATTTTTTGGGAAATGGAGTCACCCATGCTTCTACTTCTTTTGTTTTCTAGTTTAGATCATGAGATGGCCTTTTATTCTAGTATTTCAAAGCATAGACTAAGTTTAATCTTTTCCATTGATTCCAAACAATCTATGGAAAACATTGAAAATATTTTGGGAGAGAAATATATGCAACTATTCAGTCATGCCTGGGTAAATTCAATAAGAGATGCTAAGTTTATTGAGCACATTTTGATCATTAATCTTGATAAATGTAAGGCAGTGGCTATGGGTTGAAAATATATTTTCCTAAAACAAAGAGTGGGTATGGATATGTCTATTAAGAAAGCATGTCTTGCTTCATGGACCTGTTCTTGGATAACTTATCTCATCAAATGAACTGGGTGGATAGGTTATATTTTTTTGAATTAGGAAGGAGAGTGGAAATTCTAAAGTCCTTCATTGAATCGGAGATTAAGTTCTATAAGAAAATGGAACATGGTTTCCTTGAACTAATTTTTCTCGATTTAGCTTCCTTGTCTATTCCAATTTCCACTCCTCTATGCTAGTGGGAGATTTTGCATGGCTTCATGTCGAAAGTGTATTATCGGATATTTTCTAAGTTTCAGCTAAGCTCCCCAGTAAATTCACCAAGAATTTTGAGGTTGGGTCTTTTGCGGTGGAACTGATTGAAATCATATATATCTTCTCTTATTCTCGAATCTTGAGTGGGGAGAGGATCTGTTGATTTTGTTTCCTATCTACATAAATGTAAATAGTATAAGGATGTAATTGATCATATACCATTAGGTGCATAATGCAATTTTTTTAAGCTTATAGCATTTACTTATAAAAATCATCTCATATAAAGGTCTTAATCACTCTTGAGCCATTACATATGTGTGTTTGATTAGTTTTCAATATTTATTTAAAGTTATCTTTAATTTTAATCTTTCTTTCCAATTAAGTCATCTTTACATAATTTGATTTACTACAAAATAGAAATTTGTATATGATTTTATGAGGTCAAGTTACTTCATTGTCTTACACTTGAACTATCAAACAATTTACACCCATCTAGATATTAAGAAACATGCAGCGAGTTGACACCCAAGATGCAATTCATTCTTCAAAGTTAAAATTAAGAAACATGTAATGAGATTAATATGGATTATGTGCATTTTATTTTTTATTTGATCGCTATTTTGAAAATAAAAAATTGTTAAACCTAGCAATTGCTAAGCCATTTCTTTCAATAATAAATATATCTTAGCGATCGCTAATAATTTTCTTTGATATGAACCAATTTTTATTACGAAGAGTATATTTATAGGTCTGACCCTAGAAGTCATTAAGCTAAGGAAAGAGTGTTAACAACCACAAAATCCTAACTAAACTTTAATTCTGTCGATATGATACAATTTTATTATACAAAATCTCACTTTCCTCAACAACATTTAATACAACATGTCTCTACATGATGATGTTGTACAAGTACCTTGCAAATTTTGTTAATAATCATCTTTTTCCTGACTAGTGAAACCCTCCATGACCATAAAGACTAGGAAATGGAGGTTAGCGATCATAAGAATTTTATTTGATACTGAGCTTAGTAGTTGTTAAGGATTTTCTTTGATACGGACTGATGTATATTATGAAGAAAAGATGCAAAGGTGTGAGCCTAGTGGTCACTAATCTTAGTAAAGAGTTTTACAATGTTAAAAAATAAGCTGAACTTTCAGTCCATCTTATAGGATACAATGTTATTATACCCAATCCAACTTGCCTCAGTAACATTTAAGATGGCATGTCTCTACACCATGATGTTATATGAGCACCTTACAAAATTGTTTAATAAACATCTTTTTCTCGACTAAGAAAATCCCTCCATAGCCTTCAAGAGTAAAAATATCCATGACACGCATATTTATCATTGAAATATATATATATAAATACTTGGCATTGCTAATATCTATTACTATGATTTAATATTCGATCACTATTTTCAAAATAAGAAATTGTTAAGACTAGCTGACTCTTGAACCATTCCTTTCAATAAGTTTTAGATCTTAATGGTCGCTAAGCATTTTATTTTATATGAATGGATTTGTATTATGAACAGATTGATATGTGTTACCCTAACGATTGTTAAGCTAAGGAAAGGGTGTTAACAACCACAAAATCCTAACTGAACTTTAATTCCAACCGATAGGATACAATGCTATTATATAAAATCTCACTTTCCTTAGCAACATTTAATATGACATGTCTCTACATCATGATGTTGTATGAGTACCTGTAAATTTTGATAGTAATCATCTTTTTCTCGACTAGGGAAAACCCTCCATAGCCTTCGATAGTATGAAATAGAGCTTAGTAGTTGCTAAGCATTTTCTTTGATGCAAATCTTAGTGGTCGCTAAGCATTTTCTTTGATACCAACGGATGTGTATTATAAAGAAAAGATGTAAAGGTGTGAGCCTAGTAGTTTCTAATCGAGAAAAGATTTTTTACAATGAAAAAAACACAAGCTGAACATTAAATCCATCTTGCCTTGGCAACATTTAATACAACATCTCTCTACACCATGATGTTCTATAAACATCCTAAAAACTTTTTAATTAACCTTTTTTCTACTAGGAAAATCCCTCCATAGCCTTCGACATTAAAAATGTCCATTACACACATATTTCTCATTAAAATATATAAAGGAAAATGTATAGTGATTGTTAATCTCTATTACTATGATTTTTATTCGATCACTATTTTCAAAATAAGAAACTATTGAGACTAGCGGCAGTCAAACCATTCCTTTCAATAAGTATTGGATCTTAGTAGTCGTTAATCATTTTCTTTTATACGATCAACCTAATGACCATTTTAGAAAAGTGGTCATAAGGTTAGTCATTACATTCCAGATAAGACAATTAATAATGATTTTCCCAAATAGTTAGTGACTACATGTATGGGAGAGGTGTTCCCAATTTTAGGGTGACTACATTATGAAATTTATTTGGGTAATGCATAACACATACTTACATGGCAATTCCTTGTTTAAGACGATTTTTCAGCAAGGTTAGATCATAGTAATAAAATTTCATCATTTAATCCTAAAGGAGAATCATGTGCATCTTGGCCTTGCATATTTGGTAAATCATGTGTGTTTATTTGCTTTTATGGATGATTTTCAGAATAATATTCTCTACGCACACAAAAATACTTTGGAGTTGATTCTGATGCTTTGTTTTCTATTATAACTAAGCATCAAAACCAACTCCAAATTATTGTTGTGGGCGTAGAGAAGATTGTTATGAAAATCATCCATCAAAGAAAATAGACATACACAATTTACCAAATATGCAAGGCCAATATGCACATGATTATCCTTCAGGATTAAATGTTGAACTTATATTACTATTATCTAACCTTGTTGAACAATAGTCTTCAATATGGAATCACCTCTAGAAGTTTGTGTTATGCGTTACACCTAGAAATTTGAACAAGCAGTCATTGTAAAATTCAGCACGAAGCTTCCATGTGAGATTTAAGTAAGAGTTAGTTACAAATGTGTGGATAACTAATGCATGACGGGATACAATAACTAGCATTTCTTGTCGGAGGGGGTGGCATTAATGCAAACAATTTAAACTCTTGAAATTTAAAATTTTGAAAAATCCTTTCTTTTAATATGTAATGGAGCTTATCAATCACTAATCATTTTCCTTGATATGAACTGATGTTAATTATGTGTTATACACATTATATCTTATGAGAACTACATAAGGCCTGATCCTTCTCGATGGTATGTAGTGAAGAATTTGGATCTGCCAAGGATAGACTAGCCAATTTGATACAATTATAAACAATAAAAAAATAGTGATCCAAAGTTGTACAAATAGTTTTCACATTCCTACAATGGAATCCTAGAAAATATAGAGGATAACATCAAATAGTATTCTTGTCGACAAATAAATGGAAAACATAAAACATGTATTATTGTTCATTAACTTTTGTTGAAAAGAATATCTTAGTGGCATTAAGACCTAACGTAAGTAATGGAGTTTAGTGGTTTCTAAGCATTTTCCTTGATACAAACCAATGTGAATTATGTGTTATACACATTATATCTTATGATAACTACATAAGGCTTGATCCCTCTCGAGGGTATGTAGTGCAATACTTGGTTGCACCAGGGATAGTCTAGCCAATATGATATAATTATAAACAATAAAAAATAATAGCGATCCAAAGTTATAAACAAATTTTTCACAATGACTAAATAAAATGGTAGGATCCAAGAAACCAATAAAGTAGACCATGATTGTTTATTCAATCAATATTTTGAAAACAAGAAATTGTTGAGCATAGCGGGCGTCAAGTCATTCCTTTCGATAAGTAATGGATCCTAGTGGTTTCTAATCATTTTCCTTGATACGAGTCGTTATGAACTATGTTTTATAAAAATATATCTTATGAGAACTACATAAGGTTTGATCCCTCTCTAGGGTATGTGGTGTAGCACTTGTCTCCGCCAGGGATATTCCAGCCACTATGATGTAATTATAATTAAAGAAAAAAACTAGTGATCCAAAGTTGTAAATCTAGTTTTTACAATGACAAGAGGTAATGGTTGTAACCTGAAGGCTACTAATCTAGACCATGATTTGTTATTTTAAATATATTTTCAAAATAAGAAATTGTTGAGCATAGAATCCACAAAGTTGTTCCTTTTAATAAGTAATGGATCTTAGCATTCGCTAAGAATTTTCTTTGATACAAACTTATATGAATTATGTGTTATACGCATTATATATATGAGAACTATATAATTCTTGATCCCTTTCAAGGGTATGTAGTGCAACACTTTGCTCTACCATGGATAGTCTGAGCAGTATTATACAATTATAAAAAATGAAAAACAGTAGTGATCCAAAGTTGTACAGATAGTTTTTACAATGACTATATCTAATGGTAGGATCATATTGACCACTAAGGCATGCCATGATCTTTTATTCAATCATTATTTTGAAAACAAGAAACTGTTATATATAACTAATGCATGTTAGGATACAACAACTGGCCTTCTTTGTCAAAGCAGGTGGCATTAATGCAAACAATGAAATTTAAATTTTTGAAGTACCAAATACAACAAGCAATTCACTCCAAAATTTGGCACACCTCACCCAAAACAATCATGACTAAGTTATGAGGGAAGTTTAATTCATCCCATGTGAAATGTCTATTATTCACATATTGTTTTCGGCTTGTATAAGATACACTACTTAACTAACGCTAAGCTCCATTAATACGATTAGATATTTGGACATGATATTCCAAGCCTAGTGGTTGCCAAGACGAATTGTTGAGATTAGTGGCCGCTTGAAAATTATTACATTCCTCAAGAGACATTGATGGAAATTAATATACAAAACTTTTATCCTTCCCATTTGTATTCTATACTTTTTTCACGACGCATTGCGTAAATGACGCTAAACAATGAAAAACTTACATTTATTTGTTATCAACATATAATCATGTATACTATGAAATGTCTATTCTTCACATATTTTTTTCTTCTTGCATAAAAGACACTACTTAGCTAATGCTAAACTTCATTATTACGATTAGATATTCCAACATGATATTCCATCCCTAGCGGCTATTGAATGTGGCGTGTATTATAATGATTTGACGTACCATTATGAATAGTTGCGATTAATAGTTGTTGCATAGATTATTACATTCTATATAACCCAATGATGTAAATTAATCTACAAAGTATTTATCCTTTCCATTCATATTATATAACTTGTTGAAAGTTTTCCTAGCGACTGTTAAGCTCTAAAGTTCCATTTCTAATGATTTTTAATCTACAAAAATAATTATATTAAGATACAATATCTCCTCGTTATTCGTCAATTCAAAAATAATATTTATCCTTCCCATATATTTATGAATTATTAATTTGTTTAATTCCTTTTACAAGTAATATGTCTTCCATTGGTCACACTCTGTTCACACAAATTCCATTCATTGAAGGAGTAGAGGGTTGGAAGAAGAGATACGATGAATGGTTTATAGAAATGCATTCACCAGAAAACTATCACGCTGATTTGTGGTTATTTTTGTTGATGATGATGTCAACCATGAATTTGGTATGGTTCTATCTTCAGAATTTATTGATCAGTGAACATTGTGTATTCAGGTTGAATGCATTGACATTGAAATTAATAAGTGTCTTATTCTTGAAATGGAGTTGGAAGTTTCCTTGTTCAGGAAACATGAAATACAGGCTTATATAGAAATTCAAACATGTTCATGTTCTAAATATGGCTGGAATTTGGGGATTTTCATAGACTCTAACTAAACAGGTTGTGTTAATGCCCATGAAATTCATAATGGCATGAATTCGGTATTCAAAAAACTATATAGATACGATAATATCTCTTTTTGTCATTATTTGAATAGAAAATGTTTACTTTCTCCACCAAAACATGTCAAGCTATTTACAACACTAAGGAAATATTATTTTTCTAAATTAGAGATAAATCCCCTTAATTCAAAGTTACACGGGCTTAAAACGAATAATAAATCGGTCGCATTGTTGAGAAAACTATCAATATATTATAGAAAGTAGAATCTTAAACCATTGAATAATTTAATTTGTTTTTGTTCAATGGTGATGTATTTCCAATTGAAGTTTCTAAGTTCCATGTAACACCTCCAAAATATCAATACCATCATGTAGATGATGATAATTTTGACCTTCTTGTCCATTCCATGTTGATTAATTTTATTCCTACACAGAGGGACGCAATTCTTCTTCCCTTTTTACATTCTACAAAGGAGATTATGCAACTCAAGGATCCAGATGACTTGAAAAGGGATGATGTGCAATTATACATTCTTGATGGCCAACATATAATTCGTTCCTAAAATTAAATTTTAGGTGCGATAATTACAAGTCATTACATGCTAGGTTGCAGTTTAGAAAGGATCACATTTTGTCTTCAAAAGCATCTAGCAAAGACATTATTAATATTTGTAAGAAGTAAAATGAAGTAAACAAAACTTGGATTGAAACCATTTTATTGATTTACTCTACAAGGATGGATTGAATTAGAAATCCCTAGGATGTCCTCAAAGGCCCAAGTGGGAAACACAAAGACAGAGGAGTGGAGGGTAATGAATTTTAGTTTTAATGCATTAGTATTTAAAATCTAATTTTTGTAATATGCACAAAGTAAATGTATTATTTGTGCTTTGAATGCAGAGCTTTGAGAAGCAATGCCTTGCTATTTTTGTGATACAAACTCCACATGTTCTTTATGACGAATGGACTTTGTTTATTATTGCCTAAGGATATATGGGAAAAATAAACAGCTACATTTAAGTTGTTTAGATCATGTGGGCTTGTTTGTTCTCCTTTTAAGGATAACCATCCTAAATTTCAGCCAAATTCACTAGCAAGGTTCATGGTCAATTCCTTTAGGCATGCAAGAGGAATGATGAGGAATTATCAGTACTAGTTGAAAAAGTGCAATCAGGGAATTTATGGATAACTGGATCTATTGAGGCAAGCATCATAGAAAAGAATTTTAAATCTTATTTCCATAGAAAGATGATAGAAAAATGAGAGGAAAGGTTCTAAAATATTTGAAAAATAAATATCTAGATAATATTATATTGGTAGAATGCAATGAAGCCAATGTTATTCAAAAACTCAGACTGTATGAATCTCACTACCACCAATTGTGTACTCTTAAAAGAAGAGAGAAATGAAAAATAAAATTTGATTCCCAAGGAATTGAAAAATCAACAAGAAGAAAAATTGATGCTAAAGTGGTAGAGGTTATTCCATCGGGCTCAAAGAGTTTTAGATGACTATGCGATTTTAATGGAAGAACAAATGCTAGCAAGGATGGAAGACATAGAAGATTTCACCTATCAATGTCCATATCCCTTTTAGCTTCAGTCAACAATATCATCTATTTCATTGACTAATCTATTCAATGTAAAATGTATGATCACATATTTACCCGTAAATTTTCTAGTGATATAACTTTCAATGTGTTTCACTCGGAAAATGCTTCGTTCATATAAAGCAGAGATAAGGTTAGGGTTAGGAGGAATACCTAGAATGTCGAGATGATGTGCGCGTCCGTAGAGAAGATCGGGTTATTGCGGAGAACTCCTTTTTCCTGCAGGAAGGACTACTGCAAATAAGAACACAAGACCACAAGATTTGATTAAAAATAAATGAGAAGCGCCTTGGGCCTAGGAAATGTAAAACTTCCTTTCGAAGGTGGTCGGTTTCCCTGCTACATGAATTAACACAAAAGACTGTAAAATATCAATTAAATTGCTTGGCATTTGAACTCGGTAGGGGAAAGGCTGTTTTTCCTAGTTTTTGATCAAAGGAACCGATGTCGGTTACCTATAACCGATGCCGATTCTTGATAACAATACCTGGTGGGTTCTAGGATCTTACGGGCTGGTTGTGGAGTTTGTAATGGCTGGTTTTTGGATAGTTTTTAGGAAATGGGATGGTTAGAAACAAAAGAATGACAAACAGAGGCAATGATAGTACGTTGGATAATGGATCCGAAACGGTTTGGGAGGACTGTAATTCCAAAAGCATAAGAAATGTTATAATGGAGGACATGCAAGATGTAACTTACTGGATTTGATGAAGGTGCCAGTTGATCTCCTTTGCTGTAAACACGTCTAATATTTTCACTCGTCTCTGCTTGATCAAGTGAAGATCTGGAGTCTGTTCCTCGTTCGCGATGCCCTCGCTTGATCCAGAAATCCTTTTACTGACCCTCAAAATGAAATTCCGATCCGTTGTTTTGGTTTGGGGAGCCCATTTACAGGGAACCGATGGCGGTTGCGTAACCGACGGCGGTCGAGTAGGAACCGGCATCGGTTAGGAAAAGTAGGCTATTTTTAGTAGAATAGCCCACCTTCCCTGTTTTCTCCCAGGGATCGGTTGCGGGCTTGGTCAAGTGGCTAGAAGGTTGGCTTTGGGTGCGAGTAAGGAGGCATTAGTTATGGATGTGAGTCTAGACCAAGTCATGGGTCCTAATTAGGTTAGTTTAGGGTTAGGGCTAGGTCATGGTGAGGTGGCCAAGTGAGGTGGTAGGTAAGGCGATGTGGATTTATCAATTATGAGGTAATTAATAAATAATTGTGTAAGGTTTAGGTAATGAGGTTAGGTTGTGAAATGGGATGCGGGTTACTGAGGGTCGTGAGACACGAATTTGGTGTGTACATTAGCCCCTTATTGTCATGTAGCTTGTTCTGTAAAGCTGCGCGGACAATAATATGAAGTGGTTTCTCATGTTAAAGATATAGGTAATCCCCCTCAAATCTATCACAGATTGAGTGAACGGGAAATCAGGGATAGGGTTGATAAAGGGTATATGTGGTAGAGAGGATGGTAAAGTGGTGGGGTAGGTCCAAGGAAGTAGACGCATGTTGAAATGCAATAGTACGACGAGGGTACATGATTTGACAAGCAAACCAGCAATGTGTAGGCAAAGGTCGATAGTTTATCCAAACAAGGGTGATATAATCCTGGTATCCAAGGCAGAGGAAGTAGCTCCAGGGTATATAACAGGTGAGGTACAGGAACGTTTAGGCATGTTCGGCAGTACCAAGTGGTTGGTTTGGTTGAGATAAACGTCACGGTCTGGGTGCAGGGCAAAGGCTGGTTGTGAGATCAAGTCAAGGACCCTAATCATGCTAAAACATGAACAGGTGAGCTCGATTGAACACAAGGTACATGATGGATGGATAAAATAAAACATTGATTGTGGGTATGGTATGGAAGTGATGCGGCCTTGGGTCGGGCCAAGTTGTTGGGTTGTGGCCTTGGGTCAGACCATAACGGTAGAGTGAGGCCTTGGGGTCGGGCCAATTGGTAGGGCGAGGCCTTGGGTCGGGCCAATTGGTAGGTTGAGGCCTTGGGTCGGGCCAATTGGTAGGGCGAGGCCTTGGGTCGGGCCAATTGGTAGGGCGAGGCCTTGGGTCGGGCCAAATAGGTAGGTTGAGGCCTTGGGTCGGGCCAATTGGTAGGGCGAGGCCTTGGGTCGGGCCAAATAGGTAGGTTGAGGCCTTGGGTCGGGCCAATTGGTAGGGCGAGGCCTTGGGTCGGGCCAAATAGGTAGGTTGAGGCCTTGGGTCGGGCCAAATAGGTAGGTTGAGGCCTTGGGTCGGGCCAATTGGTAGGGTGAGGCCTTGGGTCGGGCCAAATAGGTAGGTTGAGGCCTTGGGTCGGGCCAAATAGGTAGGTTGAGGCCTTGGGTCGGGCCGGACAAGTGAACAAATGTTGTGCAGCAAAGGTGGACAGAGGCGATATTGGTGAAAAAGAGGCAAGGAGTAACTAAGGGCAAAGAATGGGGTGAAAGTTGGGTATCGAACCGATGTCGATTCTGCATGACCGATATCGGTTAAGGGACCGATACCGGTTTCCTAGGGCAAAAAAGAAACCGACATCGGTTAAGGTCGAAAAACCTATAAAAAGAAAAATACGGCCTGTCATTGTCACTTTTGTTATTTGTAATCCAAATTGACTTGTCTGACGTGGAGAGTTGATTTGGAGGGGTATTGAGTGAGGTGGAGCTATTTGATTGGCGGAGAGAGTTGATAGGGGGCCCGAATAGTTGAGGAGGCAGCAGGTGATTGGCGGGACCCGGCCCAGATCGGGATTGGAGCCATGGCACGAGGCGGGGAGGAGTGGAGGAGGCTGGACCAGCTGGACCGCCACCACTCATCCCGCCACGACGACGTGTCGTCGTACCGGTAGGTTCTAAACTCTTTAATTTGGTGATTTGGTTGAGTTATGTTGTTTTTGGGATTTGGGTAGGAATTGGTATTTTGTAGGAAATAATGGGTAAATGGAGGTAATTCGAGAAAGGGAGAGGGTAGATAGGTTAGATAGGCTAAGGCGGCTAGGTGTGTAAAATTTGGGGGTGTTTGGGTGGGTAGATGGGTAAAAATAGGTGAAAAATGGTTTTTGGGGGCCGCGCGGGGGTTCGTCTGGGGCAGGAGACAGTGACCGATGTCGGTCAATAGGCGACCGGCATCGGTCGCAAAAGTATAGGGTGAGTTTGATTTGGGGGCTACCGGCATCGGTTGCGTATCGGCCGGTATCGGTGGGGGAGGTTGAGGGTGGAGTTGGGATGGGATTGGGTTTAGAGTTTAGGGTTTAAGTTTGAAGGTGGGTTGGGTAGCGTGTTGGGGTGGGGTTTAGAGTTTAGGGTTTAGGTTTGAAGGTGGGAAGGGTGGCGTGTTGGGGTGGTGTTTAGAGTTTAGGGTTTAGGGTTTAGGTTGGAAGGTGGGTTGGGTGGCGTGTTGGGGTGGGGTTTAGAGTTTAGGGTTTAGGTTGGAAGGTGGGTTGGGTGGCGTGTTGGGGTGTGGGTTTAGAGTTTAGGGTTTAGGTTTTGAAGGTGGGTTGGGTGGCGTGTTGGGGTGTGGGTTTAGGGTTTAGGGTTTAGGTTTTGGGTGGGTTGGGTGGCGTGTTGGGGTGTGGGTTTAGGGTTTAGGGTTTAGGGTGGAGAAGGGTGAGGTGTGGGGTTAGATTTTGGGTGTTACAAAAGGGGGTTTAGATGGTAAAGTAGGTGTTATAATAAAGAGTGGGTCTAAGAATGTGGGTTGGTTTTGCGGGCACGTCGGCGGTTGACGATGCGTGA